>VZTG01000482.1:1692786-2021487 GCA_013397845.1 Melanocharis versteri
AATTTACTATCAACAGCAAGAAAAATACTGGCAAATACTGGCTGCTCATCAACATAGGAAAGGTGATTGGATTTTGAATATAAAGGAACATTGTGCCTGCCCAAAGAGCAAAAAACCAAGGCAAGAAAAATGAGTTTTCCAATTTCTTCTTTTTTTTTTCTTTTTATTGAATCTTAAAAAGAAAATGCTTCCTTGTAGGGAAGATCTTAATGAGAATGTGCTAGACATGAGGAAACTAACCAAATTTGAATTTGTCTGCCTCACATTGCTTTGGAAGCTTCCTCTATGTAATCTCCATCATATCTCAAAACGCAGTCTAGTTCCTTCCCCAAGCCTTCACCTGGGTAGTGGATTAAATGTTTCACAGCAGAATGGAAGAAGTCATTAGGTCCATGCTGTGTTTCTGTAACTCTGCGTGTGCCGCCAGGTTCCCTGTAATTAGTGGCCCTTGTACTCCAATTATCACTAAGGAGCTGCACACGTGCTCACCTCTGCTGCGAACTACACAGGTGTGCGTGTGCATTTTGTCAGACAGGAGAGTCCAGCCTGCTCCTGTGGCAGCACTCAAACAGCTCATCTCTGCTATCTCTGCCTTCTGCACGGGCTGGGGCTTCAGTTTTGCGTTTACAGACAGGCAGCAGCAACAGGCTCTTCACAGGAAGTGCTTCCCCTGGAAACACTACACTGTCCTGGGGAGCACCGAGTAAATGGGGGCTGTCCTTACCTGCCTTAACACTGTGATTTCTCTTGCCTGAGTAGCAGTTTGCTGCTTAAGGCAGGAAGAACTATTTGTTTAACCAGGGAATGCAGTTGGCAACACCCATCTAGAAAGAGAATTTAATTTCAGTACTCAGTGTGTATTCATAACAAGATTTTTAAGCAGCTTTTGAAATTTATAGGGGGATAGTGCTAATCTTTGTTCCTACTGTTGATTTTTATGCTTATAGGAACAAATTCGGATAAAAATGTTATACAAAGTAATTTTAAGATAAAGAAAAATCCCAGGTTGTTTACTTCCTTTGTGATATTTGTGCCACTTGATCTACAGGTAAGTCTTTTGCATTCACATCTGATGAAGTAAAACACTCTTTATCTGATTCCCCATCAAAAGAAAATCTGTTTCTTTCACCTCTTCCCTTTCCTTTTGGACTACCTCAGGCTAAAAGTTTGTAGAGGGAACAGGAACATCCCCTTCGTTGAAAATGTGTTATTTTCCATCATTCCCATATGAAATCCTTTCATATGAGACTGAGAGAATTTATGCAACATGGATTTATTTCATCACCTGGAATCCCCTGGGAACAACACCAGTGTGTTTTAGTAAGTTCAAACTTTTTCACAGAAGGATAAATCCAAGGCCCTTTGGTGTCACCAAAAAGATCCCCAGTAGTTAGGACAGACTTTTATTTAAATAACAAAATAAGGCCCTTGAGTGCAGGATAAAACAAACTAATAACTGTTTTTAGAATATGATATAACTGATGACTGAGTCATCAGTGTCTAAAGTGTCATGATTTCCCTACACGTGGTAGCTGTTTTGTGACACCCACAGCCACCAGAAAAGCTCTTTAGTAAGTCCAAATAACAAGTAAAAATATATATTTCCTCCTTGCCCAGGAGTAGTCATGAGTCTGTTCATAAATTAATGTACTGGTAATATGTAAAATTAGGTCAGACTCAATGTATAACTTCCTTAGGCTGGTACATAGATGCATTGGTGCCTTTTGTAGCTGCACAGCCTTTCTATTCTCACGGGCAGCTAACCCTCACCCCCTGTAATATGTGGAATGTTTGACCAAACACTCACAAATAGACAGGAAAATCTGAAACAGTAGCCACAGGCTCAAAGGCCTCAGTGTACCAGTCTGACCTGCCAGCCCTTCAGTTCACAGTGGGATGCTGTGATGGACACATGCAGTTTTCTTGCTGAGCCCAATGCAGATTACAGCTGCCTCCTAGAGAACTGTAGCTTTGTGAAAATGGTACCAGGTTTTGTCTGTCCCTTGGAGGATTTGTTTACTGTGAGCCCAAGCTGAACCCCCTTGGGCTCACTGCTTTTTAAGGCAGGAAACAACCCAGGCTTAGCACGGATCTTTTCCTCCCTGCTCAAGCAATGAGGTGGGCCAGCCACCTGTCTTCAAGTGTCTGTCATTATGTCCAGCACGCGCTTTTCTACCACATGTCATTAAATTAAAGGACACCTTAGGATTGTGGCTGACCAAATTATCACTGTGGGTTTTGATTTCCGAGGCTCTCTTCAGATTTCAGCTTAGGAAATAAATGGTGAAAAATTACAATGAAAAGGTTGTCAGAACGCCACACACCTGCCATGATATTTTGGTGCATTTTATTTATTAAAATGTACTGGATACAGATGAATGTTTTACTCAATATTTATCGCTTCATCTGTCATGAAACAGGAATTGTGCCTGCTTTGATAAATGTGTAGGGAAGGTGCCTGGCATGATTTCTCTGCTGATTGTTAAATACAAATGTGCTTTGTTGAAATGCTCCATTCTAACTTGCACTCATGTGTTCTGGAGAATTAAAATGTCCTACATCATGTTGAGGAGCAGCACTTTTGAGAGGAGTAACTGTTCTTATTCCTCAAAAATGGAAGAACACCAGCACAAAAATATAACAAAGTTTTGGTGCTTGGTAATACTGAGAAATGCTGCGTTTGGGAAATTCTGTCTGCAATTTATTCGTTTAGATGTTAGACAACAATTCAGGAAAGAGAATTTCTCTGGCTGTTATCCTGTCCTAAACATAGGGTCAGGCTCCAGGGAGAGTGAAAAATGCAATGATAACATTGTGATGTATCACAAATAGAGCAATCAAAGTTGCAGGGCTTAGTGCAGCCCACGAAATGCAGTAGCTGGAGGCCATGTCAAGTAAACTCCCAGCAGTGAGTCTCTTCTGCCTCGCGTGATACTATTGATCCAGGAACTCCTCCAAAAGCACAGGAGAACCACAGCTCTGCTGCAAGTGATCTTTTGTACTTGGAACGAGTTGGGGCAATGCTTTTGTTCTTCAATTACTATAACGATTTGATAATAATTTGAAGATTTCCATTACTATTGGAAGTCTTGGGATCAGAATAAACCAGGGTTCATTATAGTGAAATTCCTACCTAGCTTTAAGCTAACATATTTCAAGTTGCTTTAAGGCTTATCCAATATATTACTAAACACAGTGGAAACACGTAACACTACCTTTTTGGAAAAGAAGATCTTATCCAGACAACGTGCAGTTGACTACTGTACATGGAAACAATTCAGATGTCAACTGACTTGAATAAGAGTTGTGAGGAAATTAATTTAGAGTGCCTGTAGCTCTTTTCAGTTAGGAAGAGCGTGATTACTTGCATGCAAACTCTTTTCCCATCACCTTGTGCTGAACTTAATTATGACACTAAAACCCTCAGGACAGAAATGAACCCAAAATACCAATCATGTATTCGGCAGTTGGTGCAGATACCACCGTTTATAGTGTCTGGTATGGGGAAGGGGTGTGTAGGAAGAGTGAACATGAAAGCAGATTAACTGACAGGTGATGGTGTCAAAAGCAACAGGAAGAGAGGTCAGTACTGTCTCATTCGAATTCCAGCATGCCTTTGTGGAAACATCTGTAGAAAAGCACTGAACTGAGAAGCAGCTGTGCTACGGTTGCAAGGTCTGGAAGCCAGCCATTAGTTCTGTGAAAAGTGATTACGCTCGAGTGCCATGTCCTTTGTTAGGCCAGCTCCCAGCAGGTAGCCAGGATCCCATTAGCTGCCTTTAGTGCTTACAGCATGTTTCCCCTACTGCCTGTGTGCATTAACCAGTGATTGCCAGTGCATGAGGAGACCGAGCTGCTGCGGGGGTTTTGCTTTGCTGCTCGTTAGGGGCCAAGAAGCTGCAGCTGAGCTGGAGTCAGCTCTCCACTTTCCTGTCCTGTGGAGCCTTAAGCTTGACTCCTCTTCCGTGCTGTTCAGCTGGGACCTGGTGGGAAGGAAATTGCTGCTTTGAGGAAGTTTATTCCGTACTTAGCAGATCTTTTGTCTCGTTCTTTCTCTTCTGCTCTCCCCCAGAAGTGGAGGTAAAGGCTGGTTGCTCGGGCTCTGCCTGTGGCTTGGTACCTAAGGCAGTTGTACTTTTCCTTCAGGCTTATGTGTTGCCTTGGGCTAAGCAACCGTGAGGGGAGCGGAATTGCATAGATGTCTGGGTAGGTACAGGATGTAAAACTTATTCAAAAAGACAAAAAATATGTTTAAAAAATGAATTTTGACCAGAAGCAGCAACCGCCAGCAGGAAAAAACAATGCATGAAAGCCTTAGGAAAGAAGTTGAAAGCCAGACCTTTGGCCAGTATGAAATGTGTTGCTGCATTGAAGTCTGATCGGCCCCAGCTGAGAGAGAAGCCTGCAAAAAAGGTCTGAGGAATTGAGAGAAGGGAATGTCTCATACACACAATGCTATGTGCCATGCAGTTCTTAGAGGAATGGAAAGAATGTCGTAAAATCAAACTGCAGTCCACCTTCCTTTTTCCTGTCTATTGATTCGGAAATTGCTGGCCAATTTTACATGTTACAAGTAGCAATCCTAGAGGTAAAGGTAAGGTGCAAAGAACGAAGTATATGTGGATATATGTACTCAGTATTAGACTCCCAGTGCATCAAAGCAGAGGTTTTAGAAAATGCCTTGTAAAACACGAGCTACAGTTATTTCAACTGTAACTTAAACAGCATATGACAACTTCCTTGAAGGCTAGGCAGTACTGCTGATACTGAGAACCTTCTTCTATCAAGTCATTAACACTTCTACTCCTGTCAATACAGTACTTTTAAATTAAAGCATTATCACATGTATGCAACTTTCAGCATACTGCCCTAGTTAAGTATTTGAAAACTATAATTTAGATTTTAAAATTGGATGAGAGGCCCTGAACTAAATCCATTATCCACTTCTAGAGATGTTTGAATTTGGCAGTTTTGTCACAAGCCTTGCTGTTGAGCTTGCTAATATCATGACATAGCCCTTAATGTTGTCCCTTACTCTAGGCTGGACAGGAGATATTTAGAAAAAACACTAAAGTAAGGGAAAGTGTTGCAATTTTTGAAATTTAGCTACTCGTCCTGGTCTACTTAATCTTGTGACATCTGCCAAGAACTGAATATACAGGAAGGTGCAATTTAATTTTTCATTAGAATCTGACATTTTAAAATGCTTTTGCTACTCAGTGAAGACTGAAGTACAATTTGCATACACAAACTGTACGTGAAAGAACCTGTTTACTCTCCAGAATGTTTCTAAAAAGTGTGAAGTTGCTGTTCCTAACTGTTTGTCCCTAAAACTATGGTCTGAAAGAGTTGTGAGCATCTTTGAATTTCAGCAACTATTTAAACATTTATATAACAGTACTGCAAAATGTATGTATACACAGGCAGCCCTTTTAGCTTGGAGATGTAATTAAAGGGGCAGATGAGTACAAGAATTCTTCAAGTGCTCATTTATAAGTTTTTAGAGGACTCATTCTAAAAGTAATAAAAAGTAGTAGTATTGAATATTCTCAGAATATGAAAGAAGGGTATGAAAATGCAGTGATGTTTTGCGTGATGTTAAGACATTTTTCACTGCAGGCTTGAAAAAGCACTGAAGTACACTGAAAGTACTGTGAAATTGGGAACTTCTCTGTGTGCCAAGATTAATCAAGGAGTGGGTTGTTTGTTTGAGTTACGGGTGTGTACAAGGTAGTCCCTGCACCAATGATTCAAAACCAAGCCAGAGTTAAGCTGATGCTTTCTGCATTCATGCAGCATTAGAATAATAAATGACAGTGTGGGACTGCAGCTGTAAGAGAAGTTTGTACTTTCTTGTTTTCCTGGTCCTTTAATGAAGCATTTGAAGGTCTTGCAGGATCCAGTGTTATGGCATCTGTTTAGTACTATCTATCAATACCAAAGACCACTGAATCGATACAGAGATGGCCATTCAAATTGCTTCCATGTGAAAATTAATAACAACATTTTAGCTTCCTGATATTTCAGACTGCTTGACTTTGAGGTCAGATCATGTGTAATGATGTCAGTCATCTTCCCATCAGAAAATATGTTGGGCAAACCTGATAGGGTGTACACAAGCTTCTAATTGTTATCAGGTCTGGAACTGAGGCTTCATATAAAGGGATTAGTGTCATTTAGTATTTGTTTGCTCCCTGTAATGAAAGTCAGGATTGAGATGCTGCTGTGGGTGTTTTATATAATGAGGACTTTGGATTTTCAGTCTGTGAATGTAGTGGTTTTAATATGTGCTGAACCGAAGCAAAATTCAAATTGAGCAATGTAAATATTCATTAGCTATGATGAAGTTAAAGCTGTGTTTTAAAAACATTGTTTGTTTCATTCCTGAAGGAACAAATGGGCTGGAGTGCTTCTGCCAGCAGCTCTTGGTGTCACTTGTGTTCCATCCCCCAATGTGACAGTGTGTGCAGAGGGGCTGCACAAGGACAGTAGCTCTGCTTTCACTGAAGTTACCTACGAAATTTAGCAGAGGGATAAAATTATGCATTTCAGTCTTCATCTCTATTGACGCTATAAGTACACTTCAGGCAGATCACCTTAGCAATTTAATAATTTCAGCTTGAAATTTCATAGCTGCTTTTTCCAGATAACATAAGTTTCTGATGACCTATTGCGAACCCTGCAATTGACAGTTGGGTTTTTTTCATCCAGTTACACATTAAACCCACTGGACATACCAAAGGGTTTTAAAGAAATGTAAATTCTCAGTTTACAAGACTGTAATTCATTGGGAATCCTCTACACCCATTGATGAGTAACTGCTGCCAGTAGTTCCATTACCTCGTGGGCAAAAAAAAAAAAAATCCATACTGTAGATGACTGTTTCTAGCATTACTTTCCAGCCATTGCATCTTGCTAACCTTTTCCGTCTGCTAGCTCCTAGAGTCAGATGGAAATTCATCATTCTATACCTTTGGGTATGGAGAAAAGACAAAACTCTCATGAAAAACATTTTGCAGCTATGATCTACTTTGAGAGGCTCAATTTTTTGATTACTTTGCAGAGGTGTAAATACAGAAAACTAGGCATGGTCATTCAGTACTGATAATATATCATTTTAAAGTGCATTCTGTATTTCTGTGTTGCAAGTTGCATTGGTGAAAGAATGAACTACTAGGCTTTGCTGCAGTCCTGGCAATCTGGTGGATCCTCTGTGCTGGAGGCCGCTGACTGCAAAGGAGTAGTGTAGTTGCAGATTTGTCAGCCAGCAGATCCATGGTTTTGCTACTAAAATGTTCATTGTGTTCCTGTCGAACATTTGTACTTGAAAGTTTTGTGTCCCGAGGCAATTCTGATGAGTTTGGTGTTTCAGGCAGGAGCCTCTTTGTGCTCAGGGCTGCCTCTCTGAGTGAAGTTTGCAATACCCACGAAGGAGAATACAACATGCTGAGCACAGAATTAGTCATCTCTTGGACTTTCATGTGTAATACGTTCCAACAAGCTCTGAATAATGTCATTTGGTACTGTGTAGTAGCCTTCCTTGTTTTGCCTATTGACTATAAAGCATAGCAAGGGCAGAGGATGCAGATGGCCTTATTCAGAATAAATAGGCTCACACTGGAGAAGTTCCTGAAGGACTTTCTCACACTGTTCTAGTATGAGTTATAAATAGTGTGGTAGATCTCCCTAACCACAGAAGACATTTGCATGTCTTTCTGAGTGTCCAGACTTGTAAAATGGCTATAGGTCTCTTCCAACAATGGAACAAAACACATTTGTGGATTCCTGAGAAATACAGTTTTACATGCCACTCTCTCAAGTGTATATGTAGGAAATCCTCTGTATCCTGAAGCTCAGATAATGAGAAAAGTGGCTATCAGGTGAATCCTTGAAATCCTAGCAGATGGCTGTATCTAGCTTGATATAATTTCATCTTATCAGTGATTTTTGAATTGTCTCAAATGTCATCATCTATGGTAAATTACATATTGCATCTGTTCTGCAGAAGCAAGTGAGATCAGGACTGAAATGCTATTGAGCACACTCCCATCTGCCTAAACGAAGGGGTGCATTTAATGAGGTCTCTTTTCTTCTGCACTTCTGTTGTGCCAAATGGAACTAAGCATGTCATGAGGATTTTTTTCAGGAGGTGATGCAAATTTTAAACAGTTGGGCAATAATTAAGTTGGCTTATTTTTTTTTTACCAGTGCCGTGTAAAAGAAAAAAAAAAAAACCAGAAATGATGAAACTTACTTTCACAGAAGCTTTTTGGGGTTTCTTTTGTTTCATTTTGTTCTACATTAATTTTCAGTGTAGAATACTGCATAGGATTTCTATTTCTTTCAGTTAGAAGAGAAGGTCCAGTTAGAAGCCTGGTTCAAATCAGAAAACTGCCCTGTCACCAAGTGTGGCTCACATTGGGGGGACATTCATTCTACTCCTCTGAACTACCCAGAGCAGCAACTGAGTTGGCAAAGCCACTCGAGGAGAGAGTGTGAAGAGTTTTTGAGAGCTCCCTGACAGCTCAGGATGCCGTACCCCAGAGCAATCCGAGCTTGCTCTACAGGGACGTGCTGTCCTCCTGGGCAGCTGACAGAAATGGAGCTGCAAGGCAGTTGTCCCTGCCCCTCAGTGTGCTCTAGAAGCACGTTCCAGGCCGGCCACTCGTGTTTCAGGAAGACACGCGTTACTGTGTTCCTGTGATGCCCTGCTGGGTTATTTGTATCGGAGCACTCGCCTCTCCCCAGCTAGTGCATCCCTGCTGCAGGAGCACTGGGAACTGACAGCTCAGTAGCCAGCAGCTGGAGCGGGCATTTCCTAACTACACTTTCTCTTGTTCCCCACACACTACTGTGCATTTACCTTCAAAAGTGCTGATTCCTTTTACCAGGAAAATTTGCCATTTCTATGATGATATCAAGAAAGCTTTGATACTTTGGGAAGTGTTTTGGGTGCTGTTTGAAGGGTCAAGCAGATCAGTAATTCTACAGCATGTGTATTGTATAATTTGGGAGTAGGAGAGACCAAAGATTGTTTTGTAGTTAGGGTTTGTTTGGTTTTTTAACTACTACCTTTTAAAAATACTGGGGCTTTTGTCCTCCCTTCTTTTTTCTTTTCCTTTTCAAACGATACTCTATGGAAAGGATTGTGCTCTTCTTTCAACTTTATCCTGATAAGAATAGAAGTGCAGGCTGAAATCCTGAATCTTAACCTGAGAAGATTTGGAGAGCTTCTGGAGTGCATAAGACAGCCTATCCCTTATGCATGCTAAAGCCAGAGGAGTGCATTCAGGCCCTTTAATTTGGATGAAAATAGAATGTGGAATTTTAATGCAGTAGTACTTTTTTGGGTTTGTTTTTTTTTTTTAGAAATCTAGACTAATATGAGCATGTATTGGGAGGCTATTTTTCATTTAATTATTACAGGCAAAGGCAAACTACATTGTGAATTTCATTGTAGTCTGAAACACCTTATTCCCTAAAGCTGCACTTACACCATTTCCTGCTGCAGATGTGGTGTCTGTTGGATCTTGGAAGCACATGATATTTCATTTTTTCAAATTCCTTAAAGGCACACATTTTTTTTCCCATTGCTGTCAGATTTTGTCAGTAGATCTCCCCTATCTAATTAAGTGGTCATTTAATCAATCTTCAGGCAGTAGTTTTTCATTTTAAAGGACCTTCTTAGGGAAGGGCTAAGTGCTCTTTTAAGGCTCTGAGATAGTTTTCCTTAGTGCTGTTCAAAGTCATCTCGTAGCAAACTGTTGCAGCCAAATTCCAAAACCTCCTGATAAAAATCAAACACTTCACAGTATGCATTAAATATTCTCCTTCAGGAATAATTTTTGACTGAAAGTGAAGGAATTGCTCTGAACTCTTAACTTGGCCTAGTTTGGGACCAGCAAATTGAATGACTGATACTTTCTGTTCACAACTGAATTACTTCAGTTTTTTCTTTGAACTAGAGTTTGGAGATTTTTTTCCCAGCAACCTGCATGGTTTAGTGCTCCGGTGAATTAGAGGCTTTTTGATGCAGAAGTTTTCTGTTTAATGCCAAAATGGAGGTGCTGATACTGTTCCACTTGGTTGTGTGAGGTTTGTTTGCCTCGGGAGGGAGGTGAACGTCTCGGCACTGCAGCAGCCTGAGGCAATGAGTGGCACGATGCCCTGTGGCCACTGTGGTGAGCCTGGGCTGGCTGTGTGGCACTGCAGCATCGGAGGCTTAGGCAGGCTGAGCCACATCCGTGCTCCAGAGATACTGCACCTCTTCCTTCTCTGTTGTTTTTAGCAAATGACTACCTAAAATGGCTCCTAAAGGCTCCCAAGTGATCTTATAATGCTCGCTAGGTTTTGGGGGGGCCTTTTTGGTTGCTTTTTCCCTAGTTCAGTTGATTTTATCTTTTGTCTGAATCTATCCTTTTAGCTGTTAGAGCTTCCTGGCTGGGACTAATGGTGGCATTTTAGGCTATAGCAATTGCTGCTGTCTATTTTGGTTCTGCATTTACGGTCTCTTGTCATGTGCATTCATCTCCGCTTATTCCCGTCGCGCTGTTCCTCGCCTGCTAAGCTGTGCAGCTTGTCCCAGGCTCTCCCACAGCAGGCAGAGCCTGGCTCCTGGGCTGAGCCTTCAGGGCCCCCGGCTGGGCTGTCACATGGCCACACTGCTGATAAAATCAATCTCCACAGCCCAGGCCAGCCCAGCATGCTGCCAAAACCTGGGCCCTGTGAGGCAGAGTCAGGTACGACCCCGCTGCCTGTGGCTGGTGGTCAGGGCTCAGGGCACTCTGCACATAGAGCAGCAGAGGGAGAGGTGGCAGTTTAAAAGATCCTGTGTGATGGTGACACCAGTCACCAAGTGACAGTCTTCATCTTGCATGTGCAAAAATTGCTGGCACAAGAGTGCAGCCCCCAGTGTTTCTGGCACCTTTGTCAAGTAGGTCATCTGCAAATGTGTGACAGACAGGTCTGGTCTGGCACACAGGTCTCACGGCCCCCAGAACGAGCCAGAGGCTTTTAAGTGGTGCTCCCAGTGTAGCATGGGTTTATAGAAGCAATAGTAAGTGTCTGGAATATGCAGACCTGTCACTACATGCCCTTATAAATAAGTCTCTCTCTGTCTTTCTTGTAGATTCCCTTCAGGTACTGGAAGGTCACAATTAGGTCTCTCCAAAGCCTTCTTTTTTCTAAGGTAAACAATCCAACTTTTTTTAGCCTTTCCTCACAGGAGAGGTGCTCCATCCCTCTAATCATCTTGGTGGCCTCCTCTGAACTCCCTCCAAGAAGTCAGTGTCCTTCCTGTGCTGGGACTCCAGAGCTGGATGCAGCAGTGCAGGTGGGTCTCAGGAGAGCGGAGCAGAGGGGCAGAATCCCCTCCTTGCCCCGCTTTGGATGCAGCCCAGGACAAGGCTGGCTTTCTGCCAGTGCACATGGCCGGGTCACATCCAGCCTGTCATCCACCAGCAGCCTCACGTCCTTCTCAGCAAGGCTGCTCTCGGTATGTTCATCCCCCACTCTGTACTGATAGGTGGGATCTGCTGTGTTTTATTTCCCCAGTTAAACGTTACTCACGCGTTTCCTCTGACACACTCAGTGGAGCATGTCAGGAGTGTATAGTGGCTTTTAGAAAAGGTTTAAGCAGAATGGATCCATCTTGAATTCAGGTGCCAATACTGGGTATGCACTGACTTTTTCCAGTCAGGAGAGAGACCTGTGCAAGGTACTTAAAATTTCCAGGTGTCTGGCTTAACTCTAGCATTGTCTTAGACTCATGAGCTCAGAGTCTAAGCTAATGCTTTGTGCACAGCCAGAACTTCCTCAGAAAAGAGGAATTGCATGTACAGAATTATTACTTCTCAGAATGGGCTCCCCGCGGAAGTGATCATGCCACCAGTCCCATCAGAGTTCTAGGAGAGTCTGGACTATGCTCTTTAGTCATACGGTTTAGTTTTAGGTAGTCCTGTGAGCATCACAAAATTGAACCTGATGATCATTATAGGTCTCTTCCAACTTGAGATATTTTTTGATTCTATGATTCTATCATACTTCTTCACAGGGGAAAAATAGAAGTTGTCTGTTATGAAGCATTAACCTTGTATCATGTGCAAACAATGCAATGCCTTTCTTAATGACTCCAGAAAATGAATTATAGCAGTGTCTATAATTCCATTCTATTCCATATGAATCATAAATTTTGCGATCTGTATAGGTAAAAAAAGTATTTCAAAAGTGTTAAATATCCAGGAAGGATGTTAATCCCTGTTGTGTTTGATAAGTCTCTGCTCTAATAGTCTAACACTCTTAAATGTCCCTATAGACTGAGGTTGAATAAGTTAAGCTGTGTATACTGAATTCTCATATATTCACAGTAGACAAGCAAAAGATTATGTTAAGGAGAAAGAAAAGTCATTTCTATCCTCAATTGCCTAGCAAATGATAAGAATTTTGAGACTTAAATTCTCTCTTCTTTTATTTTTTCCCCTTGATTTAATTACAAAAGATTTGCTGCCTGCAAAAAGTGCCTGCCTTGAAAATTAAATCGATACACGTATATTCACTGATCTTGTGTCACGAGACCAGGCAGTGGAAGCTTCCTAATTTTTTATTCCCAGTGCCTTCCTTCCTGAAAGGAATAGTATAGTTTGTTCTCCCTGTTCTCCATTTCCCCAAAACAAACCTATTTAGAGACAAATTCTGTGCCCTGACCTCTCAACTCTTCAACTTTTCAAAAGAGTGCAGATGTATTCTGGATGATATTGTGGGTAACATCAGGCTCTAACCTTTGTCAGTCAGAACAAGAACGTCAGACATTTTTGATTAGTTGTCAGGGAGCACTTTCTGAATCATCTTAAAGGAAAGGTCCAGCACCATAAATCCCATGTTTTTATGAATAAAGGACTTCTCTCTGTGGAGTTAATAGTCATGCAGAGGTTGAATTGCATGCTGTGTAATTGAGGCAAGATTAATAATTGTTTAAAAGCAACAATCTTGTATCTGGAAGACCGAGTCATTTGCGCTTTTTAGCACCTGTTGTGGGTTTTTGCCTTTTGAAAGATTAAAGTAACTTTACATTATCCGGTGTTTTCATTGTTTTCTAACTCTATGACAGATTTTAGCTTACAGCATCAACATATACAGGTAGGAGAAGAAATGTTTTGTATTTCCTTCAGCAGCCTGAGTCTGGTACTATTTTGAGGGTTAATATCACGGATGATGAAATAAAGAGTGCACTTAATACATCTGCAAATGGTAATAAGCTCTAGGAAAGGCCTTGAGCGCTCTGAAAATGTCCAAGATAATCTTGGCCAATTGGTGGAATCACCTGAAATAAAAAGGATTGAAAAAGGCTGAATGCGAGCCGCAGTACTTCAAGAAGAGGCTCTGTCTTCCAAACACAGGACAGGAAATGGGCCAGGCAGAAGCTCTGTGGATGAGGAGCCAGTCATTGGCCTTGTATTGTTACCAAATGCACTGACCCCAGATATCATGGTGGGATATAAAATGGGTGCCCTATTAAAAATAGGTCTGAGATATGCGAAGCAAGATTTTGCATGTCACTCAGCCCCAGTAATGCCTCTGCTCACGTACTGTGGCTGGTTTCGAGCACCACACTGAGAAAGTTCTGGACCCAGTAGAGCAGGACCAGAGGAGAGCAGTAAGAGTAGTCCAAGGTACGTGAGTGCTGAGAAAAACTTTTAGTGAGTTGGATATAATTAGCTAATTTAAGAAAATATTGAGGAGTGCTACAGTAACAGTCTTCAAAGGCTCAAACCCCCAGCATAGCACTTCTGGAAGCAAAAATAGGCATTGCAGTTTAGAATGGTGATTTTCTGGATTTGATATGGCTAAAGGCCATTAATATTGTAATTTTATTTACAAATTATAAGTATTAATACTTTAATATATTAATATTACAGTGATTTTGTGCTTAAATAATAATTTACCTTTTTAAATGTATTTGCAAGTATTTACGTGTTTGGCCACATATTGTGAGACTTGTGGTTTGGTTTTTGTGGCATTCTCTCACCCCCTGGTCCACTCAACGAGTTTTAGGGGAAGGTTTGAATTCCTCTGGGCGATGTGTGGGAGAAACAACAAAACTCTCAGGAGGTTCAATAACAAACTTTTACTTGCAAACTTTAGATCATTAAGGTAGAATAAGGTACTTGGCAGATTTTAAAACATCCCAAGTAAGGCACTTGGCAAACTTAACTTAGCAAACTGTAAATTAGGAATTATGTCTTCCTAGTGCCCTGCTGCCATGGGTGGCCTGCTTCTGCCTCAGATCCAGAGCAACACCTGGTCTCTGTATCTTGAGGTACATGTAAAATGTAGCAGTTTATATTCACAATAAATTCTCTTTGCATAATATTTAAGTATAGTTTTCTTGGGTTTCAGACCTGCGAAAGGATTATTACACTGACAGATTATATTTTTTAAATCAAAAGGAAAAGATTAGGTTGCATAGTTTGACCTCTGTCCGTACACTGTTGCCCTGCTAATCTTATAAAGAGCTGAGTCAATTTTCTTGAAGATTACTGTTCACCACTTCAGTTGTCACTACACGGACAATTCACCACTTTTTCTTTTGATTTATTTCACTGGTTATTTGCTTTAGTTCTGTAGGCTCTATAGGACTTTATCAGGAAGAAATCAGACAAGCCTCACTTGGGTCTCACTGTGGAAATGAACTTCCAGAGAACCTCAGAGAATATTGCTATTAGCTTATTTAGTGTTTTTTCAATTAAATCTGCAAAAATTGTTGCATTCTCCCTTGAATTTAATATTTTTATATGTTATTTTTGTAAATTGTGTCTATGTGACAATTTCAAAGAGAATTTCTCAGTTCCAAATTGATGATAATTGTAATATTGAGACTAAGGTCACATGCTTGCAAATAAGTACATGTGGGAGGGCAGGGCTTATATGAGAGTGAAATAAAATTAAGCTATTCATCCTCTCTCAACCCTTTTTCAAAAAGCAATAACTTCTGGTTGCTTTTGGGGTTATTATCCCTTATTTTTATTACCATATTACTTAGAAATTCCAAATTTCACATCTTCCAAGTTACAGGGTTAAAACAAAAGTGAAGCCACTACCTGGTTCCTTTTCATGTGGGACTTTTATAAGGCTTGTTGTTCAATACCTGGCATACAAAGAGGGGCTGGGTATTTATATTAAAGCATGAGAGATAGCTTAGGACAAATGTTAATTACTTTGCATAGTAAAAGTTCATTACAAAGTGAGTTCCTGTTCACCTTAAGAGAAGAAGTCAGTAACTGTGGTTTACAAAGCCATCAAAACTATGGAAATGCTAACTTTAATCAGAGCTGTAATTATGAGGAAATGTGCTGCAGGAAAATTTACTGACAGAATAAAGATTAGAAAGATCTGAATGTTGTCTATCAAAGTGCAGCAATTAAATTTTCAATCCCAAGAGATCCTTGTGGAATGAAAAAATAAAGTAAATCCTGTCCTTTGGTTACAGTGGAGAAAGTAAAGTGCAGCTGTTATTGTAACTTCTTCAGATAATAGTAGCAAATGTCTACAAATGGACATAGACACGTTCAATGAATGGATTTAATCCCCTCTCTGAGGCTGGAATTGCCTATCAATACGGCTACTTGTAATTAACTCCCTCCCATTAGATAATTCTCTTGTCTAGGATGTAACTAAGCCACTAATCTGAAGAACCATTTTCCTTATTCCCAGGGCTGCTGTAGTCCCTGCAGCTGCCATGTGAATGCTTGTAATATTTAATGCAGTTGTCTTTCCAGTAATTTCTGCACAGTGGTCCCTTCCTTTCAGGAAATAAAGGTGGTGCCATCCCTATTGTGGGCAACCTGACAGAGCTTGGCTACTGAACAGAAAGGGGCAGTATGTATCAAGTGAACTACAGGACCTAAAATCTGTTGACAAAACTGATGATTTTTAAAACAAAAATATCTTAAATTGAGAGATTTATTTTTCAGATAGTGGTTTCCCACCAGTAAGAGGGAAAAATTTCCCACCCTTAAGAGGGAAAAATAATCAAATTTGGAAGCTTATGAAGCTGCATTCCCACACTTGCTGATGCAGCTGAATCACAAGGGCGTGTGGAAATGGCACAGTGCAGAACAGTCCCTGTGCTAGCTTGAGGCCCAGTCTGATCTAATTAACCCTGCTCAGAGGCAAGGTTAATGAGCCTGGGTACAGTCCGGCACAGGAGCTTTTGTTTTCAACTTGCTTGGAGCTGCCCTAAGGCTCTGTTGTAGGAGTGCAGCAGAGACGTGCAAGTTATTAAAATACAAACATGTCCCGAGTCTCCAGGATGCTCGTGTGGTTTAACGCAGAGAGAGCTCATCATTAAAGGCACTCACTCTCCTGGGCTGAGGAACCCTCCTAGAGCTGTAACTGTGCAGTCCTTTACTTCCTTCCCACTTTCCCCACTGTCCAGCAAGCCAAAAACCAGATATGAATGAACTGTCTCACTGCTTTTATTTCTAGCATCAAGTACTTAATAAAAAAATGAGTTCAGAGTAACTTTATTTTTTTCCCTGTAAAGGTGTGTTTAATAAAAATCACAATAGCTATACAGACAGCACATAATTTATAAATTAAAGAATAGTAATTCTACTATTAGTAGAATAAAGTGGATGGTCTTTCTTCTAAAATTATTTGTGACTGTCATCTTGGATGGTTTATGCCAAAGGAATGCAATTTATCTCACACTAATTAGGATATACAAGTAGTAAACAAAAGTGCGGGAAATTGTTTTTCCTAGAATATTAAGCTATGGTCTTTCAGACCAGGAAAAGAACAGTGTCATAAAACAGCTTAGCAATAACTTTCCACTGCATAATTTATATTTTTAATTTCTGTCTCTTTGTGTGTCACTGGATTTCCCACGTGGATTTTCTATGATCAGTTTTCTCTATTACTGCCTTTACATTGAAACGGTAAATAATTAATGTCCTTTCTTTCCCAAACCAATGCCCTAATATTGACCATTTTTTCTTACGGAATAGCTTACCTACATCTTGTGGTCCCAGGTTTCTTAGCTCTGGGTGTTTTATATCAGTTTTCTAAAATGGGATTTTTTTTTTCCCTAATCCATTATGCAGTTTGATACTTTGAGTGAATAGTTGCATGTATGAATTTCAAATTCATACATATTTGAACTAGTAAAATGCATTTATTGAAAAGTTTGCAGAGTAAATATAAAAATGGATACTGATTAGTCCAAATATAATTTCTAGTCTGTATATTTGCTATCAATTTGTTCCACCACATGCTTTCATCTATGTCATGTACTTAAATGTTTTAGAATTTGTTATAAAATGAGTTTGCTACTGAAATGTCAGCTCAATCTCACTTTTGGCTTAGCTATATTGCAAATTGAGAGTAGTGGTAATAATACTTAATGAAATATCATCCAAATAGCTAAGTGATCTGGGGATGCTTGGAAAAGAGAATAGATACAACTTTTCTCATTTGCAGATGGGGAAAACTGAAGCCTAAAAATAAGTGAAAACTTGCCCAAAATCACTCAGGACTCTGGAAGAAAAGTCAGAATTACAATAAGGGTGCTTCAATGTTCCATTTCTCCACTTGCCATTATAGGATCCATTGTTCAGTAAGCAGAGCCTGCGGCAAACATGTCATGGATCTGATGTAACCCTTTAATAAAGAGAAACTAACTGTTAATAGTAAAGTAATATTTTCCACTAGTAAAAACTTTCTTTTAGATTTTCCTAAGGCTTTCCTCCTTTCAGCTCATTTATTTCTCAAATGTTCAACATACCCACTAAATATTTTTAATGAATAAATGAAAATGAAGAAGTCAAAAACCCATGTTCAAGGCTTTTTTACCAATACACGAGAAATTGGAAAATTTTGTCATAATTTGGTTTCATTAGGTATGTTCTTACATTTTGTAAACCAGACCAATCCAACTGAAAAACATAAGGTTCCCCTAGCTAACAGAAGGCAAGGCTGTCCTCGTGATGTTTTTTTCCTTCTTGATTATTTTCCCAGAACACCAGTGCATACAAAATGCTTCACAGCAAATTCACCTTTTTATTTACTTATGTGAGCACTTCTTAATGCTGGCCCTTAATTCACGACTTCAGAATTCAGCAAGGTATCAATATCATTAACTAAATCCATATTTGTCTCAGGTTTCCATTAGATATATAGTATTTCTATGTGTTTTTCTCTTCAGTGTTCTCCAGGCAGAGTAGTGTGCTGTTCTCTGCCATCAGTCTGTTCACTCCATTCAAGGAGTGAAGCTGTACATGTTGGTGTGGTAGCCCATGTAAGCTGCCAGGGTCAGACTAAATTTCAAGCTACAGAATGTTTTGAGGTTGCATTCTCATGATCACACCCTTGTGGTAACTCGGGAGTAACTTCAGTTCTACCTGAATTGTCTGTCAGCAGGACAGAAAAACATCCTCCTTTACTGAGGGGCTTTTGCTAGGGAGAGAGCATTCATTATCCCCGAGATCATACAAGTACAGTCACCCTTGGTGCTCTGAGTACAACTTGCCCCCCAGACAATCCTGCTGGCTGTCTGCACAGGAGCTTCCTCAGCATGGAAACAGAGTGCAGTCCTCTGGGGGACTTCCCCATTTATTTTGTTAGATGCCTCCTTTTGATTTTCTCTTACGTATTTTTTCATGTCTGAAATGAGAAGTACAAAGCATTGTTTCTTCTGTTGTTTCTAACTTTTCTTCTTCTTGATGCTCCCAGTCTTTTCTCAAATCAGTTTAAATTCTTTCATCCCAAGAGTCAGTGAGGAAATCCTTCAGGTACAGACTGGTTTTTACTTAAATGGTGAAAGGATTTTGTTGCTGTTTCCACAAGGGGGTAAAAGAAAAGTAGATTTGTTACAATAGCCTTTTTTCTTTCCTTTCTTTTAAATATATCTGTGTTTTTTATTCTTTAAAGCCACAGTGGAAGCTTTTGATGAAAGAGTTACATACATAAGTTCAAAGCCTCTCCTGGTTGATCAGTATTCCCACAAGAAACATGGGTGAGAAAAGGTGGATGAGCAAAGCACGGCTGGACTCATTGGTTTGGCTAAAAGGAAATAATGGGGGGGGAAGTTCTCTTTTATTTGTTTACTAGCTCTCATTTTTATTCCCCTCTAGGAACAAAACAAGCAAACAGAGCTCTGTTTAAAAACAGAGCATGCCCTTGCTCCCACACACCATCTTTTCATAATCAGTATCTTGGTAATCTTGTGTTAGACTTTCTCTATGAGCATTTTCAAGGATAAAAAAAATTCTAAAAGAGCACCTGGGGGGAAACTCTGCAGTCTCAGGAAAGATAATTTTCTACCTGATTGCATAAATAAGAGAAAAAATTGGTGTGTTGAACTTCTTGTATCTGTTAGTATTTAGGCCATGATTCAGGTAATTGTTTTTCCATAGGGTCAGGTTTCTATCTGAGCTCTTCAAAGTACTTCATCCCTGCGTGTACATTCATTATATCATCCTAAAGTGATATCCAAAAGGAACTGCAGTGGATTTCCCCAGAGACTTCAGGATTTAACAGTGTGATCTAGGTTATGTCCTTTTCAGCTTTCTTTAGCCAATGCGTTTACTTAATGAAGCTGTGGAAATTTGAAAAGCAGTCATGTTTTCCTTATGCCTTAGGGAACAGGACAATCTTTAGTTGAGATGTTGAGAAGAAACTGCCTAATCTGCCATTGCCTCCCTCAGATTTTGAAGACCTGACAGTTCCAATAGCAGCCTGTTGGAGACACAGTACTGGAGTAACTAGGTTGATTGCCAGCTTTAAAGTAGTTCAGAATGTTCTGATAATCCTTATTTCTTTATTTTCATAAAGAAATGTAAGTTAGAGTTGCTTCAGCCCCAGGTGATTTGGAGATTTGGAGCAGACTCTGTGATCATGACAATGCATAGCTTAGAAAAGGAACTCCATCAGAAAATGGTTCAGTGCTTTTAAGCTTTGCTGTACAATGGGCTTTTTTCATTGCTTGTTTGTAGAGGTAAAATGCAATTCCCTCAAATATATTTTCCATCTACTTTGAGTACAACACAGAATATGGTATCATGCTAGTTCTGTCATTTGCCACTATTAAATTAGAGGTTTGTTAGCAGCCCTGAGAACTGATAATTGAGATTAATGAAGTGATTTAAAGAAAATACCAGTTTGTGACTGAATAATTGTCTGACATACAGGCAAGTTTTTAACTCTATTTGGTCTTAATATTTATTGAGCTTCACAGAATGAAGATGAGAACTAAGAGATCTCCTTTGTCCAGCAGCATAGCAGGTTACATAAAATGCACTTGCTGAAATTTTCCCATAGCTAGTTGATAATGTTTGCACCTCTCATACTTAGCAAGAATCACTGTATCATTTTTGCCACGTCCTTTTGGAAGGATGAAAAATTACTGATTGACTTTGCCAAACTGCAGAGCACAGATGGAATTGGTGTGATGGCTAATGCATCTTGTACTTGTGTGTCTATCAAAAGCACTAGCAAACAACTGCTGGGTTCATTTGCTCTCCCAGTGACCAGCTACTGGTGGATGCAAAAAAGATATTCAGACCCGTCTTTTGGCAGAAAGTCCCGTCCTGTGCTGGCTTCTCTGGTTAGGAACCAAATTCCTGTAATCACTGCTAAGAATCCCCACTGACAGCATCTGCTTGTTGGCTCAAAACTTGAGTCCAGAGGAATTTTAGTCCAGAAATACACAGTTTACTAGTTACATAATCAGTACTCACTCATACATCCCCTCAGGGTTTTTGAAGGGTTTGTCTCTCACACTGTCTTCATTATGGGAACTCATACTGGATGTATAAAAATTGAGATAACTGGTACAATTTGAGTGACATGCCATGCTATTAAAATCAAAATTCTTGAGGAATATGTAGGGGATGGTGGTGAAAGAGAGAGGGAGGCTTATGATTATGCAGAAATCTCATGTTCAATTCTGCTGATCAGATGAGAGATGGACTGATCCTTCTCTGAGCACAGGCGGGAGCAAGGAACTCCTTTCACTCTACTTTTATGGTTCCTAAAGTCTACCTACAATCTACCAGATTTTAACCTTCCTCCTGAGAATTACAGACCTCATTCATCCTCTTTTCAGTTATCTCAGAAAGCTTTTAATGTAGTGTGATCTGTAGAAAACAGTGACAATTGCCTCATTTCACCACCCTCACCCCCCAAATAGCAGATAGGATATACCCTTGAAAGCAGGGAGTTTGTATGGAAGAGTTGCCATTTGAGACATAAAATCAGAGACTGCTTTGTCGTGTTATCCCACTGACTTGTTTCAAACCAGGTTTGGGAGGGTCACCACTGTTAGAGGAAAGGATTGAGCCATCACATGATCTTCCCACAGGGTGCTCTTAAGAACTGGAATCAAAGTGGTGGTCTGAAGAAAAATTGCTTTCCACCTTATTGCAACTTCCATAATTGACCAGATTTGCTCTCCTGGTTGTTTGCTGTCTTACTTGACCTGTCTTTTCATTTAGTACAGTAAATTTGCACTGTTGGATAGTGCTTCTGCTGCCTTTTGGAAGCTGTTCTCCAGACAGACTTTGTGTCTGGTGCAGCTACACACAGCTGCTTTGTGTTCGTAGATGCCTAAGGCTTAAACAGTATTTGTCACCACCAGGCTAAACCTGGCATACGGCTGTTATGGGGGAGCTCTCAAACCACAGAGTGCCTGACTCTTGCTGTTCAGATGAAGTTCCAGAAACAGCATTGCTTCTGTGAACAAAGTCCAGTCCATAACTGCATCGCAGAAAATAGCCAGACACAAGATCTGCTCTCTGCCCATATAAATGTGGTTGTATACACCTAAAAACACACCTAAAACAGTGTCATACTAACTTTTGTGTGGGTTTATTCTGGGAGGTAAATGAATGTTTATAAAACTGACGATTTTTTAAAATTTTAATTTAAATTGTAAGACTAAGAATCTCTTAAGTCAGAGAGGATGTGAATAAGCATAATCAAAAAGCTGAGGCAAAGTGGTAGTTTTGATTTTAAAGGATTTATTTGAGAGGAAAGAGCTACCAAAAACTTGGGCTTACGTTACGTCCTCAATTTTTAAGCAGAATTGTCCTTTGAAATCAAGGACCTGGGTTTTGCTCAATGTGTAACAAGTTACCGCATTTAAAAGTAAATTCACATTGGTAACTATCCTGACATCCTGTCCAGAAGAAACAATTCTTTTATAATTTGCATTCCTTTTTCTTTGTCAGGTCGGGCTAGGATGGCTGTGAGGCACAGTTTGCTGAGGTGCTGGGGAGGGGACAGTAATCCAGGCATTGAAAAAGGCAAGGTGCTGCTGCTGAAACTTCATGTAAGAGATACAGATCTGAGTATTGTGTTGATCTGACATGTGCAGATTTACAGTCATTACCGTCAAAACAAAAGGCAGCACCTCACAGGGAGTGAAAAAACCAAACAGCTTCCATAAACATAAAAGTAAACGTCAAATATTTCACCTTATAAGTTCTTATTAGGATTAGGGAGGTAGGAAGCATGTCAGTGGGACTGAATAATTATGGCATAATTAATCTTTTTGACAATATGTGCTTCTCCATCAGGAAAGGACCACTGAGAAGAGGCAGGCTCAGCTTGTAATTCTAGCCTCTTATTTTTTTATTTCTATGGATATGTTTTCAAACACTGATTGTGAAGTGAGCCTGAAAGTTGGTGGAATGTTTGTAAACTGGAGGATTGAAGTGGGTGAAGTCTTTAAAAAGGAATAGTTTAATCCTGTACTGTAAAAAAGCAAAACAAAATCCTTCATTTCAATGCTTGTGCTCTACTTCTGAGTGACCTTTTTTAATACAGAAATGACCATAGTTGTAGCAGGTCCCAAGTAGTAATAACTTAGTATTGAATTGAGTCCACAGAATTTGCACACACATCTCTCCAGGTCTGCAGCATCCCTACATTTCTTACACTAAGCTTATAGCAGATTGTTGTGCCAGGCTGGATAGGACTCTGTATGGCAAATGCCAGTGAGAACTTGAGTTTAGTCAAAATTTGAACTAACGCTTCCAGAGTTTAACCTGATGTACCTGTAAGCTCTCCAGAGAATCGTGTGGCTTAAAAATGCCATGTACGTGTCCACAGTAGGACATGCTGTGAGTTAGATTCATGTTTGCTCCTGCGGAGTGTGCAGAAAACAGCCATGTCATTTTGCTCAAGTGTTTTAGCAGCCAGGGTTGCAGCCTTGTTCCAATGGGAGACACATTTATCAAAGCAGAAAAGGCTTCCCACCACATGCAGCAGCCACGATTCTTTGCTGCTTTTTAGTAGTTTCTGTGATTAGCTTCTACATTTTATCGACATAAGTCTTATTTCAAGTCTTTACTTTGTGGTGTCCTCGCATTGTCTGGGGGAAGGAGGACATTTGAGCGCTCTGTAGGATGAGGACATTTGCATTCTGGGTTGTTTTTGTGAGAATATGGTTCATGGCTGGCAAAGAGGGGTAGTGCAGCTCTCTAAGCACCTGCTTACCTGTGGCACTGTTAACAACAGCTGAGGTTTCTGTTTGTATGTTCCTAAGGAAACAGCAGTTCCTAATGTATTTTGTAATGGAAGTTCTACTTTACAATGGCTTTTTCCAGACTGGTAAAACCTCTGAGGCAAAGGACTCTTTTCTATACTATTTGTTTGCACAGTGAATTATTCTGAAAGATAAACCAGAAATTAAAACAAGCCAATGGCAATGTGATGTTCTTCTGAAATAAAGTATATATTCAGTAGGTATTCGGAATAGAGAGTTATTTGCATGGGTTTAATATCCCAGTGGATCAGAGCCTCATGATATTTTGGGATTTCCATTTTCTTAATTTTGCTTATAGAGCTCCTCAAGTGGAAGACAGATAAGGTACTGTCTGAACCTGCATTTTAGCCCCATGAAGTTAGCCATGTAATGAGATTACAGAGCTGTGGGCATTTCTAACTACAGCCATAATGCTACTAGCAATTTGAAGAGCATAGCATGTCTGAAACTGGAACAAAAAAATTGAAAGCCAAGAAATAAATCTAGGACAAAAGTCCCTGATATTTTTTTTCCTTTTTTTTTTTTCTTTTTTGTTTTTACTCTAGACACTTAGTAGACACTGAGGTCTGTTGAGATCTGTGTTGAAGGAGTTTGTAAAATCATAGATTGTACCTCAGGCAGATGAAAGTCTGTTTAATGCACAATCACTAATAAATGCATGTATTTTGTTCACACAAACGTGTTTTGGTACAGAAACTGGTTCAGCACAGGAGTAATCTGACTTCATTGTGCACAGAGATGGCAGAAAGTCTCTTGCTCCTGTTACAACTGCTTGGGTATAAACCCAGTTTATGTAGAGAAATGGTGAAAAAGAATATTATGTAGATAAATGATTGGTATTTGCTTATTGCTTCTTTGAGACAGTTGCAACATGAAGCAGAACTTCTAAAATCACACAAGAATTTTAAACTTACATGCCACCATTATTGCCTGGAGTCAAAGAAGTTCTTCCTTCGAGAGTTATTTGCTTGAATGAAAGACTTGACAGTTTCAGGAAGAGTAGTGTGAAGTCAGTTGTTTGTGGTACTGGAGGAGGTCAGATTTCTGATTAATTGGTGGTTAGAAGGGAAAAAGCACTAAAAAAAAAAAAAGAAGAAAAAATCTTTTTGAGTGGGAGGAGGACAACGAGTTATCTACAAAGGATCTCAATGGAAAATCCTGCCTTTTTAAACATACTGATGAAGCAAAAATGTCGGTTAAAATCCATACTCATGAATGATGGCCCTCGGCCTAAATACAAAGGTACTTTCTTCAGATGTAATAGAGTTCTGCTTTTCATTTTCCATAATCAGAAGTTGCTGTTTAAAATTTGAGGTACTTTGGGCTCATGTTTGTCAGGGCCTCAAATTCAATGTTGGCATTTTTTTCCCTAGGATAAAAGCAGCCATGATCCAGCAAAATTCTGCACTTGTCAAAATTTACAGACACACCTTATTTGTACGTGTATGTGTTCCATAGCCCCAACATACTGTATTTTCACGTTTTTCCATCTTTGCAAGTATTTCCTTATGGCCTTGTCAAATTGCTGGGTGGCTTGAGTAAGTGCATCCAGCTCCACAGGTTGTTTGCTACAGTGATCAGCATGACAATATGTGGACTGAGCTTAACCATTGGGTTTCTGGCCAAAATAGGTGTTTTTGAAGAGAATTTCAGTTGTCTATACATTTCCTCTTGGAGAAAATTGTCTCTTGACACACAGGATGAGTTATTTTGCCTATGTGTTGAGTAAGGTTTTTTTGGAAGAAATTTTTTTATTACTTTTTGTATGGAAAATTATGTAGAACTTTGGGGCAGCTGCAGGGTCACAGATCATGAACTGCTGAGAGGCAGCTGTGCAGGGCATGAGGGGTTTCTGCTTTATGCTGAAGAAATCAACTCATGTTTGGGAGGCTTTATATGTTCAGGAATGTGTTCAGCTGTAGTAAAAGTACTTCCTCTAGAGCCTGGTACTGGTTTTCAGAGAGGGAAATCAGTAATTTCTGTAAGCAGCTAATCTTAATATAAACACTGGTAGTTTTCGCAGGACTAATTGAAGTATTGAGCTTGTTTTGCTGGACTCTATGCAACAGATTAAGGTCAGCAAACATTTTTCAAACACAAAGGACAAAAAGCAAACTATATGCAAGCATAGTTCTAGTGTATAACTGGAGCTGATGATAAGCTTCACAATATCTCACCACTATGATAGCGACACCATTTAGAGACCATGACAAGTAATTTGTAACAGAAATCACTACCTATGAGCAGGGCAAACTCAGCTTGGTGAATAATGTGTTCAGGGACTGCTACCACATTTTCTGCTGTGGTCTGTGAATGAGCAGGCTTGGGATGTAGATGTTGCTTGAGGGATTTATGCACATCTACTCCTGTCACTTCTGTAGTGCTTCCCAATATCCCTCTATTGTGAGGTATCTACATGGTATTTTTGACTAACGTGGCACCCCATGGTTTTAAATCAGAATGGAAGGGTCTTCTATAACTTTGTTCCAGGTCTACTGTACTACTGCAAATTGATATAATTTACTGCTAGAGTTTCATCCCTGAGAAAACCCCACTTTGCAGATGGATGTAAAGGCTCCCCTGAAGGCTGGGGAGCTGGAAAGAAAGAACAGTGCTGACATGTTGATTTTTGAATGCTTGCTGTTAATAAAGCCAGCTGCATTGCTCCAGCAGCCATGTGGCTAACTCAAAGTTTGTCTGACATCACATGGTAAAAGTGCTTTCCATGATAAATTTGCTCTGCTAACCTCAGCACTTTTTAGTCTCTGAGGTACACTTCCATCTCTGACGAAATTGAAATTCAGTGCCATTGGAGTTGTTCTATGCCTGGAGAAGAGTGACTGAAAGGAATGAATTTATGGCTTCCTAACTGTGTTAAGAAAGAAAAGTATCAGACTGTGAAAGAGCAGCAGTAAACTTCCTGTGTTCCCAAGATATTTAATAAACAGATATTGAACACCTTCAACCACAAATATGGCAGCATAGCATGAAATTATTTGAGATACAGCATGCTGGCCTAATGCAGTCCCTTGTGAAATACCACATGATCACATGACAGAGTCAGGTGATGTTTAAATATAAGGAAAACAAATAGCCCCTAGTGCAAAGGACAGGGTTTCTTATAGCAAGTGTAGCATAGCCAATGTACATTGTGGACACTAAGGTTTGCCCTGAAGCAAGGTACAAATCTGTCCACCCAAACAGCAGCTGTGCACCTGATATTTTCAGAATGTGAATGGTAAAATAGACAGTATCCACTGGGTGGCCAAAATTATTTCTCATTGATTAATCTGCTTTGAATAATGGCATTTATCTATTTAGTCCTTAATGATCTCATTTTCTCACTTTTTCACATGACTATCTCTAGATGCTTGTTTGAAATAACTGTGAGTATGTATTCAGGTGTGCTGGATTTGGCCAGGGTAGAGTTGATTTTCTTTGTGGTAGCTGTTATGGGACTGTGTTTCGGATTTGTGCTGAACACAGGGTTACATTGAAGAGACGTTTTTGTTATTGCTGAGTAGGTCTTACACAGAGCCAAGGCCTTTTCTGCTGTTCGTATGACCTCTCAGGCAGGTACCATCCCCATCTGTGAGGAGAGCAGAGCAGATTAGAAATGAGGGCATGGCTCCTTACAGAAGTATTTGCAGAGGGAATTTCCTGGGCTGAAGAGAATGTGTTGACCACGTGAAGGCAATTTTATGACCGCTTTCATGCCACTTAGTTTCTAAATAAAATACATTGCAGGGCAATCTTGCCTGGAAAAGAGCAACAGTAGATTATTGAAGCCAAAAGATAAAGAATAAGCCAAGTTGTTGAGCTCTGCACATTTTACATTGTCTACATATAAGTGAGTTACATTTGCAAGGGGAATAAATACTGATATGCATGTCACTGATATGCAAGCCTAATTAATTAAATTCAACCAGATAAACAGGACAAAACATGAGACTCCATTTTATCCACCAAAATTCCTGTTTCTCAAAACCTCACACAAATAAATACTATCTGGCATCATGCCAGCAAATCGGAAGTGTTCTGGACTACATAATTTATCAGGGGTAACCAGCTACTTTAATTTTCTGTTATTTGACTTCATAGTGTGAATAACCACCTTTTGTGTCTCTGTTTATCCTAAAATACAACTGAATATCATTGCTTTAAAGTACAAGAGCCTTGAATCTCCTCTCCATCAGGGACAAACTACTGGCTTCTGTGAATTGTTGTACTCTGATAACCCCTTTGCAAAGACCTCCTTTTCCCAAAAATTGCTTTATTGTATATATGCTTGGAAATAGGTGTTTTGAACTCAATTATGTAAGCGATCTGTAACTATGAAGTCTCTGGGAATTAGCTACTTAAAAAAAAAAATAAACAGTGGACCAGCTGAAGGCTATTTGCTTTCTAGGATACAGAGAACTGTTTTAATGCTGTTTTCTCTAGATTTTAATTAGCAGTATAGCTGAGTATCAATTCTGGTGTGAAGGAGTTACTTGACTCAGATGTCTGTGTCTGTGGTTGTTCACTCCATGCTTCTGTTACGCTCTGTGTGGGAAAATGTTTCATGAACCCTTTCAACTGTGTATCTGTCAGTTTAGAGAATGCTTCTCGTAGCTCCCTAAGCAGTGTTGTGGGATGCACCCATTGTTTAATCGTGTGAATTTAACGTGTGGTGTTCTTCAACTGCACTGTGGCTTTGCACAGTGAACAACAAACCCAGAGTGTCCAACAGCGTGAGGTTAAGAGGTGACAAACAAGGTCCCCTGACCAGTGGGGAGGTTTAGGAGCTGTTCCCCAGCTGGGAGGGGCTGTGCAAACGGAACTCGTGGTTTCTGCAGCAGGTGAGCAGTGTTAGTCTGGTTATTGATCACAGGTGCACGGGTGGAGGGGGGAGCTGAAGCAATACATGCCTGTAACTTGCCTCTTGCTTTTAGCCTGCAGCATTCCAGCAGAAAAGAGTTGCGAAGAATAAAGTTTGTGATGCAGATGTAGAAGTGGTCTTGGCTCTGCCCTTGAGCAGGGTTTGGTTTGGGCATAGGCTTCTGTGTAACCCGGGCAATGTGTTAAGCCTGTGTTTTACGAGACTTGAGGGAGTTAACCTCAAAGAAAGCCTTCGACTTTGTCCTTGCCATTTCTAATATAAAATTACTTTTTTATTTTACTTCTCTTGTCACTTATAAATGTACCTCCAGTCTCTTATTCTTTCTCTCCCCTATCTAATTATATTTTAAAAAAAGGTGCCATTTTCTGCAGCTTTTGAGAGGTATCAGCAACTGCCTTTCTTTTAGCATCCTAAAATAAGATGAACACTCTCTGACAGCAGTATAGCAGTGGGAGGTTAACAATCACCCGCTTTAATCAAAAAACTTTACATTTCAAATGTAATCTAGATCTAGGCTAGGGAGAGCTTTCAAAAAGCTGTGATATTGAACTAAATGGCTGCAGCTTAGATGTTATAATTGGCTATTTTGAGTTATATCATAACTCATTTCTTTTCTATAGATGCTTTTGATCAAAGGGAAAGAAAATATATTTAAAACAACTGCTATGATTAAGATTAAATACCATACTTTTATTGTATTTTTAGCTTCTAATAAGCTATTCCATTTTTGGAGTCACTTTCTGTCTTACTATAGTACCTTCATTCTTGACCACATCTATTCAGAAAATATACTGGTAACATGTTTTAGAATAGAACCCATTTTATTTCAATTGCTTCAAAATTTTCAAAATATCATATTTTTATTGCCTTTTTAACATTTTGGATTTATAATGGTCTCGTGAGCTGTAAATGAGGGCAAATGGAAGGCTAAAAAAACCCTAATGGAAAAAATTGTTCAATTTTGTGCATGGTTTACACTTCACTGTCTTCTGTGACTTGAGGACCAATGCCTCTGACCACTGAAGCAGGCATTAATTTTTCTATTGACTTTGGAAGGGGTAGGTAGAGTCCTCATGGCTCTGCTCAGACCTTAGTACTTTCAGATTGCATTACTCAGCTCCTCAGAAGAGGTTCTTAGTTTCTTCCACAATTTGGCTTTCCAGGAGGTGATTTGGTCCCTGTCTACAAATAAAAAATGCACTTCCCTTTGAAAGTTAGGACTTAGTCTCAGGAGTCTCTTCATGCCACTAAGAATGGACTTGGAAGGATTTAGCAAATTCATCCGTGCAACTCTGTTTTAATTCTTCCTGCATTGCTGAGAGTAGTATTTTACTGACAAATACTGAAGTGCCACGATTTAATCTTTATGACTTCTCTTGCTAGAATGATATGCGTGCAAATCATGTTCTCTGCCTGACAAAGCAAAGATCACTCTATAAGCCTTCCTTGTCCTTCTCTTCCCCTCAAAATGCTTTTAGAACAACAACCCAAAAAATATATGTTCCATAATGGGAGCAGCTTCTGTGTTACACTCTTTTCTGTTAATTTCATCCTGTTCTTACTTGTTCTGAGGCTATTAAGGAGTCAGTGAGCATTCTTTGGGATGAACAGAGTAACAGGCCATGCTATTGCCATGAGGACTCTGCTCCTTTCATGCCATTGACAAAGGCAGCTACAAAAGGAATGTGTGTCCCATCCATACTGTGGCACTGGGATAGTTGCATCAGTGTCATGATCATGGTGGTTTAATGTTGATAGCCATCAGTGGTTGTCTCTGGGTGAGAGAGATACTGGTCAAAAGAAAAATTAATTAAATTACATTAATTCTGGTTTGGATTACGTGCTTAAGGCAAAACGGCTCCTGTACTCTGGATAATTTTGCCCTTGATGAATCACCTTTGTGATTACTCTGATGTCACGCACTTTGTGTGGTTTAATTGTATTTTCCTGTAGGTTTGACTTGTCTACTAACACTGATGTTAGGTTGAGGGTTTTTTCAGTTAATGTAAAGTATTCCCTTTTTTTCTCCCTTTATTCCTAAAGCAGTCTTTAGGAAGGGTACCAGATACCTTGCAGAAGATATCAGATACCTTGCTTTTCTTATTAATTCCCTTTCAGAAATCCATGCTGACTACTCCAAATCACTTTCTTGGTCTTATGTGTTTAAAAGTAGTTTCCAGGATTATTCAGTCCATCAGGGACTGAGTTGTGCTTGACCACCCTATAGTTCCCCAGATCCTTCTCCTTGCCCTTCTTCAAGATAGGAATGACATTTGATTTCTTTCTGTCCTAGGGAGCTTCCTCTGATCACCACGACCTTTCAAAGATAATTGAAAGTGCTATTGTAATGACACCAGCCAGCACCTTTAGTACTTGGGGATGGATCTCATCCTAAATACTTCTTCACCTTTTCCCATTTTTATCTACAACTTGCAAGTAACACTAATTAATTAAATATATAACTATAGCCAAATGGCAACTATTTCACAACCATCTTTTCCCCCTTAAAGACGTAGTTCCCTTGCTCTGCTGTTCTGTTGAGCTCTTGCCCAATTGCACTTTATCAGGCGCAGAGTTTAAAATCTTTGGCAAACATAACAGAGAAAGCCAACTATTTCTCTTACAGCACGGAGGGAGGGAAGTTTGCATTTCTAATTTTATGGTGATAATTATCCTACTGTCATTATTCTGTCTCATGCTTCAGCACAGATTTATAAAGCTGATATCATATGCCTCCTAGGCTGGCTCTCTGAGAAGCAGATAAAATTCTGTCTTTTTACACGCCTGCAGGGAAGAGCTAATTCAACCAGGTTAGTCATGATTTATGAGTATTTATCCTAATCAGCTTTTCTGACAAGCCTCCCATTGGGATCCCACTAGGTTTGAAGCAGACACAAAAATCTAGTTTCATTTCTCATTCTGAGATGTGCAGAACTTTTCAATTCAGAGACTTCCATTTGAACACTTGGTAAAAGTGACTTGAACTGTAATAGCTTTGGAAAGTTTCTAAGTATTTCTAACCTGTTTCCAACAGCTTCCCAGGGCCACTGAATGTAGTGTACAGCTCGTCTGTGCTTAGTGTTAGGGGTGCTGCTGAGCGTTCAGGTGGTGCTTCACATTTTCAATGAATACCAATCTTAATGTTTATTATCATTCCAAAATCATGCTTTTGGGGTAATTAACTCTTTGAAATGCAAGGAAATGGAAGCAAGAAAATTAAATATTCTCTCAAACAAGGGATTAAAAATACAAGAATTTGGGGCTGCGCATTTTTTTCTTTTCCCTTTTCCTTCAAGCAATGGATTTTTTAAAATAATGTAAAAAATAAAAAAAATCCATCATTGCACACCGAAGAGTTGCTGAATTTGGGGGACACTTGGCAACTGTTTCACAGATGGAAAAATATCTGAAGGGCTTCTATGATGTTCTGGATAATGATTTTCCACCTGGACCTAGTGATGGTTTTATTGCCTCACGTCCACGAGGGATGATATCTTCTGTGACATTTTTTCTGGGTACTCCCTCCAAGACTGACATTTAGAAGGAGGTAAATGTTCATTAGATGGAAGATGTCATTCTGATCTGCTTAAGTGCGTACATATCTCCTGAGAGCACTGGACTTTGCTTTTTGGGGAGGCTGATGAGGTACTGAGCAAATTTAAAGAACAGTCTTACCACTGCCTCTTAATGCTTCAATTATCATTTCCTCTCGTATACCTTTTCTTTAGGATTTAGCTTTTAATACTCACTGTGGCAAGAAGCACTTTTAAAAAAACTGGAGATGATTACAAAATTCACGTGTAAATTGGGAGGGCATGAGGAAGCATTTTTTTACTTTGAATTAACAGACCTAGGGAGGTTAAGGATTTTGACCATGTGGTTTATATTATCATTCCAACCACAGTTCTCCTCAGATGTATATGGAATCTAACAAGTTCAATTTGAAGGATAATTAATTTGTGATTTTACTGTAGCTCAAGTCTCTCATGTGCAAACCACAATGTTTAGGGGAACACAAAACAATGGTTCATATCAGGTGCAAAAAGAGCATTGTTAATATTCTGGAGAATGGTGGAGATCCTTTGGTGTCAGAGTTATGTGAGCCTTACAAATGAGGCACAGTTCCAGCTGGTTTCATTGCATCTTGTGTCCAGTGGTGGACAGGCTGGGATCTTCCTCTCCAAGGAAGCCTGGGGTTTTCAGCTCTTCACACCTCCTTCTAGCTGATGATGTCTGGAGTTTCAACACCAAGCAGGGTAGCTGGAATTCAGCTTTCTGGAAGGAGGTCAACCAATGTTTCTAAGCAGCAGAAGCTATCATCCCTCTAAACTTCTGTAGCTGTTGCTTACAACCTTAGCTGTACACTGTCCCTTAACCTGCATCTGAGAGCTTAGTTGCTTAATAAAAGCAGAGCTCTTAGTTAATTAATTAGAGGAAAAGCTTTTACTAGCTGAAACAGCTTTTAAAACAGAAATAATAACAGCAGTTGTCTGCCAGGAAAACGAGAGGTGAATAAGTTTCTAAAACCCAATGAATTAAAAGTAAGAAGAATAATGAATATGTTTAGCCACATTTGCAGAAAGCGTATAGAGCATGGGTCCACTGAAAGCCATGTCCTTCATCTAGATTTATACTGCCAGAAGATTTGCTGGTATTATCAGAGCCACCACAAACACACTTTTTCACCTCTTCATTTGCAGTTCTTATCCTTCGATGGTGTTTTCAAAAAAAGCATAGCTGCTTTTTGGTGGGAGAGTATACACTTTAAAAAATGTTCCAGAGAAACTCATGATTCCCACTCACCACTCAGGCAAGGTTAAAATATTTGAATTGATATCTACTTTTTGAGTAAAATATGTATTTCTTTGGTTTCTTGGGTACAGTGATAAAAGCATTCCAAGTTTTTTATAGCTTATGCAGGCAGAGAATTTTCCTTCTGAAAACCGCATTTAGCTGAAAAAGGGGGAGAGAATTAGTCTGCAATCTAGGTCCACTTTCAGAGTGTGGGCTTATTTCAATAATGCATTTGTAGTTTTCATTTACATTTTGAATTAGCTTCTGCCTACCCCTACTTATTGTCATACAAATAATTGGTGACTTGTGAAAAATGAAGTATTTTACCTCTTAAGCCTTATAAGCAAATACTTTTAACTGGAAGAAGCTCATCTTTGTCCCTGATGGAAAACCTTTTCCTCCACTGTTCTCTGTAGCTAGGAGCATTCCTTTTAACAGGTAACAAAGCATCATGCCACAGTCCAAAGTCTGCCTTGGGGCAATCTAAATATTCATTTATAGGAAGAAAGAAAGCAAAGTAGACATTGGCAGGTATTCAGAATATATCTAATGCCCCAAAGCATAATTTTGCAACTCAGGAAAAATTAGTGTCTTATATTATAAAAACATTGATGTGAATTTTTAATATCCTAAAGTTCAGGGATGTTCAATTCCAGAATTGTGGCTCAGCCCATCAAAAAGAAATGAATCATCTAGAAATTGTGGGGACAGATTCATGCTCAGAATATTTATACCACGGTTGTGATTGATACATGAATGTAGACAGATCAGTTTGTAGATTTGCCAATGCTATTTCTCTGTCATCGGTTTGGTGTTTGTGTTCATTATTACAAAGCATGAGGTGTATTACTGAGCACACAATGACCTCCTGTTAGCAGATTTATCTGAGAAATTGGCTACAGATTATTAGCTCTCTTTTCAACACCTTTTGTTCTCAGTTGGGGTAGTTCTTTAAAAACGTCATGCGGGAAGCCTGCCCCCAGCTAACAGTAAACAAATGATTTGCAGGGCACATAACCAAAGGGTGTTAAAAGAAACCCCAACGAATTTTGCATGTGTTCAGTGAAGTAGCCAGCTCTCATCATTCCAGGCAGCAGAGCAGTCCCACCTGGCATGCTGCCACAGCTCCAAACTTTCTCAGTTGAAAGCCGCCATGAGTGTACACACTGATAGACATGGAGTTACGTGCTTTGGATGAAATCCTGCTTCTACTGAAGTCGGTGGCAAAATTCCCATTGATTTCTCTGGAAAGCAGTAACCTTGTTTCATACACTCAGCCTGTTTTGTGTGTGAATCTCCTGAATTACATTATACCAATGTTTTACCTTGCATGCACTAAAAATGACACCCTGTATTTTCAATCTCTCAATGAACACCAGGTCAGGTCAGCTTGTACACTACTGGTCCTGCAAATTCAGCAGGGAATTTGCCAGACCAACAGGCTTGTACTGACTTGGGCAGTAACACCTATGAAGATTTTGGGGTCTGTCTGTGCCTGTGTCCTATTTCCATTGATGTCCAAACAAGCTCAAGATTGGTTCACCACCACTACCAGGACCACTTAGAGACATTCACTTCACCCGCTTAAAAATAGATTCAGAGCTTGTCCCAGTTGAAAAGGAATTGAATTTTAGCTGCATGCTTCCATGCTGATATTGGAGAGTAAGTGTCTCAACAAAGGGTTGGAGGTCGGTGAGTTTGCCAACACTTTAGCTCTCCAGGGGCCATGGTTACCCACGTTGATTTATATCAGTCAAGCCTTGATCTGAATTACTTCTCCATTCTTTAGAAAAAGGCTCCTGTCCTGGAAGTAGCCACACCTGTGCAGACAATAGTCCCAGTGTAATTTCCTGGTCTTCTCTGGATTTATATCCTGGGTGAGCCCACAGGAATGAGTTCCTTAGGTATGATAGACGCAACAGGCAATAAAAGGTGTATACAGGGAGACACACAAAGTCTACAGCTTTGTGAGACAAATTCAAGAGTAGTATTTGTCTAACCCAAAGAAATGAATTGAAGGCTGTCAGGAGCACAGAAGGACGTTTGCAGTGGCAGCAAAAAGAAAGACAAACAATCCAACAACGGTTTTTGATCTATGAAAAGAAGAAAAGTCTCATGAAGAGCAGGTGAACAAAACACATTTTGTGTTTCCTTTGCTTTTAGCACTGAAAAGCAAGGAAGATTTATGGATGCCTGACAGATATTTTCTTTATAATGAAATGCACCACAAAATACTTTTAATACTGGTTTAATTAAAACACTACATGTTTTCTTTATTTTGTGGTTTGGTCTGTGTTTATCTTTTGTTCAGGTTTCCAGCATAACTTTTTTGTTTAGTCCTGGTGGGTTTGGCGGTTTGTTCCCCACCCTGAGAAGTTAGATCTACATGAATTGAGTTGTACATTAATTGTAACAATCAAAAATCAGTAGTTAAACCAAAATGGGATATCAGTGTGTAATGGTATTCAGTAAATACACTAAACAGGGAAGCTGCCCTCTTTTTGGATGCCAGTTATGTCTGGTAACTATAATGAGCATTTCTTACGAAGTGCTATGGAGTGCTAGGGATAAAGTAAAAAGTATAAGTGATTTAGCTCTTAAGTTCAGGTGTGGTATCAGTGGTGATCTGTGAACCGCATTTCATTCAAAATGAACATTGGCTGAAAAGAAAATACAGTCTATAACGTAAAAATATTAATGCTTAAGCTGGTAGAAAGTCTGGAATTATTGCCACCTCAGTTCATTATATTTTTAGATAGAGTTGATCATATTTACTTCAGAGACATTATTTTGTTATTATCCTTCTTTGACAGACCTGGCTTATGTCAGATTAAAAAAAAAAAAAAAAAAAACCATGCGCAACAAAAAGACCCCATCAAAAAAGCCTCAGAACAAATCTTCTTAAAAAGGAGCTTCTCCAAAATGGGAGCTGCTATAAAAAATGAAATATACTGAAGTGTCTCATATGTTGTAGTTTGAATTATTGTGGACTTATTGAAGGGAAACATAATTAAAAGAGAAACTTCCTGAACACAACACCTCATTTCTTCTATTAGCAATGATTATTCATCTTCATCTAAATCATCTTTACTTCATTTATAAATAATCAAGGTTATGATGTGCTGAAAAGAACAAGAAAAATGTCAAGTTTGGCATCCCAATTAATTTAATTCTTTCAAATGAGAAAATACAAAGACCTCTTTTCAGCTCTAGAAGACAAATAGTGTAAAGATAAAAGCAGAAATAACAATCCTGCGGTATTGCTAGGTAAACGAGGCTAGATTGAGCGATGGTCTTTTTTTCCTCACGTTGTCACAAACTCTTAGTGTTGTTTAAGCACAGGGGATTGTTTTCTCGCTTCTTCAGTGGTGTACATGGAAATGTATCCTGGACAAGGGCTACTCCCAGCTATTGTGGTGTGGAAAAAAAATTTTATGTACCATTAGTAAAATATTTTTTAAATAGTCCTTGTTTCACCTTTACCCCATTCACTTTTCATTTCCATTTTTATATATGTTTTTATAATGTAAATAATATATTATAGTAAAGTAGCGCATATACATTAATTACAAATATAAATATATGGGATGCATATTCACAAAAGTTTGCTGATAGCAGTGTGAGATCAAAAACCATTGAGCTGGAGAGCAATTATCCACATGACAGGTCCACACTAGATATAATTTGTGATCATGCAATTGTCTGGTGGTATTGATCATGCATGGTTGCATGAGGAACGGGTGCCAATGGAATTAAATCAGACTCAGTGCTTGAGAGTTTACAGAAAGGCTCCTGTTCCTTTTTAGAAGACAAGGCTAAAGATCTAGAAAGGTGATAGAAAGGTTAGAATGCAAGAAAGTGATTTTCAACATAGAAAAGTGAAGCAAAACAGTTTTGGGAAAAATAATCCAAATAATCAACAATGACACAAGAAATCTGTAAACCAGTTGGACAGATGGGGAGTTATTAGATAATAGAGGGGGAATTGAAATTTGAAACAAAGCAGCACAAATGGTCAGAAAGATTTTGAGAAGTACTGTGGATGCATGCATTAGGGAATCGGAATTAATCATTCATGTTGACTTGGCTCCAGTATGGCTCTGTCTGGAAAATTGCATTTTTTCCCAGGTATTGCTGTATCAGAAAGCTATGAACATCAAAATGGAAGGAGTTTAGTATTAAACTTCTATGGGAAAGATCACAGTTATGAGATTACTTACAGAAATTAAATGATTTATTAAAACGTAACCTGTCTTGCAAAAACAAAGTAGCAGACAAAGGAGAATAAGGTGAGGTGATATGGCTTAAGACATTCTGAGTGTCTCAGTGAAGAGCAGAAAAAATGAGAGAAGTGTTAAGCAAAGAAAAATAATGATGGCTTCTATATAAAATTCTTAATGACAACATGATGATGATCGGTTACTTAAATTTTGATAACGTTCCTGGTACTATGTGTTTTCCAAGAAGACAAAAAGGTGTTTCAGAGTTTAATGTCTCAAAGATGGACAATAGCTGAAATAGCACAGGTTTCTGAGATTAGTAGGGAGTCTGTCTTTGCACTAGATTATTTTATATTTTTGGTTATGGTGTTCTGAGAGGAAATATATGAGACATATACACTGAAGTGATTTAGATGATGGCTCCATGTCATGCAAGGATGACAGAAGCACTCAGTCCATTCCTGTGGGTGTGCAGGCACACTGGGATGGTGGGTTATGGCAATCTGTGGGTACTGAGACTGCCTGGAAACACTTCTGTGTAGTGAGGAAAGATGTTGTTATCTAGAGGCTTGCTATGAATAAGGTGAAGCACCTGTAATTGTTTAGTAGGATCAGCACAATTATTTTTTTCATAGGAAATTGTTTTCCAGATCAGATTCAAGGTTGCTTTTTATTAGAGTCAGTGATTTGTCTTTCCTTGCCCTCGAGAAATTCACTGCTGTCTTTAAAAGAGCAGTTGAGTCCTGATGTATTTTTCAGCATGAAATACAATTGATTTAGAATATAAAATGAACAACCCTAAGTGAAGCATCTTTATGAAATGATGTAACCCTATTCTAGTGCATTTAAGTCATGCTATTTCTGTTCCTGCACGACTCTCTGTGGAGCTGCCCGAGAACGGTTATAATATGGTTTGAAGGTCTTGTGGCTTTTGTAATGTACCTAATTTGTGTCTGCCAGAAACTTCTTTTTATCCCTCTAAATAAAAAATTGCCACAAACACACCACAAAACAAATCAGCTTACCTTCTGCAGTTCCTGTGTCAACCCACTAAAATCATTCACCAAAGTATGTCTCAGAAAACTGTTACTCCAATCCTGATCCCAAGATGCCGGTTGTCTTCTACCTTTATGTTGCACATGTTGCCTGTGTCTGAATTGGCTTGAAAGACTTTTTACAACATAAAATGACAAGACTCACACTGACTCAGTTCTGAACTCAGAATGCAGATAGCTAACCACAGGAAATTTAAACATTAGAAAAAACTTTCTGCTGTAGGCATGATCAGACACTGGAACTGGTTGCCCAGGGAGGTTGTAGAGTCTCCTTCCTCAGAGTTATTCAGAACCTGAGTGGACTCAGTCTGGAGCAACCTGCAGTAGAAGACCTTGCTTTGGGTGAGGGAGGTTGGCCTGGATGATTTCCACAGTTCTCTGCCAACCTCAGGCCTTCTGTGATTCTGTGAAGAAGCCAAGTATTTCCAGCAAGCAAATGTTCTGTTCTACCAGTTGTGGTATTTCTAGTTTCTGTATGATCTCTGGTATAGGGTCTTGTACCTCTCTCACTTAAATCATATGCCTATTGCTATCTGAAAACCTGGCTTTGTGTTGAAAATGGTGAATTTCTGTATTCACTTTAGATTACTAGTAGCAGCTAAGCAATGGTCAGAAGATGATCGTGTTATATACACACAGTCTTTTTATTATTGACTGGTTAGCAGATAAACATTAGTAAAGAACATCCTTAAGGGATATTTTGGATGAAAGAGCACTGCAAAGACAAAGTGATATAATAAAGTGCTGACCTTTATTTCAGTGTGTTAGAGACTTTTTTGTGTCTTTCAGGATCTCAGGAAGAGTAAGAACGTGAGAGCTGACAGTTGTATTTAAATAAATTAAGTAATAATACATGTCTTTCATGTAATGCAATTAAAACCAGCTTCATAATTTATTTTTTTTTCTTGCAGTGGATTGAAAAAGATGCAGAATGGCGATACCAGGAATCATTTGCCTAGGAGCACATGCTTAAAGTGAATTCCCACCGCAAATCTTCATGTAGGATCCAAATGCTTTCTTTCCCAGTGCTCTTCAGGCAATTTCCCATGCCCACAAGCCATTCCAAAAGAAGTCCTTTTGGTATGACCCACATGCCCTCAGTGTGGATGTGTAAAGGAGGTTTCCAGAATTTCAAGCTGAGGTGACAAAGTCCATACCGTCACAATTAAATTGGCTGGAATTATGTTTTCTTAGAAGAGAAGAAAAGGCCTTGTGCCTTTCAAAGTTGTCTGAGTTCATGAGATCCTTAGATGCCTTGCAGTTTTTAGATATGTCCTCCATTATGGCCACAAAACAACCAAAATTATGAGATGTACATGTGAATGGGACAGCCCAGACAAAGTCCACAAGGGAAATACCCTACCTATGATATGAGAAACCTTTTTCTTTCACTGTAACCTCAGGGCAGAGCGATCAGTACGCATCACGATACCATGAGATGGATAATGCTCGACCTTTTCAAAGCATGCCCCTCATAAGCAGTGCATCCTTCTCTTTCATTTTCCATTTGTGTCCCCATAGTCTCGCCTGTTTGTAACTAACCTTCCCACTCTGCAGATCCAGGAGGTATCAGATTTATCCTTTTCCTGATTTAGGGGACAATATTTTGAGGGAATGTTAGCTTCAAAGGGTAATAATGTCAGAGTGTCAATCTTGTATTTTCATTTTTAAAAAGTGAAAGCTGGATAGAGTAGAAAACCATAAGTCATTGTTTGCTAAGGGTCAAGTTGGCCGAATGGAATCATTGTACATATGGCTGGAAGCAGCTGGTGTGCCAGTCAGGAAGGAAGCATTGGCTGGCCAACTGTTATTTGAATTAGGTATTACACATCCCGGTTTTGTCCAGCACAGATGTCATGGAGACACACAAAAAAGATGGATGCCCTGTCGCAAGTGAGGGAAAGGGGGAAAATGTATACACACAGAAGCTTTATTTGTCCTACTGCATATGGAATGAATTGCCTAATGTATCTTTTTTTCACTCTGAGAAGTAAGGAACAATGCTCCCATTTTGCAGCTATAAGTTTAGTCACAGCTGCATGAAGTCACCTCATCAGACTTCACTGGTTGTGTGCTACAAAGCAGGAGAGTAAACCCCAGTCTCCAGAGTCCCAGATTACTGTTGGAACCACTTAACAGATATTTCTGTTGAAAATAACTTCTCAGCCACAGGCTAGTGTCTCAGCTGTGTGGTAATTCTGTCCAGTTCTACTCAAGTCCCATGTTTGGGGTGGTTTTTCACATAAGTGTAATGATTTTTCAGTGGTATTGTTCAGATCTGAGCTGAGAGATACCTCAAGAACATGGTTTAAAATTGTCTTTCTGGAAAACAGTTGTATTTATAAATGAGGACTATTAATTCTTTCTAAAGGATGAGTTTGTCCACTTAACCTATTGCTAGTGCACTTGGAATATTCCAGTGTCTGCTGTAGACATGTGAGTTAGTTAATGGGAAAGGTCAGTCAGCACTTATTACCATTAAAAACTCATTTAGATCTGCTGATCCCCTTGATGGTGCTTTGGTTCTCATGGCACACTGGGTTTTATACTCCTCTTCAGTGTTTGGAACCAGGGGTGTTTCATTGCTCCTTCTGAAAACTACTAACAGCACTCAAAGGATGAGTTATGTGTCGTGGTGCACGTAGATCATTGCTGCTACATCTGAACTGCTCTTGAACCTCACTCTGTGTTCCTCGTACTCTTTTAACTCTTACCAAGTCTCTGGAAAGGTAGAGGAGCTGCGAAATGGAAGGGTTTTGCTGTGGCTGCCACACAGCTTCCTTGGCTTCTTGCCCAGCTTCCAAACCAGCCTTCAGGTACCCTGCATGTCATGCCTGGTGGTCAGCTAATGAGACAGAGAGCTGAGGTTCAGGTGTTGCAAGGGAATCTGGTCTGTGTTGTGCTGTCAGCAGAGAGTAGGGGTACAGGCTTTAGAAAGGTATAGCCACAGTATTTCCTGTTTGGTTGGTTTTGTGGATTTTTTTTTCCCCTGCTGTATTTTTTTAAAAGCCATTTGCTAAGACTGACAGAGAGATATAACGATGGGACGTATTTGTGAACTCTTCTGGGTTAATCAAGCGTGCAAGTTAGGATGAGGGCAACATGGGCTCTGTTCCAAATTCATACATATTCAGGTGATCTCTATAGCTAGAAGAAATGTTTGAAAATGTGTTTTTAATCATGCAGATACAGTTCTGTAGTGACCATATTCATCCACAGTTTCTGTGAACCTGAAAAGTTATGCTTTCTGTCTGGTTACCAGAAAATTCCTTGTGTATTCCTAAGAGAAAGGCATAGTTAATACAGGATATCTGTTTGCTGCTGAGCTGACCTTACTCGGCATTACAAATCAATAAATCACAGACAGAGGTTTCTGTGTCACCTTTCTCAGGATATGAATTCTCCTACTTGCGTGAGCATTTCTATTTTAGACCAGTGTAACCTACATAGGCATGTAAATACTGCAGTCAACATCACAGCACCTCTTCCTGAAGAACACGTGGTACAGGCACTAATACCTGCTGTTTCTGGTTTGTTCTCTTGTCTTTTCTGCACTCAGGTGGATGAGGTCTGCTTGGCTTTAGCAAATTCTATTAGAAAAGTAAGGTTAAAATCTCACACTGTGTGAAATATTTAAGCTTGTGTCTGATGCTGTGTATTAATAATAGCATATCGATATAATTAGCTGCAGTAATATAGGTCTGTCTTCTTCTGTTTCTTGACAGAATGTCATGCATTATTATAATTGAAAACAATAATAAAAATCTTCCTTCAATTTCCAGCAGAGAGGAAACTTCTTGGTTTTGCCATTTTCATTTGTCATGTGAAAGATAAATAAAAAGGAGATCTAGAGTCTAAACCTCAATTAGTCTATTAGAGGGAAACCCAGTAATGTGACTACCTTACATGCATTTTTAAGCGTGTAATTTTTTATCTATTTTTTTTCTTTTTCTTTTTTCTTTACTTTTTTTTTTTCTTCCCTCTGAATGTCCAAATCAGTGTTTGGGTTGTTTGGAAGCACCTGTAAATTGTACAAAATCAAACTCAAATTATAGCTGTCATATCATTCTCATTAGTCTGTGTCCCAAAACAATTCGATGTACTAATAGAAATGTAGGCAGCTGAAATTGATAAAGGTTTAATCTGGATGATTTTTGAATTGCTTTCCTGGCAAACAAGACTGAAATAAGCCAAGACTCAATTCCTCCATATGAATGAGTATGATACTCCCTGCAGGATGGTTTTGATTTTTGAGCAGTTCTATTCCTAATTTATATGTCATTCTCCAGAAACAAAGGTTGGGCCAAAATTGACAATTGTCTTGTTTTAAACTGTCATGTTCCTAGCAAGCAGCCAGCCTTGCTCAGCTGACAGCTGCAGCAGTCTTGCCAGAATCTCAAGGCTCAATAATCGGAGGAGTCACTTAAGATTCCTGGTCTAGGGGAAGGTGTCCCTGCCCATGGCAGGGTGTTGGAACAAGATGATCTTTAAGGTCCCTTCTAACCCAAACCATTCTGTGATTCCTGCATGTATTCTAAAGTAGTATTTGCTGAGTGCTGCCTAAATATGTGTCTTCATCTGCTTAGATTTGCTTCTATTTTTAATTCCTGAGGAAGTGAATATCTGCTTTTCAGAAATATCTGACCTTAAGCTAGGTTGATGTGGTTGATGTGCGACTGAGATGCACAGATGGGTATCTGTCATAGCATTACAGCTTTCAAATGCAAGGACAAGATCTGCTTTCAGAATCAATTGATCACTGAGGTCTGTACTCCTTTGGGCTTTCTCTGGAAGGTTATGTCGGTATCACAAAATTGCAGAATGCCTTTGGTGCAAATGACACCCGAGTCAGACTGCTGAAATGGGCAGAAAGTTTCACAGCTTATTCCACATAACCACTGGATTCCTCTCAGTGAATTAAACAGAAGAATTGCTAGTTTAAATAGATTGTTAAAAAAGAAAAAGGTAAATTTAAAAATCCTCATACTATTTGTCATGTCCTGAAAGGCATTTTTGTTGACTCTGAACCTCCTGTAACTCCTCTAAATCTAACCTGCCCTTCATGCTGGCAGAAGGGTTCAATTTGAATATCTCTGCTTTTATCAGTCCAGCTGTGGAAGATTGAATTAACAACACAAGCCTAACAGAGCTTCTTGGACTGCAAAAACTAAGCCAAATACCAGTTTTATCAATTTGCTTTGGAAAATGGAAACACTAATTATTTATGGAGTTATGCAGTATTTCACGACATGCAGTTTCATTTCTGACAGATCACATAATTCTGTTATGGAGGATGGGATTTGCAAATGCAGGATACTGACCTAAGCCCCTTCACACCAAAAAGCTTGGAAGGTTGATATGAATTAACTTAATTTTTTTTTTCCCTTTCTGATCCCTTTTCTCATAAGTTTTAATGAATTATAGATATGTTCATGCATGTGCACAAGTGTAAGAGAGTGCATATTTTCTTCTGGCTTTTTCATTATGACTTTCATTGAAATGACCTCTCTGATACAGAGTCTTGAAGGGAGTGAAACAGAACAAACTTTCTGTGCATATATTGGAACTATGAGGTCTTTGATGTCTTTATAGCTTCAGTGGTGTCTCTTTTGTCCAGATAAAAAGCTTCAAACAACATGGAAAAAAACAACTTGTTCTGAAAGTTATTGTTTTTCATTTTTATCCTTTTTTTTTTTCATCTCAGATATTTTGACCACCACTAAACCATGTCCCTAAGAACATGTACACCTCTTTTTTATAGCTCCCAACCACTTCTCTGGGCAGCCAGTTTCAATGCTTGGTAACCCATTTGGTGAAGAGATTTTTTCCTAATATCCCACCTAGCCTTCCTTTAGTGCAACCTGAGGCCATTTCCTCTCATCCTATCACTTGCAGCCGGTCGCTGACCATTTCCCCTTGGATTACAAGGGCTTCACTCTGCTCCCCATCTCTGCCTTCCAGTTTAGGAAGCTGAGTACCTGGACCCAGCTGCTTTTACTGTTAAGGACTGAGGCAAAGAAGACATTAAGTACCTCAGCCTTACCCTCATCCTTTGTCACTGTTTCCCCGTGAATCCAGGACAGGATGAAGGTTCTCCTTAGCCCCCCTTTTGTTGCTGATATATTTATAGAGGCGTTTTTAATTGTCTCTTATGGCAGTAGCTGGATTAAGTTCTAGTTGGCCTAGAGATTTCCAGTGCTTTGCTGAACCTTATAGGAACAATTCCACATAACTATATTTTTCTTAGGTAAAATTATAGGTGGCATGTTTTAAATGACTCTCTCCTTTCTCGCATTTGTATTGTGGCCTTCCTTAACTTATGCAGTATCTTGTCCCAAGGTAAAACCAAACAAAATAAAAAGAGCAAAAATGTTATCTTTCTAAAGGTCATGTCTCTTATGATTAATGTGTTGTTTTGAACACAAATATCACTTAGCAATTATAATGCGAATGCAACTACCAAATTTTTAGGAGAAAACCGGCATGCTTATGTATTTATTTAGAGTTATGCTAGCCAAAGCCATTTGGAGAATGGATGTTTCCCCTAGGTGTCCACACTTTATTCACAAATCAAACCAAAAAATTGTAAAGGCCATGAGTTCTTCTGTGTTTTCACACTCCAACCTGTGATTTCAACCTGACATTTCCCATCTGCCTGAGACGAGTGGCTTCTGTGCTAGCTTTTATTCCATTGTTAAAAACATGGTTAATAATGTGGAAGGTGAGGGGGTAATGCTCATAGAATAAGGATGAAGGCAGAAGGAGCTTCGTGTCTTTGGTGACTGCAATTACTTTTTTTTTTTTCCCTTTTTTTTTCCCCACTTGCACAGCCTGAAAGTGCTGCATGGTCTGTCCTGAAATGCCAGCTGCCTGTCAATGTCATCCATCAAGGGTCGAGCAAGGACTCGCTGTGACAGACACCTCTGCCTTAAAGGTAATTACCCCGAACCTCGTAACTCTGAATTAAGTATTGGTTATAAAGCAAGATGCTCAAGGCCAGCATGGAATGTAAGGTTTTGCTTCATACTTATCTTGCAGCGGCTTTACTTACACTTTGAGAGATACTGAGGACATAAATTAATCTGCTTGCTCTCTTTAGATCGTGTGAACTGCCTGCACTGATCCCGGAGTGGTGTTACCTGGTGCAACAGCAAACTGCTTCGATATAAATGTTCCTGATATTAGCAGTCAAAGGAACACGGGCTTCAAACTCAGGCAGCATGGCTCTGGCCCTGCCTCTGGGTGACCTTAGGGAAATTCTCTGCTGGCTCTCTGCTTCAGAGTGCTCTCCCCTACCTCGAGAAGAAATCCAGTGTACCCCCAGCTGGATACCTGCAACAGAGATCCAACACATCATTTGCGGGCCTGTGATTTAAAACTAGATTTCCTTATTTTTTGCTAGTTTCACTGACTATTACAAATCTCTGTTTTTTCAGCCATACATTTAAAAATCAGAATAAGCAGACTGGGGCTGGAAGGATTAATATGTTTCCTTTGATACTATAATTCTAGTATTTAGGGCTGTACACTGCTCTTTTTCTGTCTCAAAGACTGCATATGAAATGCTATTTGCTGACTTCTCATCTATATAATTAAAGCAAGCCCAATTATCAGAGGGATTCTTATGAGGCTTAGCTGCTCTCCTACATATTCACTGTTTTACATCCATTAAAAATTATCTTCTAACTTTCCCTTCTAGAATAAATATATAGAAAAGTTAGAGAAGTTAACCTATTGTCAATTTATAGAGAGAAAAATAGGGTACATTTTATTTTTTTTTTCAAATTCAGTAGTTATCTAAATAGCCATGGATTTTCTAACTTGTTTGATCTGTGAATGCAACCAAACATTTCTAATCTCTATCAGATGTTGTGAAGCTATGCTTTTTTTCCTCTACACTGTTTTGAACACATCATTGTAACAGTCTCCTTTCTCAGGACCCTTAGCAAAGAAACACGAGGGGCCCTGCCCGTGTACATCCAACTGCAGATTTAATTTTGAGATTGCTTTCTAATCTTAGTGAGGAATTGCATCCTCCACTTGTAGTGGGCATTAAATATCGTACATCTTTCTGTGAGCAAGGATGGAACCCGTAATCTTTAGGATGCACCATATTGCTGAACAAAGTGCCTCTGCACGACTTCAGGGTCAGAGGTACAGCTCTGCTTCTGTCTGCCCCTGCCTTTCTGAGGCACAGGTACTGTAGGAAGTACTGAATTCATCAGTAACACTTCTAACACGTACAGAGTAAACAACCAAAAAACTGGTAATGCAGTCTGCTTTCATATTAAAATGGGATGTAAAAGGTTTCTCCTATTTTGAGAACTGATCTTCCACAATAATCTGTTTATTTGCAAACGGGCAGTATTGTTATGCTGCTTTCTCAATGGGGAATGCCCAGGATGCATTTTAAAGCAATGAGGAATACAAGGATGACTTTAATAGCACCAAGTGTGCTGGATAACCTGGAGCTTATCTTAGCAAATGGCTGAGGAGGTTTTGACACTCTCCTACACACTGAGCAGGAAAAGACCTCAGCTGGACCCAGTGACTGCTGAGGTTGTCAGCCCAGCAGCTCTGGTGATTTGGACAATATTTGCCATATCATAAAAGAAACTCTCCAAATAGAAAGATTTACTTACTATGTAAATGTGAATCTTTGGGTTGATTAGAATAAATGAGAAAAAACTTTTCCTGATGCTCTTTCATAGCTTGTTTCAGAGGTAGTCACAGCTGCCTGTAGCCTTTCTGAACTCTGTCTTTCACCTTGCTGAAGGGTAGCTGCTTTGTTTGTTTGATAAGACTCCTGGAAGTGCCAAAGTAGAAGAAGCTTTCAGATGTGAGCATAATTCAATTTCTGTATGGAAAGTGCCTTGGACTCTTCTTTAACTCTGCTTTAACTTCCTCAGACTGAAATTCCAGGTAGTGGTGGAGAATGCAACCTGATATTCTCTGTCTTGTCCTCTTACCTCCTTTGTCTGACACTATACTCACTTGTGAGGAAAAATGGAAGGAACTGGATTTTAGCCCAAAAGACAACTGAGACGTACAGCAGGCTTTAAATATTTTTAAAGTTTCTGCAAGGAGGAAGAGGAACAAACTGTTCTCTTCAAGTTGTGAGGCAAAAAGTGATATGCTTAAACTGGAATAAAAGCAGATTTAGGAGGAGCTTTGTAGAAAGAATGCCCCAGTGACAAAGATAATTAAGGCCTAGAATAGATTGCATATAGAGGCTGGGGAAGCTGGAGGTTTTTGGAGTGGTTACAGAACCATCTGTCAGAAATGCTTCAGTTGATTTGGGGCAGGTGGATGCACCAGATGATCCATTTGAGTCTTTCTTACTCCTTCCTAGGATTTAGCAACAAGAGCCTAAAGAAAGGGGAGAGACTACACCAAGTATCCACAGCAGGGTGACTTTCATATTCCAGTGTTGAAAATACAGCTGTAATAACAAATTTTGTCACAGGCTATGCAGCTCTAGTCAAGCAGGTCAAGTATTCTCCGCCACCTTCCCATCAGGCACTTGCTGATTGCTGGATCATTGGCTTTAAAGTAATAAGGGATTTTTTTGGAGTATTTGTTGGAGAGATGTGCGTGGGTTTGATTTACAATAAAGTATTGTCAGTTTGAAAAGGATTGCAATTATGCACATTTGTATTAAATTGAGGAATGGAATAGAAATTCTCATCTCAGATGCTACAGTTTCTTTTGCTTTATATTTTGTGACTTTTGAGTAATAAAATTACCTGATGGCATAGAGGGTTAATCTAGTTTGTTCTTCCTGTAAGCAGCAAACTATTTTTAACTGGAGGTGAAGGGGTTAGTTAGTCTGTAATATCTGCATAAGTCACACAGTGTTAATTTTAAAAGTTATTTTATTTCATTTCACTAGCAAATATTCTGCCTCCAGGAATTATCCTTTCTGTGAAAACTGTTCTGACTGTTTTCTATTGTCTATTAACATGATGCTTTGAGGATATTTTCTATGGGAATGCTCAGACTTAGAGCTGTGCCCACCTGCAATGATATAACTAGAAAAGCAAATTGCATTATCCTCTCAGTAAGCATTTTAGTTCTTTATTGTTTTAACCTGAGTTCCTGTAAATCAGCCAGAGCAATCAGTTTTAATGACTCCTCTAAGAGAAAAACAAACAACAATGGAAAAGCTCTGCTTTTTAAGTTTAATCCGGAAAAAAAACAAAAACAGAAGAGGAACTGCATTTTCCCTTCATCAAAACCCCTGATAAATAACCAATTCTCATTGCTTTCCCTGTGCTGGAGGTTGTGAGATTCCTGAGCATATGAACAGTAAAGCTGAGAAGTTGTTTTTCAGTGTTTGCTGTGAACAGCAGTAATTCAGCAATCTGCTCAAAGGACTGCGTCAACAGTAGGGAACAACATGGCCATGGTCCAAAATAATCTGATTCTGGTCATTACATATTTAGTGATCCCCAAATAAGTTTGCATCAATTAAGGGCTCAGTTTGTTTTCACTGAAAGCCAGTGCATGACTTCTCAGCTTAATTCAACTGAGCCATCCTTTCTGCCAACCACTCATACAAAAATTAATTTCTCTGAGATGCTCTGTGTTTTTAAAGGAGAGAAAATTTGGAAAACCTCTAAGGACTGAGTATGAAACCAAGATGACTAACTGACTTCTTTCTGATTGCCAGGCATCTGCTCCTTCCAGTGGTGGGGAATTCCCTCAACAGTAGTATGGAGAGCCCTAAAAATGAATGGCAAAGCCAATGAATTGTTGAGCATTCTCTCTTTTCTCAGCAGACAGAATGTCTTGATTCGTGAATTGCTAAGATTATAAATTATAACCATAGAATCATAAAGCAGTTGAGATTGGAAGGGATATCTGGAGGTAATTATCCAAGCCTTATAGATGTTCTAAAAGTAATGAGTTATAGTAACTGCATTCGAAATCTGGTAGCTTATTTAATTGTTAGATGACTATAAGACAATATTTTGGAGACTTAAGGCCGGTAGCCCTGTTTTAGGGAGAGGAGGGGAAAGTACATTAAAATGACAGCCTAAAAGCTGGAAATAAGAGGAAAAGAAGAAGAGAATCAGAAAGGACATGATTTAAGGACATTATTCCACCTGAGAAGTAATAAGGTACAGGGAAAATGGACTTATTCTTTCCAACTATACCAGTTGCTCTAATAATATAGTACCTCCTTCTGTGAGCAGTGGCTTCCCTGTCCTGAGAACAGTTGTGTTACAACACCACTGCCTCAAAGACAGGGCTTTTAACCTTGCCCTCTAACAGTGATTTCCATGTTGAACAGCCTTACTCAGTAATAGCAGCATGTGCTGTTGTTACACAGCCACAGAAACAAGCTCAAAGCCCAATTCCTTCCAGACTTCACTCTCCCTGCTTCCTAAGCCCTCTCTTCTGCCACGATACTCCAAGCAAGTCTCCCTCACTAGAGAGGCAGCATTTCTGCAGGTGGTTCTAATGTGTGTGTGTGGTAATTGTTCAGCTGTCACCTGCCAAATAAAGCCTGATGACCAAAGCCTGTGTGCCTTGCTCTCAGTGGTGGCGCTGGTTTGAATTTCTTACCTGTTCAGGTGTGGATCTTTGCAAAACCTGGAGGAACAGCAGTGGCTGGGCAGAGGTGATAAGCAGCTGAATGAAAGGGCTTTCTTTCTAGAGAACATCTTACTAAACATTTTTTAAGAAAAGCATTTCCTCCTAAAGCATTTCGTGTCTGCACTTAATCCCAGTTGCTATATGAAATCTGTATTCTCTACCAATACAATGTTTTATATAATTCTGGAACAATTCCACTGATGGTGGACCAAAGCAAATTTCAAGGTTATAAACCATGATCAGACTGGTTATGGAGGATAGTATTTTTTTTCCCCCAAAATGGTTGTTTAATTAAGATATAAAAATGCCAAATCAGGTCTCTGTGGCAATATAAGAAAATTTGGAGTACTAACAATTAGCTATTTGGTTAAGTTTCCTTCCCATCGTACACCTCTGCATGAGCCTGCCGTTAGCAAGGAGTAAAGCACCAGTACAGAAAAAATGGTGGGTTCTTCAGTATCTGTATTTTATTTGTAATGATTACTGATATATTATATATATGGAGTTTTATTGTTTTAATTAAAATCATCACAAATTAATAAATTACTTAGAAATTTAAAGAACCTCTGAGATAAAAGGAAATGGGGGAAAATATACAGGAAAATGTACTTACATTGGACAGTTTTTTCCCATATCATGGTACTCAGTATGTATTTTATTTATTTATGTGTTTTTTTCTTCAGAAAGGAAATGTCTGTGAGATGAGAGACTGCTTGGAAAGGAAGGGACACTCTTCTGCCCTCTGAGCTATTGGACATGCTGTTGGGAGAGCTGCTCCCAGAGCACAGGGGCATGCAGGCAAGGCAGCCCAGCAACAGGAGCATCTGTGGCACAGTGCAGAGTGCTGAGAAGGACCAGGGACAGACAACCTGACAAAAGTGCAACGTGTCAGAGACACTTCTCCTGGTGCATGGAGGGGGCTGCAGAATCTGCTAAAACCCAGAAAGTGACTGAGTCAGAATTAAACCAAGCCTAAGAGGATTTGTTCACCGAAACCATGGTAAGATCTTCATTTCTAAGTGCTCTTATGCTTATGGTTTGTTTTTAGTTTTTAAGGTTTGCCTTCAGTTTGTACTTAGAAAATAACCTGTGTTTGCTCTTGAGAGCCTTCTGCATATTTCTAGTGGTTCAGGATGATTTAGTGATTAGATTTGGACTTTCGCTGGGTCTTGTTGTGCACTTTCTCAAACTGTTCTGTGGAAGTACTTTGTCAGTTCTTCCAATAACTCTTTCACCCGCCACGGAAGAACAAGCAGACTTGGCATCTGCTGTGTGCACAGCAGCAGCTCCTGCTGAAGTGGTAAGTACAGTTCTAGTGAAATCATGCAAGGAGTGCTGGTGAATTAAGATATAAATTTTCTGTTTTCTCCACTGATTGGTAGTCAAATTTTGCTCTCCCTATGTAATACTTGGAATTACCATCTTTTCTAAATAATACTGCCATATTTCTGTGTCACAGTAAGAGAATCAGACATTTCCTTCTTTAATATATTTGCATTTTCTTTTCCACTTTTAAAAGCACATCTGTGATTGAATTGTGTGTGAGCTGCTTTTCACACCATTCAAGGTAGAACCAGTATACTATTTTGTACTGGGTTAAAAGCCTGGTTTTCATATAAATAGTTCCATGAATTGTCCAGGTTTTGATATCTTTATATTTTTAAATGGGCACCTGGGAAATTTGCTGTGCCTTTGAATGGCCAGTGCAACCTCAGAAAGTTCATGTAAAAGAAGCAGTTATCTCAGATCAGCAATAAATTCTAACCCACCTCAATAAAAGCTACTGGGCAAATACTATAATTACAGCAAAGGTGAGTAACTGATTGTTAGTCATCTCCAATTTCTATTCTGTTTCATCTTTAGAAGATAGGAACCTGCTCTGTTCAACTGCCTTATTTTAAGAGTGCTTGATCAGCAGAATTGCATAGTAAAATGCAAGTGCAAACTATTGAGGGGATTGAAAAGAAAACTTGGTTTTAAGAAATGCTTTTGTTTTTACTGTGCTGGAGCCCATTTAGATTCAATTTACACTCTGCTTCCTTCAGATTTTATGGAGCTTTTACTCTCATGACTATGAATAGCATCTGTGTCAAAATCCACATCATAGAATGAGGCCTGTGGAGGCACCTTCTGACATGTTCCCCTGAATATGTGTAAAAAGAGGAGAGTCTCCACAGTATAACTTGAGATCAGCTAGACAGCTTCCCACTGTTAAAGCTGTCATGCCACTATCCATAAAGGGATCCAGTGTTTCCCTCAAACATCTGTCTTTTTGAAGACTTCTCTGATTGTTCCATTGGATGTTCCCTGTTTAAATGGCCTCAGGGTAAAAGATGCTTCCAGATGACACTATGAACTTCTATTATTCTACATGTAAAGACATTAAAAAAAATCCTAGCTCTAGCCTATCCATAATGTCTTCTTATATGCAAACTACTTATAATTGAGAAGATACTTGGTCTTTTGCAGTGAGATCAGGATTATGTAATGTCACTAGATTTCTTACCTGGCCTGTAAAACATATATATAATTTAAGATAAAATATGGGATGTTGCAGAACACATGAAAATGTTTTAACGGAAACAAAAAGTTTGTCATCATCAAGACTGGCAAATAGAATTGATTATTCAGCGTGGTTTGCCTAATTTGGACTGAGTGTTATTCATGAACATTTAACTGGACTGATCGTTTAGGCTTTGTTGTTTTGCAAATCCACAGCTCCAAACTAACAGGAAAGCACACCCAGAGTGGCCTCACTGGAGTGAATACACCCACAGAACCAACATGCTTACATGTCTCTATTCGCTCACATAGTAGCTACTGGCTGAGATTTGAAAGGTCGATACATTTAAATGGAAACTCCTTCCTGTGTGAACTGTCTAACCTGGTCCTCAGGAGGACTAGCAAAGACTAGAAGGCTACTCAGCATGAGCTTGAAGTTGATTATGACAGATATTGGCATTCTGTCTAAAAGCATGTTTGAAGTGAAACATTTTAACTGCGGTAGACTGAAATCTGTCATTGTTACCTGAGCATGTGTAATAGTCTCCAGGCAGCCTTCAGAGCAAAATGGTCTAAGTTGCAGAAGGCATGGTTTCCTGAAAGCCAAGTTTCTTGCTGTAATAGACTGGACAATCCAAACAGTAGTGGAAAGTACAATCCAGCCTCTCTTGGACTGTTAAATAGCAGTTTACATTTGAGCAACAGTTCATGAATGGGAAACTATTTACAGGTCTTCTTCTGCCCTTTCTTTGATTCTGTCTTGAATCAGCTATTCCACAGTCATAAGCAGGGATGGGTTAGGGTTAGGGTTAGTCACAGCTGGGATGCCCTGGAAAAAGTACTTTTCTCCTTTGAGATAGACTTGCTGTAGGTATGGTGCTTACAAAGCCATACTAGGAATTTGAGGGCTTGGATATGAGGGAAATGAGAACCATCAGACCCAGGGAATGTTTATAGAATCTGCTGTGTTAAACCCCGTAAGAAGCATGGATGTAGAGCTCTATTAGGCGGGCATGACTGAACTTCTCATAATGGCATCTGCAGCATAAAACACATAACGTGTCTTGGCATCAAGAGGGCATCCCTGACACCAAGGAGGCAGCATCTCACAGAGCGTGCCCGTGGCTTTTTGCTCACTGCCTGAGCAGATGGGAGTTTTGGTTGCATGTAATATGGATGGATTTGTTAGCCTGGGTCAATATATAATTGGTAGTATTTCAAGCAAGATCACTTGCTTAATAGAGCAGATCTCTTCTCTAGACTATGCAACCAGAGAAGAATTATGGCTTTCTATTACTAGGGATAAATGTAAATATTTTGCACATAGGTCTTAAGACTTTTTAGGAGAAAAGGAAGCAGAAAACTTGAGATAAGAATTTTTTTCACTTTCTGTTAATATGACAAAACCATGATATATTGCTATTTATATTTTATCTTGCTGTTTATAAAGCTAATATTTTTCATATTTTTATGCCTCCCAACAAATCACCTGCAGCAGTTGTTAATTGTGAAGCAACTCGGAATGTTAATAATTAGAGCAGAAAGAGAGAGGTAAATTCACAGGCCCTGTTGCCAGCTGAAAACAGTGAATGCTTTAAATATGTCTTGGGCTTACATTTATTCAGAAATGATGGATTGTGGGAAAGTACAAGACCAAAGAGAGGTACTTTAGGAATATGCTATTTTGTGGAGGAGATATGCACGCATCAGGTGTGTCAGACTGCCCCTATGACCTCATGTGATTTTTGTTTGCATCGCTGGTTTTTAATTTTACTATTGTAAAATGGGGAGGTGGAGCTAATCAAAGGTATTCAAAACCTGTTTTACCTCAACAAAGAATATTTTTCTAACCCTGTACCCTACACAAAAAAAACCCAAAACCTTTCTTCCCTTAACATCAGCTTTCTGTAGCTTTCTCTTTTTCTTCTTTTTTCAATTCTATCAAACAGAGGGACTAATGTATGGAACCTAGCGCTCATTCCAGTTGTGTCGCAGTAGGACCTGTCTTTGAGTGAGTGAATTGACAGGGAAAACTGACAACTTTGGAAGAGGCAGGAAAGAGGAATCTGTTGGGCTATGTTGGGAGCTAGGTGTCCTTATCTCTGTGATCGAAGAGTGTACCAAGAACTCCTTGCAGTCTGATGATTTTAACAATCATCCACTCTTCTTCCTGAGGTATTTCTGTGGGAGTGTGGCCCTGCTATTGGAGAGCAGAGTTCCTCTATATCTAAGGTACATTTGCATTTTTCAGGATTCCCCTCTTCTACCTTTCTCCCCCTCAGCCAGAAATTCCCTACAGCTGTGACTTCACAGCTTGGCAGCAGCACATTCCTGTCCTGTACAGCCACTGCGTGTCTGTCCTGTCCTTTTGACACTATCAAGAAATCCTTTCAAGAGCTCAGCCCTGTGTTTATGTGTGTGACCATATTCCAAACTAGGACCTAATTTCCTGTCCCACTGCCCTCTGGTATCTATTCCACTTTGCTAAAAGATCTCATCTCCTCACCCCAGCTTGGGTCTCTGGTGTCACATTTCTGGCCTCCACCATCTCCCAGAATTCAAGCATCAGCTTCCAGCGCAGAAAAGAGCAGTGAGGAGAAGGGAACATTTCCCATGGGATCCTGGGTCTAGTGCTGCTGGTCTTCAATGTATCATGGGCAGCAGGATGACAGCCAGGGCCCTGCTGAGTCCAGAGCTTCTTCTGGATCTGTTCATCAGACATCCTTCATGCTTCCATCCTTCCTATTTCTTTTCTGGTGAGAAAAAAAAGAAAATGTGGAGACAAAAAGGAGGTCACAAATCAGGAATGCAACCAAATGAAGATGAGAATAAAGTAGAGAGGGAAAAAAGAACAAAGTAGAGTTCTTACTATTTCCTTCATGCTATAGGGCAAGGCATGGATCAGTCCTTGTGTTATCCTAATTTGTCTTCCTTTAAAATACAGCCCTTTTATAGAGATAAGCTTGTTTAATCAGAGTGTTCTTTGATGAAAATATATCTAGCTAAAGTGCTAGTTCAGTAAGCATTTTCTTGACAGTGCTATTGTTTAAAAAAATCTGTTTTGGTCTGTAGTACAGAAAAGGTGGAGTGCCCCGTGGAGATTTTCCCTATTAGTATGCCAGGCAGTTGCTTATTTCTCCATTCAATAATCCCTGAGCTGAACCCCTAGATTTACCATAGACAAAAAAAATATTCACAATACAAGTAAATAAGCATTTGTTTGTGAATAGGATTTATTTGCTAGCTGTTGATCACTCTTTCTTTACTGTTCTTTATGCTATTGTTTTCAAAATCAGTGTCATAAAAAGGTAGAAAATATGTATTTTGAATGGATTCTTCACAATATGACACCACTTAAAGGCTGGATGTTGTCAGAGGCAGATACTTAATCAGAGCTTAATCAACAAACTGGAAGAATCAAAATTAGTTGATGATCAAAACAAAATATAAATGTATTCTCTAATTGATTAGAGTGGCTTGGGAGGTTCTGTAAATTAAAAGATTTTGCTCAGCTGGAATGCAAATCAACCTTTCTTCCTATTTTCCATCCAGAAATAATGTTTAATAGCAGTTCAACAATCTCTGCTCCCGAGGAAAAGTAGGAAGAAGATAAAAGGAATAAAAATGGCTCATAGAAAATACCTGATAATATAAAGAGTGCTACTTTATATGTGTGAATTTAATCAGACCTGGGGTGGAGGCAGGATGATGGGGAAATTCTTGCAGTGTAATATTTTTTTGCCATGTATTTTCTTCCCCGTCACAGAAAAAATAATCTGTTAACGCTTTATGTATATTTTTTTAAAGGAGGAACAGCAGCGGGGAGGTGGGGGGGAACAGCTCTCTGTGTTGAGGTGTTCTCCTTCGCCCTACATCTACCTTCACTGTGTCCCATGGGTAGGACTTGTCACAGCAGGTCACTTAATGCTGTGAGAAAGGATGGCCCGTGTGCACGGCAAGTGTGTGACAAGGAGGGACACCGGCCATCCTGGTGGATAGAATGTCTCTGGTAGGTGTGCAGCATCTCAGGTGCAACTTTTCCAGAACAAAATATTTTGATTCTGAGCCAAAATATTTCGGATTTCAACCTAAATTTTTTTTATACATCTAAATTTTTCCAGAAAAAGAAGTTTTTTGATAGACTGGTTTTAGGTGCAGAAAGGCTAAAAGTATGAAGTGTACAGCAGGTACGTGTATCAGGCTGGTGATGCAGAGGGAACGTAACACGCTGATCAACAGATCAACACATCTGAAGTCTTTCTGCATTTCTGTTCCAGCTATGTTCATCTGTTTGTCAGTGCCTATGGGAGGAGAGGTGTTGACACATAAAATCTGCACAGAGTGAATTGGCACAGAGTGACCTTACTATAAGTTAAACAATCCTTTAATTATTTTTAAGCTATTTTTAAGCAACTTTTTCTATTTCCCAGTTACTGCTGCCACCATAGGAAGCATGAGAAGCCCTCCAGAATGTGGATGCCTCAAAACAGTCTCAGCTCAGGCAGTTGAAAGGCCATTTTAAATGACGAGGTTAAAATAACACTGGCTGGTGCTATCCACGAAGACCCACACCTGTCTTATTGAAGCGCAGTAAAGATTCAGCCACCAGATTTCGTAGTCAGATAAAAGTCACAGCGAAAGGCCTCATGGAATAGTTTGTCACTAGAGAATAAAAGAATAATATTTTCTATGGGAAAATTAATTGTAGGCATATTTACAAATATGTGTATTGTTGGAGACCTGCCCCCTCCCAATTATTATATTTGACATAAAATAGTTATTTTTCTTTTAAGAACACATGCAGTAAAATGAGTATGAAAAAGCTGTCAGGCATGCAATTGTAATGGTATAGAATGGAAAGCTGGGAAGTGAAAAAGTTGGCATATTGAGAGAGACATCTAATTTCTGAGTCCTGAAGTTTAACTTGGCTGCAAATTGCACTCTTAACAATAAGAGAAGAAAGGGGGGAAGAAAATAAATCAGAGAGAATTGTCAAACAAAAGTCTGTGCATCTCAGAAATGAGAAGCAAAGACCTACAGCATGCATCCAGGGAAACTGGCTTTTCTCCTCTAAAGGTAGGACAACTTCTCGCTCAAATTCTTAGACTAATTCTCTGCTTTCCATATCTCAGGGATGCATGATGACAGACACACCTTCAATTCAGCAGCCTGGTAAAAGGAGTGACTTTCAGAACTGTGTGATTTTTCAAGGGGCAGGCAATGAATGCAGTACAGCATCAGCTGCTGGGTGCACTGCCCCAGCGTGGCACATTGCAAAGTAAATCTGCAAGCCTGCTACTTCAGAAAACTTGCCAGGAACATTGTTAGATAGGAAAATAAAAAGTAGGGTAAATCATTTGCAAAAATATGACATGGAAAAAATAAGAATGAACTATTAAATGGGAAAAAAAAAATCTACTGATGTCACATCAGAATACCCAGCAACTTTGGAATATTACTATTCTTGTCGGTTCAGCTGCCTCCAATTAAGTATGTACCATATGTGATAATATAAAGATTCTCAAAAATTCACTAGGCATAATTATGTTTTGGGGAGGAAAAACATAGTGTTAAGTATATTTTAGATTTTCTCTTTTCTTTTTGCATCTCATCCTCTTTGCTCTAAATGGTTTTCTTCTAAATGCCTAAATCTGGATTTCCTGGCAACATGGAAGATTCATAAATTAGCTGCCTCTGCCTAGCAACTGTAGCAACATTTCAGGGACAGTTAATGATTTACAACAACTCGAAGTAATGGAAGGAAGACCTCACATACCAGAGTGGCTCTTACACTATCCTTGAGAGAACTCATTTGCAGGGAAAGCTGCACCACTGAGAATCTTTTCTGGAACTCAGATCACTCTTTCTGTTGACAGCTCAATGTTCTAGTGTGAAAAAAGGGCAACACTTGACACCCCATCAGCCCTTTATGGAAGTTTCAGCTTTGAGGTCTAACTGCTACAATATTTGCAGATCAGTCACACAAAGAAAGTGGGTTTTTTTAAAATTTATATTCTGAGTTGCATAGCCACCTTAACTCAACCAAGTATATTTAGTTTTATTAATTTTAAATGCCTGAGTAACAATCATGGGTTCATGGTTTTCCGAGTATAAGGAAGTGGAGCAGACCTATTCTCCTACCACTTTTTCTCCTCAGTTGCCAGAGAGCAATGAGGAGGTGTGAATGTGTAAGCAAATGGGACAAGGCAGTGACAGGAGTAGGGGCTCTAATGCCCTTGGAGGCTGCATGTTTGATGTTTCTTTCCCCTCTTTACCTTGGCACTGCTAGTGGAATGTTTTCTGTCACTTACTGATTGTCTTCTAGGGCAGCCTCTGAGTCGCAGCCCTCAGAGTGCCACGTGGAGAAACAGTTCACTCAAAGGCTATCGAAGTGGAACACATAAGAAGGTTGAGAGAGCAAATGAATTAAGATAATTTATAATTAAGAAGCTCTCAAATAGATCTAATCAACATGTCTCTCTTGAGCAGAGGCTGGAATGCTGAACTACAGGAGTCAGAAACATTTCCATTTTAATGGCATTGAGTAGGACTTGGGGCAAGACCCTTGAATTTCCCTGCTACAGCCTTTGTCTTCTGAATAGGAGTGGCTTAAGGACGTGAGAGGTTCATATCTGCTGACAACAGTGACTGTACCATAGCACAACAGTCAGGGACTAGAACATACCTGGAACAGAAGCTGAGCAAATGCAGAAAGCATGAACAAGAAACCCTGAGCCCAAAATAATTATGTGACTTCAAACAGCAAGTTCTCAAAGTTCACGCAGAGCAGTTGTATAACAACAGCCAAAAGATAATCAGTAGGATGACAAAGTCCTTCAGTATGATCGTGTCAAGAGCTTTGGAAAGGTAAGCCATGGAATTCTCAATAGGCAGCAGAAATCAAGAATCGTGGTAAGTCAGATAAGGCTGAGTGCAACAGGACCTTACTCAGACATATCCCACACACTTTGGCTTTTTTCATTACCATTGCTTTTTTAGTAACACTAAATTCAGCCACAGATGTTTAAAAACTGTGATTAGAGATTCTCTGCTAGGCAGGGAAAAAGGAGCTGTATCAGCCTTGTCTTTCTCTTTAAGTTTTCATGCAGCATTCATAGGGGAGCCTCTTGAAAAAGAATCAGAGTTCAGTGAAAATGCACTGTAAAAAGGCCTTTGATGAATCCTGGAGCTGCCCTGTTGCTTTACACCAGCTGAAAAATACATGTTATTTAAGAAAAGTAATCATGATTGTATTCTGATGGCATCTTCTTTCAAAAAGGTGTCATATGTCTATGTCCTAGCTAAGAAAATAGCTGCCCTCTCAAGCCTGCCAGTAGGTAAATAATTTGTCTGCGTTGAGCAGCAAATCTCTGAGACAGTGGAATTTTCTTGTAGCACTGTGCTTCAGAAACACTGAGAATAAAGGGCAAGGGTTTCATGACATTCCATTTGATGGTGCTTGGAAAATAGTCAGTATTTATGTGTTTGTGAGTCATTAAGTGAAGCCAGTTGCAGACTTACAGAGGCTGCAGGCTGGTATTTCTGCCACAGTTTTTCTCAAGGTATGAGTTAAAGTAAATCCAGTGAGGTTGCTAGAGCTGACAAACTGGAAGCCTCGGCACAAGGTTGCAAAATGGTTTAGAAAATAAAGTATCCAGTTGTTTAAACCTGTAAACAATGTCTAATTTTAAGTTTTACCACTATGATTTAATTGGTTTTAAGCACAACAAAGATTTTCAGTAGTAATTTCCGCAATCAAAGAACTAGTGTCCTACTAGATCCCATATCCTGGAACACATCTAGTGAGAAGGGATCAGCTAAAATGGAGGAGTGTAGGACAGGTCTTCCTACCTGTGAGCAGTAATCTCTAAATGCTCCAAAATGCTTTTTTCAAATCCTCTAACCCACAAAATTTAGTTGCTGTTGTTATATTTCTTACCTTGTGATCCTGAATGCCACTACCAGCTATATTGTTAAGTGTTTCAAGGGAAAAAAAACACACAAGCCTCAGATTTTGAGACAGTTCCATCTGTATTTGGCAGTAGCCAAATTTACATCTTCACAGCTACCTTGGATCTAGACAATGTGTTTAAATAAATAAATAGAGTCCGCCTTTCCAAGAGGCTTAGAGTGTGAGGCTTTTTTGTAGTTGGAGTTTTCTTTAGCATCGTGAACTTTGTTGTATCACCATGGCATGCTGCAGATGCTCAAGAAATGAGAAACCTCAAGGCTCCTGCTTTGCATCGCCTCTTGTGATATCTCAAAGCTTCTGGAAATCATAATTCAAGTGGTTACTGCATCCATGTTTCCTTATCTTGGGCAAAATTCATCCTTGTGCAAAAGGCACTTGCACCACTTCTGGATTGCCAAATTTACAGTGCTGTAGCGAGCAAAGGCACTGAAGAACAGATTAGAAAGAGATGACTGAGTACTCTGCATGAAACATCATGGGGTTTGTGGAGTGCATGTAAAACCTTGAGTAATTACAGTGTTTAGCATGGTGTTTTTACATTCTTCATAAATTTTGTTGCAAGTTGCAAAATAATTGGTGTTCACTTAAAGATTTATCTCCTGTGGTCCTGCTACTGGTTTGGAATTTCAGCTTGTTTTTTATTTTCTTGTGGTTTTGCAAGGTTCTAATGACAGAGTGGCAATGAAAGTGCTAAAAAAATTATTTACAAAGGCTTCAAGTAGACTAAAATAGGAGAAAAAGAGTAAAATATCCATATCATTACCTTTTTAAAAAATGAGAAAACTCATTACATTGTTTTTGGGTTTTTTGTGGACTTTTAATTATGTATTTCAGTAGATGTTTGAGAACTATACATGAATGCTACTATATTTCTTCTTCCTTACATCTATCTGTTTGACCAGGTAGACATCTGAAGTGCAGTGAAACTTTTCACTTGTGTAAGAATTGCACTGTGTATCGTGATGGGAAGAAGCACTAGAGCGTGGTGACCAGTATCCTTCAAGCATTTGAAACTTCAATTCCAATCCTGGCTTGAATTTCAAATGAAAATAAGTAAATACTTCATCTTTAAGCCTTCAGTTTTTACTGATGCCCTCGATGAAAGTATCCATCACAATAGTTGATGTAATTGTGTGGTTCTTCCTCTGTTGAGGACTTTGGAGCCCCTAGTAGGGTTATTGTTGGTTAAGGAAGAAATGTATGTCTCATACTCAGTGCACAAAAATTTCCTCAACAGCAGATTTGTTCGGTTTGGGAACAGGGCACATTTTCAGAGCAGTTAGAAAAAATGAGACCGTCGAGTCCCTGGAATGAGCTGCTGGAATCATTGTCACAGTTCCAGGTTCAGTTTGGCACCCACCGTGGCTGCACCTGCTGATGCCATTATGTTGACAGGTACAAATCACCAGTCATGAAGGAGAAAACCATGGAACAGGCGACAACTGGTGCTGGCTTCATAAAGCAATTACCAATCCCAGAGCCCGAGGTAGCAGTACCTAAAAGGAAGCAGCTGGACCACCAGGGACTGTGTGTTTTCTCCCCACCCCTCAAATACAAGAGCCACCGAACATGCAGAGACATTTTCCAAAGTGCTTGCTAAAGAGAGACTCCCAAGGGTGTGACAAACCTCTCTCTCTCTCTTCTTCTTCCTTCACACACATCTTTCAAATACCTACCTGCCTTACAGAGATTTTCCACTTATATTTTGAAATTTAATGCGTTTTGCATCTTTTATGAATGTGCTGAGTGTAAGCAGAGAGGGATGGAGTTTCTGTGTGGTGTTGAGCAGTGTGAGCTTTAGTTTGGCCATGTGTCTGATTAGGTGGCCTTTTTAGTGTGTGTTCTGTGTGGGCTTATTAGAGGAGTCTGGCCTAGAGCCAGGCTATTTCTTCCTTAAAGATTTGGTTGCTCTACAGTGTTGTTGGAACAGATTTGTCGTTCTGGTTCAGACTGGGAATGAATAAATACCACAGGTGGCAGGGCACGAGCGCAGAACGCTACCTGCCTTGTTGATGGAGACGTACTGTAAGTCCTCAATGGATGACATTGGCACTTGTGAAAAGTCAGTTCTGTTCCTCACTGATTATCAGCGACGTTTCAGCAAAATGTCCAGCAAAGCTGCAATCACTGTAATTGCATAACAATTGCAATCACAGGCCTGTTTGGCCTTTCTGGAAGCAGAACAGCTATTTGTTATACAGTGGGTAGGTTTTCAAATGCCCTGGCAGTGTCAGGTTTGTTAGTGAACTGCGTGCCTTGCTGAAAAACTGCCTAGGGAGCAGGAGTAAGGCATAGACAGAAATGAATGAGTCCTATTTTAACTGAGCTTGGCACAATACAGAGGGGTACCCAAACAAATCCCAGCGTCTCAGAGGCAGAGAGTAAGCAAGCTTTCAAAACTGAAGTCTTTGGAGCTATGTTTTCCCTCCTCTTGCTTTTCCTGGTTTCTGCTTTTCTCCCCATATGTATATCATATTTATTACATCCCTTCTACTCACTTCACTGTAATACTTAATAAGAAATGTTATGTTTTATTGTCACAGATAGTGACTGTTGTCACATACACACCTCAGAGCACTGTAAAATAATGGCTGAACTTGAGAAAACTCAGCGAAAAATTTATTATTCCTTGAAAGGTGGGATTTTCACCAACTACACAAAATGTAAAGTGACCAGAGCAGGAGCATAATGTCTTGTAACTATTCCTCTATTAGCAGGCATATTCTGCCCTTCTTTCTTACCCTTGATCATGGTATAGCACTCTCTCTCAGTATTTCTTGCAACTGGTGATAGATTTCTTTATGCTACATGTAGTCCCAGGTGCTGACCGTATGAACTCTAATCCTCAGACTAGAACAGGGAATTGGTTTGCTGGAATATTTACACATAAAAAGGCAAAATCCTTAGTTCCATTCATGCAGGTGAATGGAGCTCATCTGTCACAGAGAGCTGTAAGACCTGACCCTGCATCAAGTCAATAGATTGTGGCCTAGAGGTGGTGAGGCTAAGCAGACATTGGGCGAGGCAGGATATGAGGTGATATTACCAACGTGCAGTAACAAAGAGCTCTGCACTCACTTGAAATCTGGAAGAGAACTACAGAGGAAGAAAGTAATTTGAGCAGGTGAATTCTTCAGCCAGCCCCTGGACACGTATTTCAGTACCCTCTTGCACTTGTGGGAACTGGAAGTGCTGCTGCTACCCAGCTGGCAGGTGCCATCCCTCCCTTGCCTGTTGGCACTCTGGCCAGATGTGCTGGCTGTGACCTCCTTCCTCTCAATTTATGTCTGTCCTGTTTCAACTCTGCTTCTCATGTTTTGTGCTTGTTCTCATTTGCACTCTCAGCCGTTTTTTGGCCCTATTTCTTTTTTCGCCATTAACCATGTTCCTCTTGAGGTGTTTAATGTAAATTGACAGGCCTAAGTCAAATATGGGTTTGGCACTTCCCTGAGGCTGGGAGAGAGCAGCCATCTGGGCTGCAAGCCCTGCTCCGAGGCTGCAGGGCTGTGCGTGGTTTTGGGGAGAGATGCTGTTAGAAGATGAGTGGGCAGAAGGCGTCAGCTGCTGCTTTTAATTACAGTCAGGGGCGCACATCGTGGAGGTCCAGAGTAAAGTTGGTTTCTTTGCTGTTTTTTCTCTGCATTTTTACTTCACTGAATGATATTAGAGTTGTTTCTTGCAAACCTTTCAGGTGCCCTGAGAAAACCTGTCCTAAACCTTGAGGGTCCTTCTCAACCTTGAACAAATCATGTATTGCAGTCAGGCAGCCTAAGGAAGAGCTGGGGTCATTGTCCTCTTTTCACTTGTCTGTGACTCGAGAAGGAACACACGTGGTTGTGGCAGTGGGGAAAGGCTGTTTGGCTCCGTGGGCTTCCAGCTCTTCCCTCTGCACCTGTGTGCTGGCTGCTAGAGAGACAGAGCTGCAGCAATGTGCCTTTCTCTCTGCACACAGAGTCAGCAGGGACATGGGGCCGTGTAAAGGGCACAAGGTGACCAGAGGCAGCATTTCTGTCACTGCATAAAGGGGAAGGATGGAACAGCCATGTAATTGTCACATGGGCACTCTTGATAGAGAGGGAATTCTCGTCCTCGGAATGTGGCAAAGTGTGGGGGATAGTAAAGGAGCAAGAGAGAAAGTCTATGCTTTCTCAATAAAGCAGGCCCTCAGTGTTAAGCTCATGACTTTTCAGACTCATGGTGTCTTCAGTCTTGCCCAGAAAGCTACATGTTTGCCCAGATGGAAGTAACTCATCCAGGTTTCCCACACAGCACATTGAGGGGACAGGAAAGATGTAGCAAGTACCAAGGGAAAGTTCCTGTGGGAGTCAAAAGACCAGTCCCAAACAAAGTCAGAGATCACTGTAAGACACTAAATGGAATAATTCTTGCTTCAGAGCCAAAGAGCAGCATGGTTCATCATCATCCTCCTAACTTCTAGAAAAGGGAGTAGGAAAATACAGAGGTGGGTGAGAAAGGTGAGTCTGTGGTGTCGGACTGCAAGAAGCTGCAGTTAGAGCAGGAGAGGAGATGGAAACAGAGGCAGCAGGGACAGGAAGAGATCGTGCCAGCAGTAGGAGATAAAACCTAACCTTGAGCAAGTCTGCAACATGTAGGAGCACCAGAAACTTCAGCAAGAGCTAGTGCCCTACTCCTCAAGAGAAAGATAAATAAAATGCATACAGGCTGTCCTTGTGTTATCATGAGGGAATCATGACAGAGAGATGTCTTCTTTATGTTATTTACTACTCCAGGTCACGGGTCTGGCACTCTTGGATATAACTGTTAATTGATAGTGGTTTCTCAAGTCACTTTCTGGTTCCAGAAGGACTAAGAGAGTGATCTGTTGTATGGAGGGAAAAACATACAGTCCTCAGCCTCACTATTTAGCATTTTGGGAGGGACTCAATGTCGTATGTTCCTAGTCCCAGGGAACTTCAGACACAGCTTCTACAGCTCATTATATTTTTCACAATATCACAAATTAAGATGTTTTTCAGTGGCTGTTGCTTGGCTCTTTGTTCAGCTTGTTTTATGAAGGAAGAAGAATGAATTTAAAACTCTGAATAGGTAAAATAAGCCATATTTCATTTCTTGCTGTTGAACTAATGATGTCTGCAATGAATTTGGGGGTTCAAACCTTCATCTTCCACCCTAGGGAATGAAAAGCCCTTAAACCTCTAGGAGATGGTAAAAGCAAGGATGTGTGGAATTAAACAAGCCTCAGAGGATAAACTGCACAGTGAATTATGATTCGTGCTGCAACACGGATTGGAGCTTGTCTCACACAAGGAATCATCAGGAAGCAACAGGCAGTTACGGATGAACCCAGAGCATGCCTGAAATTTTAATGACAGGAGCCAATCCTCAATAGGCATGTTTGTTTGTTACGGTGAGCCTGACGAGCTCATTTTGCATGCTGCCACCCAAAGAGCATCATTGTCTTCCTCTCTGACTCGAGCATAAGCACGTGGGACAGTGATCTTGCACGAGGCTTAATGTTTCAGGCAATGTGTATCCTGTTTGGAGTACCATTAACAGAGCATTTTGGCACATGCAGGTGCACTAACAGATTGCAAAACCACACTGAACTCCAAGGAAAAGAAGCTGTTCCCTCAGATGGCTCTCCATCCGTTGATGTAAGCCAGCCAGCTCTTCCCCCTTGCATTTAGTCCCAAGACTTGTCTGGGTTTTTTTATCTACCTCCTACTTACAGGCAAGGTGATGGAATGCTGCTGGGTACGGGGATTGTTCCAGGATTGAATCCAGCTGCTCTTTAATTTTAAGGACTTCATTATCAATTCACAGCTGCACAGCTTAGCCAGAGGAAGAGAAGGCAAGCATAGCTTCTTCTCTCCTCCTGGTTCCAGGTAGTTAACTTGTGCACATTACTCCTGTATCCCCGTTTTCTGAGACTAGGACCAAATAACAGTCCAACACGTGGAAAAGCTGACGTGCCTCTGCTCCGGTGACCAGCCCTGCAAAGTCTGTCAGCCTTGCTGTGACCATGCTGGTTACAAGTTCCAGCAGTGCATAACCTGATTTGCTGCAGGAGGTGTGTGTGTCCCAGAACTGTGTTCTTGCCCTGATCAGATTTTCCTGAGAAGAGGTCGTCTTTCCTCGTTGTCTCTGATGCAAATCCATGGCAGATTGACTGGCATTAATGATCTAGGAGAGAAGGTTCTCCATATCCCTTTTCATTAATGGAGACGGTCCTGCTCTTTGTATAAAAATTGTGTTTCAGTTGTTTTGGAAATTCTGTAGTTTAATGAGGTGAATGTTCTTCTTGAGAATGACAGGTTTGCTAGTGGTGCTGTTTATTTTTATGATGTTTTATGTCCTTGAGGTTTCATAGGTTGGAATAAACTAGCAAAGTAGAAAGCCAAAAAGCAAATAATGTTTAACATCTGTCAGGTATTCAGCTGACACAGTGAAAAGGGAATGTGGAGTTATTGGTACTTTTTTAAAAAATTGGAGGTTTACAAATTGAAATAGCCCAAGTGAAAATCTCAAAATGAGATGACAGCTAGCTCCAGTGCTTCAGCTTAATGGGTTTTGTGGGGGGATTTTGTGATTCCTTCCTTCTTGCCCCAAATACTCTAGGGACACACAAACTTTCTAGTGATGATAGGCAGCCAAAGATTCCTGTGCCTTTAGGACTTGCTACATAATTTAGAGTCCAAATCTCTCACCCTTTGGTGAGATACGGCCAGGGGAGCCTCCATGCCATGGTTAATGTGGGAAGGGAGTGGTGTGAGGTGTATGGCTGGGGCACTGGCCCTGCCATGGCAGATGTGTGAGGTGCCCCCTTGGGACAGGGGAAAGCCCAATGCTCAGTGATTGATGTATTTTTTCCTGTGGTCTGTCCCACTACTAGCACTAGGTGGTACCAGCACAATGTGTACCACAACAGAGCAAGCAAGAAGCTAAAGCCTTCCTCATCCCCCCAGGAAGTGTCTGACTGCGAGGAGGCAGATCAAATTTCTGTAACGCTCCATGGAGACATTAGCATTAGGGATGGCCTGATTTAGTAATCTTTACCTCTCTCTTACAAGCAACTTTTTGTTACATTGGCTAGAATAATAAAATAGCCAAGGCCAGGAGCTGGGCTAGTGAATGGTGGCAGAGACTGCGGCTGAAGTAGGTTGGTCTCTGGAGGCCTGGCACCTGTGCAAAGCCTAGGAAGTGTTAACAGCTGCTAACAGTGTTTAAAAAAAAAATCAGCCTGAGAGAGAAACAACCTCAGCACCATTTCCACTGGGACTCACAAGATCCCAGACAGCTTCTACCCCTGAGCTGCTCCCTGGAGGTGGCTGACTTCCTTCCACCCTTGTTGTCCCTCAAACTGTGTGTGTTGAGGAGCAGGCAGAGCAGGTCTGGCGAGGTCCCAGCTGGGGAGCACCGCCTGCTTCACACCGGGGGTGTGACTGGTCTCCCATCACACCCGTGGCCAAGGCCATTAAGACCCCGAGCACGCTCTTCCCTCCTGGTTTTCGCTGAGGAACCAAACAAGGACTTCAACGTGGAGTGTTGAACCATGCCCTGCCGTGTTTGTTCCTGCCTGCGGGTGGGTCAGTGTTCATTGGGGCTGCTCTCAGCAGGGCACAGCAGTCCCACAGCCACCGCACAGGACAAGCCCAGCTCTGTCGGGGTGCTCAGTACTGCAGGGGACTGTCCTGCAGGTCCCAGGCTTGTACCCACGTGCTGGCCATGAGAGGCATAAATACGCCGTGGGACCGGCTCCGAGTGCCTTGCTGGCCAAGACTGTCAGCTATCACTGGGACAGGTATGATAACCTAAATGAGTATGAGTGAGCAGTGTTGGAGAAAGTAGCATCATTTCAGAAAAAGATTCATATCGAGCAATTTGACAATGGGGACTGCTTTCTCCAGGCAGAAATTTCCAGTAACTGGGAGAACTTGGTTTTACTCAGTGATTTTTTTTTTTTCCTCTCTTTGTATTAGAGCTCATTTGTCTCTTACTGATTAAAAGAAAAAAACTTCGGAGCCAGCAGAAATGATTTACAGTTTAGTTCTTTAGAATAGGAAAATCAATCAAAATATTTTAAAAATAGAAGATAATAACTGGAGCCACTTGTCAAGATTTAGGACTAACTGCAGGCCTGATTGAGGACTCTAAAATTAGCTTTTATTTTATTTTTCATGTAAACATGTGCAAAGCACAACTCAGTAATTATCAAACTGAAATGTCACTGAAAAATAGCTTAACTGGATCTTTGTATTAGATTAAAACAGAATATCTTTTCCTGCTGTAAATCTCTTCAGCAAATGTTCTCTATCTCAGAACGTGTAGCTCCTTGTATCTGAGTTTCCACTTCAGATACTTTGCAAGGCATAAGCTGTGTATGTACCCCAGCAGGAATGCTCTGATTTACACCAAATGATGAGCTGGTTCTACACTTATTCTTTGTTAGTCCATTTACATTTCTCTGTCCATGGATTTAAAGTCTGCTGGAAACTGGTATCATCAGTTAGCAGGCTCGGTACTGTCCTCAGCTGCCCCTTCTTAGTGTCCTCCTTGAATCTTCGTTGCTTGTGAGCAAGGGGTGGAGCCAACTGAGACATGGAATTTAAAACGTATTTGCCTGCCCTAAGTTTTTGTGCTGCTTCTTTCTGTAGCTCTCAATCATTCCAAAGTTAGAAAACCATCAAAAAAATCTCTGTGCATGGTATGGTTTGCCCGCTGTTCGCATCCCAGAAAATCGAGGTTATTTAATGATATAAGGCACAAAGAAACTGTGATTATGAGAAACTAGAGCAAACACGCAGTTTTAGTTTTGATTGTAAAACATTCTGCATTGCTCCCAAATTGCGATAAAAATTGAAGTCTTTATGCATCCTGATAAATAAGAACAGGTGATTTGTAAGGTAAGTAAGTTTTGCACAACACCTTATAGGCACCAAAGGGTACTCTGGAGACTGGGTCCCTATTCCAGTTACTCATAATGCTGGGCTGTAATGAAGTCACTTAGCTCTTAGCTGCTCTATTGCAAAATTGAAAATACTTTAATCGATCATCTAAATGGGGCATCTGGGCATCTGTTCCAAATGTTGGTCTCCTTCTTTCCCTCCTACAAAATAACAGTACTTCTTTATTCAAATTACCTTATTTCGTACAGGGCAATGGTGTTGTCATGAGAAGAAAGCAAAAATTAATTGCCTAAAATAGGAGTAGAAGAGTGTTTCCAGTATGGGTATGATAGGTATTTGTATAAGAGCCAAACTGGCTCTTTCTTACTGGCTTTAAATTAATATTAAATAATGTATTTACATATAAACATTTCAGAATGAGTTAAACATTTTCTTCAAATTAAATCATTACCAAATTTAAGCTAAAATTTCTGCTACCTTCAAAGCAAGAAATGCTTTAAGATAGAAAAATAATTAAACCTGTCATCTTGGATGCATCAAACAAAATGCCTTCTTTTCAAAGTGGTGTGGGGTTTTTTTGCAGCAGTTTCTTCCAGAAGCCATCTGATTAAACATTAGCAGAGCCATTCAGTCAATCCAAATACTTGGACACTATTTTTCTTCATGTTAAAAAAAAACCTGAAAATATTTTCCCAGCTCTCATAGATGCAGCAGGCAGAACTTTGTTATCCTCCTACGACCTCCAAGTCCTGGATGGCTCTTTCACTTTCGTCTGAGCTTCTTCTAAATAGAAACTACCAAATCCAGGGCTGTTTCATGAACCATAAAGTACATTAGCCATCAAAGGGAATGGAAAGTTTCCTCCATTTGCTGAAGAATTAATAAGCAAAGTGCAATGACGGTTACATTTAAGAGGCAGGAGCACAGCCCTGGTTGCCTGGAAACAGGAGGATGCCTGTGGAAAGTCACACCAGGCTTGCTTAGGAGAGCAGTTCCAACACAAACTGATGCCCATCTTGTCCTGTTTAAAAACATGACTTTTCTCATTGCTTTTTATCAAGATTTCAGTGAGTTGCAAAATTCATTTAGTGTTTACCATGTATTTCAGTGTGAGGATATATCAAACAGTATCCAGGAATTAGAGATGAATCTGAATAAGGGTCCCACATCCAAACTTTAAAGAAATTATTCTGATTTCATAACTGCTCTTTTTCTTGGACTGATGAGCAAACTACTCAGGAGTGTTCAGACCTGGCTTAACCTATATAACTAGAGCAAACAGAAGCTGGGTTTTTTGCCAGGAGCCATACATGAAGTTGGGCTCGGTTTAAAGCCTGTCTTTCAGCTTAACCAAGCTGATTTAAAGCAGTGTGCATAAAATAAGTTATATGTCTGCAGGAAAACCAGTATCAAATCCTGACCAGTTGCAGAAAAACCAAAAGTAATCATTGTATTAACATTGCCAATGCATTCAGTTTTCAGGCTTGTTTTCCATGCAACTTCAGCACCAAAACCATATAAATAATATCCCCTGTGCTAAAAAGACCTTCAGAATCCAGTATATATTATGATTTATGAGTATGACGTTATAATTAAACCGAAGCTGTAAGGCACTGGGAGAGTAGAAAGCTGATAGGGGTTAATGAACTTCCCAATCAGCCTGGGACTGTGTTCCTGGTGGAGCCCAGGTGGAGCACCAGCTCTACTCAGACCAATTACCAGCTCCAGGTGCCAAGCCGACCTACACTGTTCTGCCAGCTCTCACCCGTGACCTTCTGGAGGTGTGCTGACCTCTGGGGACACAAACCACCCGCACAGTCAAAGGGAAAATGGAATTTCTTTGAACTTACCCTCCTGGAGTCAGCTTCACAACAGAGCCCCACCTATGGGCTGTGAGGACCACGTGAGAAGGAAATGCAGGTATCCCAGGTTTCGGCATCACAGCCCTTTGAATGTGATGACTAGCTTGATGAAAGCATCCAGAATTTTACTTAATTTTTGGGTAAAAAAAAAAAATTCAAATCCAATACTTTGTCTAAAATATGTCTCCCTTCTACCATTATTTGTGCCCACTGCAAGTGAGCGTGGGAGATGTCTTGCCTTTCACGTTGTGTTTTGCAGAACGTTTGCTGTTCCCAGCTTCTGACTAGCAAAAGTAGACACGCTAAGAACAGATTTTTTTCGGAGTCCCCAGGCATTGAAGGAGTTACTTTGCTCAAAAATGAGTTAAAAAAGAAAAAAAAAAAAACTTTAGAGGGCAGAAAAGGATAGATTCAGGATACCAGCTTTATGCCTTACACCCTCACTCTTTGATAGCTTGAACCTTTCATTACCACAGTTTCCCTCTGTGTTAAGGTGGAGATAATGCATTTTTCCTGGGACTATTGTGACAGCTAGTGCTTTGCCAATTGCTTTGATGTCTTTGAAGGAAAAAATACTCTATCTGCTTAAATTTAGATTGACAGAACGTTGTGAATCAGGTGCAGGTGGCTTTGACCAGATTCCTGTCATTGCATGAGGTATGGTGGTTTTATCAAATACAGCTTTCTTTTTTTCATTGCTTCCCAAACGATCGTGATGTCCCCCACGATGTGACACTTTTGCTGAGAATTGTTTGTTCTTGCGTAACTCCTGTGTGTGCTGAGAAATAGGAATATTTCATGAGAATCTTTGTGCCTGGTAATTTTATCGGTTCTTATCAGGTTGCAGAGAAAGAAGTGGCAGTAAATTGGATGTCTTACCTTGAAAAGCTTTCAAAAAAGAAAACGTGACACGGTGAATAGATGCCTGGAGGGTAAGGGTTTTTTCTTCTTGGGTTACAGGAACACAGACAGGTCAATATGACAGAGCTATGTTAGTATTCATGAGGCGACTTTCCCTTTGCCTTGAGAGCTCGCTGTAATGGCTTGAGAAACATGCTCCACTGTGGTGGCTAAATGGCAGATTGTACCCAGCATCAGAGGCTGGGGCAATGGTGACAGGCCCTGCATACCAATAAAGTAGGAGCTGATGATTGTTGCAATTTGCCAGTGGCTGTGAAATGCCTGAGACAGACAGCAAAACCTTCCTTTTACTTCTCTTGTGGGTGTTTGTCAGAGTTCACGGAGAATACTGCACAGCAGCTCAGACAGCTAAAGAATTTTCTCATTTCATTGGGTCACATGGCACCAGGCCTAGTGGCAAGCAGAGGAACCCCTCATCTTTTGACCCCAGCATCCTGGAGCTTGGGACCTTAAAATGGTTCTTCCCAAAGAAATAAATTAAACCTTGTGTTGTTATCAACCCAAAGGAGGAAGGGGAATCAGGGCAAGGGGGAGTCCCTTGAGTATAGCTGGTTCTCAGCAATGGTCTATTTGTATAAAATCTGAATGTTGAAATTGAGTGAACATCCAGCTGTGGTTAGATTAACTTCTTTACCTTATTTGAAAAAATACAAGGTTAAACGTGTCCATTTCATTATTTTACCTAGCACTCTTCAGTTCTGTGGGCCAATACTTCAGCTGGCATAAATCAACATCATTAGGCATATGAGTATAGCAGCAGCTGAAGCCCAAGAGCTTGTATGGAAGGGCTGATCTGCATTTAGCCTGACATTCCTCATTCATTTTCCCTGTGTTGTTTTTGTTGTTGTTCCCAGTTTGTTTCCCGGTCTGTGAGATTTCTTCCTCAACACTAAAGAAACAAGCGTGTCACATCTATTAGGAACAGACTGCTTACCATTCCTTTAGATCCCTGTATTTGGGGCACTCACAGCAGGTTGGATGCAGCCAGAACTTGGCACGCTGTGGTTCCCGTGCCATCGCTTACGCTTGCTGAGGCAGCATCCCATCAGTGCTGGCAGCGAGCGGCTCCGGCGGCAGCATCCATCTCAGCCTGCTTGGTGCACTGGCTGTGCCCAAAGCCAGCCTTCCAACCCGCAGGAAGGCAGGTCTTGCTGTCCTTAAATTCACGTATCAGGAAACAGAGGCTGGGAAGAGCCATCTAGCCTGCCTGCTGCTGGTGTTTGCAGCCTGACCATGGATATGTGCCCAACTTCAGGAGCTCTGTTTGCTGCTGCTTTGCTGATGAAATACACTCAGCGACTAGCACAGCTGGAAAGGAGGCAGCTGTTCCAGACAAGAAGCAGGCATATACACGCTGGGGTATGTGTACAAATTATGGACTCAGCAACTGCAGTTTCGTCTGATTTAGATGGAGTACACTTGGAGATGAGGAGAGAACTCAATGGGTTCAGGATTTTGTAATTTGTCTGCACACAGGGCCTGCATGGAACAGCTCCCTGGACCAGAGCAGTCAGGTCCTTTCCAAGCAGCTTTCCTTACCAAGCAGGAGAATAGGAATTGTATCCTAACTGGCATGTGGGGCACCCTACTGGACATAAGCATTCCCCAGGCACTATCATTCTAGTTAAATGTGTTATCATGGCACGTATTTTGCAGGCAGATTATTTAAGCTTTTTTGTTAATTAATTATTATTAGGCTGTACAGAGAAAGCAGTGTGAAGAGCCCTTGTTGCTCCAAGCCTGGAGGTAATTACTGAAAGTAGACTTTGTGAGGTGAAAAACACTCTCTCTGCTCCCAGCTCCTCTGCAATGCCTTCACCCACGTTACAGCTGGGGTGACTCACAGGAAAATGCCACAAGACACCAGGGGCTGCGTGTCTGTGAGGAAGCCGATGCCAGGTCCTGTGTCACAGGGACACCTGCTGGAGCAAAGCCTCGCAACAGCTGGAGACAGAGCCAGGTGCCCTGCACCATGGTTATGGCTTGAAATACAGCTAAACTCTCATTTAAATGCAACTAAGCCCTCATTATTTTCTTTCCTCAGCTAATTGTACTGCTCTGTGTCTTTGTTAAATTTCCCAGGCATCAGCACATATAAGCAGATGATTAAAAATTCTCTTTGATTTACATGATAACACAGATGACTGACCTTGTGCCATACTACAGCACTTGTCAAAATGCTGCTTCTGTGAAGAGTCCTGGCTTAGTCCTTAGGGAAGTGTGGGGCTGCACTGTCCCCTCTGACCAGAATGTCATCTGGAGCTGACACTGCTGCACAACCTTGAGAAGAGGGGCTGTGTATTTTGTTCTGTCTCATAAGCAGAGCAGCATATTACTCCTTGCATACTGCTATGTGTTACAGACAACATCCCACACATCCCCTTCCCTGCTCCTCAGGGGCAACAAGCACCCTTAGAAGGAAATGGAAGGAACACACCTTATTGCTCAGGATCACTCTTGACAACAAACTTGATGCCTGCCATGCAAAGCAGGGGACGCTCCTTTGTGTGGTGGGTATTTCTATGCCTGTGCCGTGGAGCTGTAGAGATAATAGGTGTTAGTACTGGCTTTAAGAGATTTACTGCATAAGCGTTTAGGAATAGTAAGTCAATTACTTTAAATCACATCTCTAACAAGGAAATTTCATTCTGAATTCTAAAGTGTTGTAGCAATACCCTTAGTAGCAGTATCATTTGGGACTGCTGAGGGCGTAAAGTACAGCTCTTTTCTTATCTTGTCCACTAAGCAAGCACCTTTGATTCACTCTGCTGCAGCTGTGGTATAGCATTGATAATTGTGCAACTGATGATACCTGATCATCATCTCTCCGTGCCTCTAGCGAGCTGCAGGACAAACAAGGGAAGTTGTCATGTTTTCAGCTCCTTCCATTCAGGTCCATTTGATGACCATTGGACAATTCATGTCCCCATGTACCTGAGTCCCTTCTGATTGATCAAACAGTAGTGATCTCTAAGATATTTGAATTTGAGGTCCCTTTCTACATGGCTGCTCTCCAGCCACTCTTCCCAATTTATACTTAGTTACTCCATCCTAGATGCAGAATCTGGCTTTTTGACTTGTTCCGTTTCATCCCTGTTGTCATTACTCGGTGAATGCCCCAATTCATTTATGTCCCTCTGCAAGGCATCCTGAAACTAACTACTTATGCAACATTTTCAGAAACAAGCATGAGACTCTGGAAACTACTAATGCCTAATACTGTGGTGTAGGAGTTGAAAATGTGGGGTTGTGGTCATGTGAGTTCCTCAAGGAGAATGGCATTGCCTAGGTCAGGTTTCAGTCTCAGTCAATAAAGTCGATGCGCCCAGGAAAAAAACAAAGTCATTTGCTGTTTGCTAAAGAGGAATTTGGTAAAACTCAGCTTCTGCTCTTTCATTGCTGTATTATACCTACAAGGCTGATAGCTGATAATCGTGGCCATCATCCTATGGCAAGAAATGAGCATGGATACATGCCTATTAATGCACGTATATATAGCAGGGGTAAAATCTAGCATGTGTTAGCTACTGTGAGGCCTCTCTTCTCCTGCTGTAGTATGTAACCTTCATCCATACTGTAGACCAGGGATAGAGAGGCCCTTTATACCCCTGAGTTGTGCAAACACAGCTCCTCAGTGCTCAGATGATGACTATCAATCATTATAACTTAGATTAGCTCTCAAGTCCATACAAAGACAAATCTTTCCGCTCTTCTTTCTTGTCACCACTATTGATGAGCATCAGTCGGAAGTTTCACTTCCTTTGATAATGTCATTTTAGATGCTTGTTTCAAGCTTTTATGATGCAGAATCTCTCATGGAAAATGACAGGTGATACAGTTCTATAGTACAGATGCTGAACTGGAAACAAATGTTCTGCACAATACTTTCTCAGTACTCCCAGAATCCATCTAGGCAAAACTGGAGCATGTGATGTACTAATATTTGGTTCTGAGGTAATATATCTACTTACTATTTATATATTCACTACAGGAAAGTGTCTGCCTTTAGTACGGCTGAAACAGCAGCATGTTCAACAACTGCAGAACCCAGAGTCCTATTTACCAGCAGGTAACCAAGCAGAGGAGCTCAATGCTGTAGCTGGCAGACCAGGCATCACCTCAGATCTGGAACTGGCAAAATTCCAGTGTTTTTGCAGATAAGCAGCTTTGGGCAGTATGGAGCCTGCTGAGCTCATGACTGACATCAATTCACTGGCTGGTGTGTCTCCCAGTACAGCAGCAACATGAACAGTATATGTAGCTATGTGAGCACTGAACCCAGGGAAACTTCTACTGGTGCTCTTAACAGGCACCTCTGGCACAAGTAATTTCACATCCCTATTGCTCATTTGGAGCACTAGGGCATACTTTCACAAATTTCACGCAGTGTTTTTACCAGACTTCTCTTGCAGGACATCCATTTCCAATATATTTATTGTGTGTTTATACTGTATGTACACTATGTAAATATATAACACTACTCAGAGTTAGCAAAGTTTTTCCTGTGTATTTGAAGTCTGTTGAGCATATGTCTGCAGTAATTTTCCATAGGCTGTGCTTTAAACCTGCATCTGGAATGTCTGCACAGCTTGGATAGTGCTTGCTGTTCCCTGACTTTCCCGTCTCCCTTCTGCCATTGTGGGCTCAGTTGACTGGAAAGTGGCTCTACCCTCTGTAGTGTCAGTCTGATTCAAGCACTAAACCCTCTCTCATGTGAGGGGTAATTGTTTTTCTCTGTAAGGTGACCTCAGATAATTTTGTCTGCCATGTTTCCAGACATGTGAAAATCGGCTCTCATGAAACTACGGTGTCGTGTTCTGCATGTTTTCAATAGTCCCTTTCCAAACTGGCAGAGTTTATATTGTTAATCCACAGCACTTGTTTCAAGTACAAACAAACATAATTCCAACAGTGCAATATCATTGTCATCAGCTTGGGAAAGTGAATATAGTATGCATTTGCCTTTGGCTTTCCTCAGGAAGGACCCTTGCACTAATTGTGAACACTCAGTGTCCAGGCGTGCTTGGTTGAGCAATTGGAAAATTACTGGTCTCATTTACATTTTTCAGGGGTGCAGGGGGTTTGCTAGGGACTGTAGCAAAGTATAGGTGGGAAGTAAAGATTTTGAGAAATTTACTTCAGCAAGTGAAGCTCCAGAAGTAAGCAAGGCATACCTGTAGTTGTTGGTAATGTATATAAATGTATGTGGAGAAATTAACCCATGAGGACGGCAGGGTTTTGGAGATTTTTACCTCAGAAGAGCTGAGCAGAGAAAATGCTACACTCCACCAATCTGTTGGTAGAAAATCTTACTGTTAGTACAGAGAAGCTGTCACTAGGAGAGAGGACAAGGGCATTCCATTCCTTTGAACTTGGTATGGGCTGGCTCGTGGTGGCTTTGGGCAGAAAGAGTGGCTGAGAGCAGCAGCAACTCAGTGTCACCTTTCTCCCAACTGAAGGAAGTAAAATCCAATTCTGTGGGATGAGGTAGCTCTCACTTGCTGAGTGAGGTCAGCCCTGCCAAGATCAAGCCCCTGAGCTCTCCATCTGCAGGGAAGTGCTTTTACTGATGATACTAAAAAGATGTCCAGATGTTCTTCCTGTTTTGCATTTTCAGGCTGCTGCCAAACCAACTGGGAAGCCATATTGTATAGATGAGGCAAGTCATCTCCTGTATAAATTTGCGTGCAATTCATAGCCCATGCCTGTATCTTCCAGCAAACTTTCTTTTAAAGGTCAAACCAGAAATTTGGGAAGGTATTTTGTCTCTCTCAGGGACAAAATGCAGCCTCATTTCAGTTATAGTACCTGGTTGCTTACATGGAGTGTTAAACTGGATCCTACTGGAAAAGAAATGTTCAGCAGGAGAGAGTTTAAAAGTAATTAGTAACAGGGGAAGGCAAAAAGGTAGCTTTAGTACAAGTCGAAAGTAGTGCACTATAATGATTAACTGGAGGGATAATATGTAAGTGGAGAAAAGAACAGTTAATTTATCAAGATAAACAATAAGATAGTTAAAATTAAGGGGAAGAGAGGAAGAGATAATTAAAATCCAGTATTTTTAAATACAAAACCACATTTTGCAGGAGCTAGATATTTATTTTTTAATAGAGCCCAACTGAGCAATCGAGGGAAGGCAAGGTATTGGTAAAGAGCTCCTAAAAGAACAGTGAAGCATCAGTGTAAAGGTATCCTTTAGGAGACATTTAATCTGTGTATAAACAAAATTGTTTTGCTTCTGTTTTGCCATCAGCATAGAAAATTGCAGTACGTCTCTATTTGTCTGCATCTTTGTAACCTCTAACAGGAGGCAAATGGAGAATAAGAATGTAGTGCTGGCACAAGTCAGAAGTAAGGAATTTTTCATGCATTCAGTCTTACATGTGTGAAACTCATACCAGAGTGATAGATAAAAGATACATAAAATGCCCTGTAGAAAAGCAACAAATGCTACTGTGTTGCAAGAAGGCAAGCAAAGGAGCTGGGAAGTAAAAGGGATGTGAAATAGGAGGACCAGTTCCTCTGTCTTGCATAAGAGTTTTGCTTTTTTGTTTTGTTTATTTGGGTTAATTTATTTGGTTTTTAGCACTTTATTATTAAATAGAACTGGATTGCTAATAACATAGTGTAGTCCAGAATTTTGGTGATGGGGAAGCAAGCAAATTTGGGCCTCTTCATAGGCATATCCTTTCAACACTGATTCTTAGCAGAAGTCTATTTGTGAGTATAAATATCTTTGGTTTTTATACTCTCAAAATGGGCTGGAAAATACAGCAATTATCAGGCCCACTTCATGGCCTAAGAAAGATGACTTGAGTGAAATTCGATGGTTTATCTGGGATTATTTTGCCAGCCAATGGCACAATGAAGAATGCTAATTTCATTTTCTGCCCTACCATTGATATTGTGCCGTGGTGAGAGGCAATGGGATTTCAGACATTCGTTGCAGTCTTAGAGATGCCACCTCCTGTCTCTCCTTAGAACGTGTGATTGAGGTTTCAGATTTGCCAAAAAAAATGGGATGTTGCCAATTGCAAGAGACTGAGCTGGGTGATGAGGTTGGGTGAAGGGAACCCACAGCCTTCACAGGAAACTTCCAGCAAAGCAACCAGCATCTGTGCAAATATCTGATTTTCTATAGGGTGTTCTTCTGCCGGGTGTTTTTAAATGATCAAGACATTTAAAAGGGGGAAATATGATCTGAAAATGGGACCACAGGTCTGAGGAGTCTCAGAGGTCTCATGGCTAGCTAGAGAAGGAGAGAGAAGATGATTCAGAACAAAAACTCCCCAGTATCTGCCTCTTTGTTTGTTAAAGTACCACCGGCTACTCATCGTTTGACTGCAACCGCTTTGTAAAGGCAAAAGACATAAAAAAATGTGTCTTTCCTAAGAGTGTTTCCACTCTCTCTCTTCTGGCATCCTGCCCAAGTAATGTTTCCAAGGCAGAACTTCAATGGGAAGCTGAAAACTGTCCAGAATTTGGGGTTTATGCAATTCTAGCATTTAGCATTCAATGAGGTATATCAGAGGGCGTATGCTACCATATTTTTTTTTTAATGCTGTGGATCCCACTGAAAAGAAAATAATTTTTCCCTAGGTAACAAATTCTTTCCAAATCCTGTTCCACTGCAGCAGGAATTGCTATAATGGACTGAAGCTGATTAAGATCTATAGCAGGTGACAGATTTGAGAAGGAATAGTTTTTTAATAATTTAAAAAATAATAATGGAGGGCTTTTCTGCTTCAGATGCTAATATGTGTCAGCAGCAAGGTAAAAGATGTCTTGGAAAGGGCTTTTTCTGTAGATGAAATGTATTGTAAGAAAACACATTTCCCCACGTTGCAAGAGAAAGAGGAAGATGGGCACTGAAATACCATTTACATTTATATATCACCTTTCATTCTGAAAGAGGAACAGCTGATTAGAGATTACCCTGGATAGAGAAATCCCTTCACCCACCCCAGAAATGGAGTCACCCTCAAGAGAGGGATGTAGCAGGTGTTTAACAGCGTATGGCACAATAGTGTGAACAAAAACATTCTGCCAGGTGAAACATACTGGGGAATTATATGCAGAAGAGGATGCTGTGTGCAGGCTAAAACTAAGCCTGGGGTTTGAATTAAAGAAAAATTGGATCCAGCTTATGCTCACATTTTCAGCCTGTGACTAAACATGGTGATGCTTAAATGCAGAGCCATTGATCTTTTATTTTTCACTCATATCCACTTTTTTCTGTGCAGCACATAGATTCTCCCCTCACAAAAGAGAAGCTGCCAGGCTCTAACAATGACAGCACAACTGAACCAGATCCTAAAAGTGGAGCAGTAGAATTCAAGAAGTGATCAGGGGCTGTGTCACTGGAAAGGTCATCCACTTGCTGCTCTGTGTTTCCTTTCACTTCCTTTTTCCCCTCTTTCACATCCAATTGTATCTCCTTCTTAAATGAGTTCTTACTCCTTTTCACGCAAGGATGACAGAGATTGTTTTTATAGTATTGAGTGACCTAAATGGGATGTCTGAGTATCTTCCTTGTGTCAGGTTCTCCCAGACAGGTGAGACATCATGAAAAAGATCTGGTGCCTGGGCAGCAGAAACATCACAACAGATGTTTTGAGCATTCATTGTGCTGGGTTGCTTAGGACAAAATCTTGCAGACCATGGTCTGTTGTTAAGGCCACCAATATGTAGTTTTGCTGCTTCTTCAGTAGAGGTAAGGCACAAGATATTTGGAGCAGGATGTGAGTTTCAGCTGAAAATAACAGATGTTTCTTACAATAAAAGGCATCTGAGATGTTGCAGAATTATTTATGTACATGATGCTGCTTGGTATATTCCAAGCAATCCCATAAAAATCCTGCAATATAAAAATGCCTGGCTAATTGCAGAGACAGTTTTATGCTCAGGTGGCCTCTGGCTGCCTGGGACTAGTGAGGGGTGACCTGCCAGGTCAGAGCTGCAGCTGGGCAGCAGGTTTTAGCCACAGCTTTCTTTGTTCCCAGAATTGAGGACTGCAGGAACCTGACACAGTAACTTGCTGCTCCTACTTTTTATTCACAGAGGAGATATTACTGTTCTTCCACGCATTGGGACACTGAAAGACAGATAGCAAGCTGCATCTCTGAGGAGGTCAGTTCTGAAAAGGATTGCACTCTAATGGCAGTGATGTGATAAACTTGACAATTTTTACCTCTTATGTAATCAATTTCCATATCTCCTGAGTTAGTTGCCAGTCCCAATAATGGAAAACTAATTTGCACTGATGTCCCAACTTTGTGGATCTTCATGTGTGTCCACACCGAAGTTCTCAACAAACACCCATGCTGGAAATGACTTTTAAAAAATCATATAGGGAATCAATGGTGCAGGCAGGAACAAAGAGAAACCCTGACTTATTTGTTACTTTCCTGGTGTGCTCTTAGCTGATGGATACCTGCAACCTCAATTAACTCATTCCCTATCCTAACTGTTGTGTGCTTTCTTCAGGGAGCTGCATATTTAATCTTTCTTAACTCTGCTTTAGCACACATCAAATGTAATCAAATTCAAGCTACTATCTATCAGGAAAGAATGAAATGAAATGAAAATTACGGCTAGGACTCAATTTACAGTAATTTGTGATGTTAACTGCTGTGCTTACTGTCTTTCAAGATGTGGCCCTTGCTCCAAGAAATTGAAAGTTTGGTTTTGGTTTTTTTTTTGCTTTTTTTTTTTTCTTCTTTTTTTTTTGGCTTTTTTCTTGGCATTTTAGCTGTAGTAGGAATAAATATATCACCTGGAGGTAAGGAGTTTTCAAATAGTCCAGGAATATTTATGTTTTTTAAATCCAGTTCTGGAAAGGTGGAATGCATGCAGCAAATAGGTGGAAGATGTGTTAGAGCTTCTTCCCAAAGTCCTTACCTTTCTTTAACTGCAGGTGGATGTTTCCTTTCTTTGGCATAACTATGACAAATGACCCATAAAATGTCTGTTCATTCACCTTATTCACATCACTACCTGCTCTGAAAATTATCTCTGGGGAGGGAGAGAGAGGAGGGAAAGGAGTCACAGCTCTTTTCAGCAGTAGACACAGCACTGGTGGCTGTGTGGCTGTCACCATCACAAGTGACTGATCTGGAGCCAATAAAAGGGCAAAATTCCTTCCCCCTCCTTCCCAGGAATTCTGGGCCCAATCACAATGATAAAATATCCACTCTACTAAGGAAAGCTTTGATATTTTTCATGACAAACTGTGCCAAAATATGGTTGGAAGCTTAATGCCTTCCCTGGTGGTAATGTCTGGGAGAAATTTCGGTGCTTTCAGTGATGAACTGAGGTAATGAAACTCATGCCATGCAGCAGCTCTAAACTGAATTGGGGGTGGTAGGTAAACTGCTCTCTTTCTTGAATGTTACCTGGTATTTTCTGTTCAGCTAATGGTCAAGAATGTCCGTGACTGTTATAGAAATGACCTTATTTTTAATTCCTCCCATATAAAACTACAGAAATTCTGTCAGGCTCCATTTCTCATCTGTCCAAGTGAGTGGGTTTAGGTTTGTTTTGTTTTGTTTTCTCCTCAGCAGTGCTGCTGCATCTTACAGACTAAAGTGGATTTTTACCCCATCAACACCAAGGATGCAATTTTGGATTTAATTCAAAATACGAAATATGAGTTTGTGGGAACAGAATGAGGATAGGAGTTTGAATGGTTTCTTGAGTCTCTCCAACTTAAGTAACCTTAAAAAAACCCACTTGACAAGGAAGTAAATTGCAAAATCTACGCAATCTAGTCTAAGACAAACGTTTGTTGCTACAAGTTATTACTACTTTTATGATTTTAATTCTTAAAAAATATACTCTGCAATTTACTCTGCTCTTCCTCATTAACCCAATGATTAATGCTTTTCCAACACTACCAAATCAAACCTCTCTTTGGCCAAAATTTCCATTGATGAATAGAGGACTGAGATCAGGAAAACGACTGTAAAAACCATAGAATACATCTTAATATTGATGTAAATTGTTTGTTTTTGTTGTTGTTATTATTATTATTATCCTGTGACATTAGGTCACTAAAAAATTGCATGTGTCCTTGCTGTATTAAGAGAGATTCATTATTTATATGTGGAGTGTTTGGCAACTGTAAAAGCAGATGAATCCACTTCTGGTTACTTGTTTTATTAGAAGAAGTGCTGAAACTAATGTGAGGAGAGGTTATTTCTTTTACTGGCAAGAAGCATCAAGCAATAGCAGTTGGTTTATCACTCCCATTGTAAGAGTGATAAACCAACTGTTTATCCCTTGCAAGTACCATTTAACTGTAAATTGTACCTTTTTTTTCTACGCTATACTTTTAAAGATGTAGGTGAGTGTTTAAGGATTATTCAAATGGACTGTTTGATAGAAGCTTTCATTGCAGGTTGCAAAGCCATATGGTCAAAATGGGCAGAACACTTCTAGAACAGTCTCATTAAGTGTTGAACAAACCCATCTGGCATGTGAGAGAGTCCTCTCTGAGTGGTGGGTGCTAACACCTGTAGCACGTGTAGTTTAGTGTTGGTTTACAATGGTGGGAGTCCTAAAAGTAGGCTTGACAAACCTTCTCTTCGTAAGGAAAAAAAAAAAATAGATCAGCTCTTACTAGATTTTTTTTTTGACTGAGGAATATCTGTATGGTTTTAAAGTTCTCTACTGGTAAGGCAGCAGTTCTTCTTTCCTAAACCTCTAAGAAAACACTGATGGTTTTCTGGAAATCTTTGCTATGTGTTAATACTTGACACGTTTCTGTAGCTGCCTCAGTGCCTGTGCACGGGAGATGTCAATGGGGGCCAGAGACACAGAATTCTTGCAAAATGAGAGTTATCAACACTGAAATGCTCATGCTGCAGGGGGAAAAGAAAGTCAATTATTTTTATTAGGTGCAAGGTGTTTTCCTTTTCCTAGATTAGCAATCTGTCATTTCCACAAGATATAGCAGTCAGACCAAGTGTGTCATCTTGGAATATTGGTCTGCTCTAGGGCAGCTCACGGACCAGGGAAGATCCTTTGTGATCTCCCCGAGCAACTGGTAATAATTGCTTAGTACATGCCACAGGTCCACTGAAGAGCATGCAAATAGTTCTCCACAATCAACAGAGTGACTGAGCTGTACCTGAAAACACAGTCATTCTTTGATGGTGACTTGCAGGAGGCACTGCTGCTGCCTGGGGTCCTTCTTTAACTGAGCTGAATTTTACTGCTAGTTGAAAGATCTGACTTTTCATTGCAATTGTGGTGTGCTGTAAGCCAGCACAGAAGATCCTGAAGTGTTCTATGACTCCACAAAGCAAGGAGAACTACCACTGACGTGCAGAATATGTGCTTGCTTCTTTTCTGGACCAAATAAAATCATTTCTATGCTTGCATAGCACTTACCAGGTGTCTACCTCAAGCTGAAGGAGCTTTAACAAGCTCACACCCAGCAAGGAAGGGGTAAAAATGGTAGGAAGAGCATGTGGATGGCCTGAGTGCAATCAGCTGTCACACTCAGAACTGTCCTTTCATCTTCGGTTTCCTGCAGGTGGGAATTGTTGTCAGCAAACATGAAAAATGTACTAAACCTGAGTGTAGCAAATTGAGGGACTTTTAATTTGTGAGGAAGAGAATGAGAGAAGGATCACGGTCTTCTCTTTTCAAATGCATGGATTGTGCTGCACTGCTGAAGCTGTGGGTCAGCTCTAGGGAAATTTGGGAGAGCTCGCTGTGGGAAGGATCTGCCAGGAAACTTTGGCCTAGGATCACTGCACATTTGTAACCTGTAATCACATCCTCAGCAGGGTATTAGAGACATTTGCTTTCGTGATGCACTACCTTTCTGAGGCAATATACCATTTCTCAGTTGTGTGACTGTCTCCAAGGCAGCTAAAACTGGAGGTTTACACAGTGATTCTGCAGAGGGAAGTAAATCAAAGAGGGAGAAGAAAAACTCAGGATTTCTCTGGCAGCTTGATGAAATGCATGTTAAGACTAAAACTAAACTTAAGAATATCTCACTGCCTGGCTTGTTTTACAGGCACTGGCAAAATATAACCTCTTTCTCTATTTACCTTAGCTTAGGTTTTCCTGGCAGTTCCCTCATTTCTGGTTGACCAAAATGCTCCTGCTTGTTTTGTATCACAGAAGCACCTCTTCCATGTAGGCAGTAAAATAAATAGCAATTTTTTGCATCTCACAGCATGAAATTCTTCTTGAAACAATATTTTCACAGTTAAATTTCACTTTGGTTGACTCTGCAAATATATTAGGTCTCCAAAATCAGATGTCCATCTTACCAGTGTTTTATAGAGAATCTTGAGGGATCCATTTTGGTAGAGTTCAGGATGGTATTGGCCTCATTCTTTTACCTAAGCAATTAATAATTAATTTGATGGTACTTACCGTGTATTCCCTCTCGAGACAGAAGTCAATATTTCTTTAAGGCTTCAGGCTGGCTTTCAAAATACCTGCTACAATGATAATGGAGCCCTGTCTCTTAGGTCCTGGCTGCAGCAGCACACAGGGGTTTTTTCTCACCAAGTGGGACATGAGATGAGCAATCCCCCACAGGTCAGTTCTGGAGCAAACCGGGGCCAGCTGCCCAGCAGATAAGGGGTGAGCACGTGCAGAGCACTTGGAGCACGCTGCAAAACTGCTGAAATACAACCTTCCCCAAAGGCACAGGTAGATGGCTTTGGCACAGAATATTGCTCATCTTTCATTTTTGTAGCACATCTTTTATCTGTTTTCTGAGGGAAAAACAAAATATGCAAGGTTGGTGGGCATCCAGTCTATCTTTTCAACCGATACGAGAGATCACGATTTTTTGCTGTTTATTTTTTTCCAAGGAAAATATTTCAAAATAGTGACTGACTTACAGAGCGGAAAGCTTAAAGTTACATGTAAGAAGCATCATACCCAGCACCCAAGCTGCTGCCAGTTACAAGGAACATCCTGCAGAGAGGTGTAGGAGCCCTTGGGAGTTGCAGAGACCCCACAGCAAGTTCCTTGCTGCCACCACCAGCAGCCAAGCTTGGGACGCCGGAGTGGCGGCTGGGTGAGCCCTCAGGGACTTCAGGCAGCCAGCACTTAGATTTTATGGCATCTGTTTTGTGACACAGCTTAGCACAGATAAGCCAAGGGCTGGTGAGGTGCAAAGCTGGCTGTATGCATTGAGCAGCAGCTCAGGATATGCCTGCTTTGGGATCTTCCAGGATCCGTAAATTTGTGGTAGTTAAGAACTGGACTCGGCGATCCTCGTGGTCCCTTCCAGATCACAATAATCTGTGATGCTGTTGGGCACAGCAGTAATGCTCAGTGAGACACGCCCCCGGGTTTGATGATACCTCCCTTCTGAAAACATTGGTCTCAAACCATTTGCCAAAGCTTCCAGCTTGGTGGAGCTCTGGCAGGCAGGAAGGAGGGGGACAAGCACTGCAATCCCAAACCCATCAGCAAGCAGCTGTGGCCCAAGGAGAGTACTTCAAAATCCAAGGTGAAAAAACATTGCAGTGCTGTATTACATGACTAATAAAGCAGACATACATCATCAAACACCCACAGTACATTTATAGGCTTTGTTTTGAGTTTTATAAAGTGGATTAGAGACATTTTATTCATTAAGGAGATAAAAACCCTTTTTCTGGAACTCAAGTGTTTTATTAAAAAAGTTTGAGGTTTATAGGTGGTAAAAGAACCATAAATGGAGCAATAAAATGGTCAGAAAAAAAAGTCAGTTGTGTAAACTGCTTTAAAAAGAGCAAGGGCATTTCTTTTGCTTAAATACCTTTTTAATGGATTAATGCATTATTAAAAAAAGATTATGTACATGGATGGAAAAAAACCCCTGGGCCTTTGAGTTCTCTCTTGTCTTTCTCTCCTACTTACTGCAATTTGTCTCCCTGTAGTATTTAGAGGCAGTGAGACCGAGGCCTCTGTGAGTGCTGTAAAGAAGCACTCCTAAACTGGAGAAGCATCATGTGGATGAAAAATTTGATGGAAAAGTCAGAGTGAGGGTGGGGAAAAGGGAAATAGGGTCTTGTGTTCAAAATGGGCATGATGGTTACAGGAAAGACTAATGTAACGTCATAGAGCTTGAAGCAACACCTTTTTTTTTGATGGCTAGTATGGGCAGGGCTACTGAGAATAACCTTATTGTCTTATTATTTACTCCATTTTCATGTTTTCTCTCTTCTCCAGTTTCCTCCACTATATCCCTCCCTTGCTCTGCAGTTTTTCTTTCCCTGCTCACTGTCCTTCCCTCCCCTGTCTTTGGTTTCCTATCTGTAGTATTCCCTGCACTTTCCCTTCAGAAGCTGTCAGCCTTTTTCTCTTCTGTCTCCTCACCATCCACCCTCTCCATCTCTTCAGAATTATTTGCCAGTTTTGAAAAAGGGCTTATAAAATAAATGACATTTATAACCTGAGCACATGACTAATTTGCTGAAGGTCTTAATTACCTGCCAAAAAGAAAGCTAATCAGGAAGATTCACTAGGGATTAATTGTGTTGGGAAACCTGGGAAATTTTTCCATTTTCTGCACCTGATTGGACTACCAAAAGAACTAGTAGGTGCCTTTTCAGCAGGCATGGGAAATTGTAGTTTAAAAGAGATTTGTGTTAGAAGCAAGGTGTCTTTTTTTTTTTCAATGAGGGCAAAGAGGTATGTGCCTATAGCCAAGCTACTGCTCTGAGAAGCATTTGTTGCAAAAGTTGCAGAAGTGTCTGTAACATGTTTGGCAGCAGAGTTAGACCATGCACAGTTTTTTGATGGCACACGCATGGGTTATGCCATAGCAAGATATCCTTCCCTGTGAATAGGATCTCTGAGCAACTGCCTTGCTTAGAAGCTACTTTTGGGGAGCAGAGCAGGTAAGATGCAGATCCAAAGAGACATTATAGGGCTTTCCTCAACCCATGAGCCCTGCAAGTGTGGATCTGACAATCCTAACAAAAGATAGGTCTGTAATTACTTCTCACCAGCCCTTCTTGGTGAACGATTTCATCCTCATTTCAGTGTTGAAACCATTTCCTTTCACATGCATGTTAAAAATAGATGGAAGCCAGGATATTGAGCAGGTGCCCTTGAAAAGCAATTTTTAAATTTTTAACAGGATAGTATTATTAATCATCAAGAAAGAGAGGATGAGTGTGAGATTTCTGGAGTATTTTCCTGCTCTATAGCACAGGCTCTTTCTGAACTAATCACTGAATCTCCTAGTCCCTGTATCACCATCCTTCAAAACGGAAATGAAGCATTCCCTTCTCCATTTTGTGTGCCTTGTGTACTAAAGTTGTAAACTTGTAGAAAAATAGTCTGGCTATTGCCACTCCCTCATTGTGTACCTCACTTTGGTAGTGCAAAGGGGAAACTGTGTTAGAATAAGGAAAATCGAACAAGCTGAATATTATTCCTTTTTTGCTTCACTTTTAATCTTCATGTTAAAATGGTCTCAAGCCTTCCTCTTGAAGTCTGTGAATTTAAAATAAGAGCACAGGCTCTCACAGCCCCCTCCAGTAAGGAGGAAAGACTCTTGTCCCTACGTAACCTGGAATTAAACCACAGATATGACTGTTGTTCATCCTGCTGCTTTTGCAAAGGAGGCTTATTTTTGCTATTTTTTGCAATTATTCCCAGGGATCTTCTATGGCAGGTCACAAACATATGCCAGCTCAATGGTCCTTCAGTTTAGTTTTGCCTTCCTGCAAGGTAACCATTCATCCATGGAGTAATTTCTTTAAATGAGGCATTTTAATCCAAATTGCCAGTTAATACCTGCAGGGTCAGCTTCCCTACCAATCAGCTCCGGAAATTAAGGGAAGCTTCAAAAGCTGCTGTAAAGTTTTGTTTGCAGAAATTCTGAAGGATTTCTGAAACACAGAGCAAAATTAGTAGGACAAGCTCTGAACCTTCAGACAAAATGCAAAACGGTAGGGGGAAAGAAGTCAAGTGTCAAATTAACTTTTTGTCCCAGTCTCTCAGGCTGTGTGGGCCTGGATTTTCATCTGAAGGAGTCTGTAAGTAAAAATGAGGCTGGAGTCTCACTGCTCATTGCTGTAGACTGAGCAGTGTTATGCTCTTCTGTGCTTCTTCTCTTGAACTGATTCTTTCATTGTCATCTGTGGCACCGTAAAACTGAGTGACCGTTCCACTTCTAATTTTGTGTGCCTGTATAAAGGCAACTACTCTAGTCTCCAGTTCAGCTTGAAGGGAACAGGGCAAGGATCTGTCAAATTATGTATTTCCTTTGAAAACCTAAGCCAGACATTCAGACCACCACCAAAGCAGCCTTCCATATCAAAGTACCTATGGAATTTCAGGGGAAACTACACCCTGTGTATTTACATGGCTTTGACTTATTAGTAAATACTAATGGATCCCAAGTGCGCAACAAAAATCTCAACTAGGAGAATCATGCGGGTCTTCTATTACATCTTCCACTGGAGTGCAACTGAATCAATAGGTTCCTCTCCAAAAATTAGAATGTAGGTCATTAGAGCCGAGTGTGATAATTCTTCTAAATGGTGGTGGCTGTCGCTATGCAGTATTGAAAGAGAAGAAAAGCATATGGATACAAGCCAAGTTCACATAAACTAGCTAAATCCATGTCCTGTAGCACTGTTGGATCTATTGGCTTCTGTAATCTGCAAATTGGAGAGAAAGCTTCTGAACTTTATTGGAGGTATTTGTAAGGTTTTAAGCTTGCAGTCCCACAAAAATCCCATGTGTCCATTCCCCCTGCTATTTCCCACTCTGTACAGCCTCTTCTGCCTGCCAGCAGATGCAGTTCAGCAGTCAGCTAAATTAAGGAATTAAAACAGAGAAGGATTAAACAAGAAAAACAACACCTGTAATTAAAAAGGCTGTAAGTTACCAACCAGTGCTGTATAATTAAGAATGCCAATAATTGTAATTGTTCTCTAGTTATTCATTCATGACTTGTTCCTTTTAGCTTTATTATAAAAGGAAAAGCATAGCTACCTGTTGACAATCACGGCATAGTCTAAAGACTCCTTACACCATTAGATGGAGGGGATTTAAAGCTGTTTACATTTTCTTATAAATAGTACAAACCATGTCACAATGCTGTTCCATTTATTGGACTCAACCTTTAAGCAATCTGTCCATAATTGCACTAGAAAATGTTCAGAGCAATTTGCCAGGCACCTATGTGGACAGTAAGTATCCTGAATAACATATGATTGTTGTACTCTGAGCACCAATAATAAGCAGAGCACTGAATGGTCCCGCTTTTAAAGCAAAATGTAATTGTTTCTGGAATACTTGCATTTGGAAAAAAATCTGAGGGTTTTTACTGATTATAAATTATCATTGTGTTATGACTTTGGAATAATGCAATTATATAACTCAACTATGAGGAAGAAATGGGTCAAAGGGAATTGTAATTACATGCAAAATTGAAAAAAAATCTCATCATATGTTTTCTGTCAGCCCAATTAATTTAGCTGCAGTTGTACAAATTCTGCTTTCTAAGATGGCATTTAGGCTCCGGATGGTTAAGAGCTGATTGCAGTTGTGCTTAGGGTTTTGTACAATGTGGAAGTGCTGCTTAACCCATCTAAACTTTCACAGAGATTTCAGCAGGTTCTGCCTTTCATTCCCTTTTGCTCCTCTACAAATACAACTTCAGTTACAGTACCAGTGCAGATGATTGAGAGTGACCACTGTGATATATATGATTCAATCAGTCCAAGCCAAAATCTACCACCCCTTGTTGGGTGTCTTCTCCAGCGGCTCAAGCTGATGATGGCTAACAGAGAATTCTTAACTGCCCTCTTTTAAGCCTTCTTTAGTAATTTATTTTCCTGTGAAAAATACCTGTGTCCTGCCTTTTATTTAAACTTTAATTAGATATAATTTGATATTGGATATTTCTAAAACCTACAGGTATTCTATAAGATATTAAAGAGATGGCCTACTGTGTGCATCCTAACAACTGACATGCTTTCTTCTAAGTTCTGCCCTTCTCTTTGTATTTTTGTTTGCTACAACACTATTTTCTTTGTTCTCAATAAATATATTATCCCCCAAACTGCTGCTGCAAAGTATTTTGTCCAATCCATCAGCTGAGTATGTTCTATTCCCCTTTGCATCCTGATTCCAACTTCCTTAGGCTGTAATCCCTATGTGGCTTTCAGGGATCCTCTCTGCACCCATCCAGTGCTTGAAGTCTGGTTCCTGCTTCAGAATAATCATTAGTCCACATGTCAGGTTTCTAAACATTCATACCTTCTGCCATCAACAGGCCTTGGGAGGAATCCCTCATAATCTTCTGCTGTTTTACCTCATTATTTGCCTTCAGGTGCTTCTTTCAAGCCAGTGACTCTCTGTGCATTGGAAATGGCAAGATCCATTTTCACCTAGGGGCAAGCTACACATTTACCTCTGGAGGAGGCATGAGCACAGGCAGTTCCCATGGTTCAGCTAATGTGCTGGAAATCTCCCCTCCAGCTTTTCTCACACTAACTTGCTCATAAAGCCACACCACCAAGCTTCACCTGTCAGCCTCACGTTTGCTTTGAGCAAGGCTGAATTCTCTTGTTCTCCCTCAGTTCACACACTGCAGCAAAATATTTAAACTGAAAGGAGCTTTCTGTGCAGTTAATTGATTTGCTATAATGTTTCATTTCAATTTTTATCATAAAATTTTTTCTTCAAATAAAACCTTAAAGGGAAAGGTACAAAGTAAGCCCAAATGCTTTCAATTGCTGAAGCAAGGAGTCTGCAGTGAAGCTTCTGCTTAACAAAGTGGAAAATAAGAAAGCATGTTTTATTCCATCATTTATTAAAATTAAGAGAATGAGGGCCTCATTTGCTTAAAAATTGTCTATTAGTATTCACCTGATGGCAAGCAGCCTGAATCTCACACCATTAAAGAAAACAGAAGCTCATTAAACAGTAATTCTTTTTAATAGTGACAGGAGCTTGGGTTTGAGCAGCACTGCTCTAAGTTCCCATGTAAATTGTTCATGATGATCACCAATAAGAGAATTTTTTGTACCTTTCCCCACTCCCAACAGCTTTCATTCCATATGTAATCACTTATGAATGCCAGACAGGGAAAGAGCCTTGCATCAAGGGAAAAAGGTTTCACTGTCAGACTTCTGGTGTTACAAAACAGGAAAGAAGCTGTTGTATACAAAGCAATTCCTAAACAAGGGAGGAATGTTCCGAGAGAGACGAGAGCTTTGGGGGTCAGTGAGTGTTCTTAGCTTTTGGCCAGTACTGCAGTGGTTTTGAAATAACAGGAGGCATGTTGAATTTTTCTGTTTTGACAGCTGCTGTTTGACCTCTCATTAACAGACGGATCAAGCCAACATCCTGTTGATGATCTCTCTCTGGCCATTGCTATGCTTTCCCTTCCTCCAAAGGATTTAGTCATTAATGCCACCTTGCTGCTGTGTAGGCCTGTAGTAAGCGCTACCTGGCTATTCACGTATTAAAGCCCTACAGCACCTACAGGGTGCTCTTATGCTCAATTCAAACCCACAGCTGAAATTCCCATTCCACTCTGAATGTTATAAAATGTGTTTGCTCCCATTACAGTCCTCAGCAGTTCCACTGCTTTGCATGGCACAAATCACTACCTTCACTTCATACAGCTGAGCTGCTTGTGGCTCTTCTGAGGAACAACTTCAGGCCACGTGGCCCTATTCCTTATTTCACATTATTCTGTTCTCTCCCGCACCATCCCTGTGCTAGGGATGTCTCTGGGCCAGGCATTGTTTGCTTTGGGTATGTGTGTGGGAAGATTGCTTAGTGCTGCTCCTTAGACACGCTTAATTCAATTACTGCCAGATTTGCTAGGCCTCTTGACATTGCTATATATAGCTCTTTAGTAATAATATTATCAATTATTTAAATTTTAATTTGTGCTTGCATTAATTACATGATCCTTTACTGCAAGGGGAAAGAGATCTCGCTTTCCACAATTATGTGACCATGGTTTGTCCTCAGAGGCGTGAGTTTTATTTAGCATCAAATGGAATCATTGCTAATACTCATCAAATAGCCATTATCCTATGGGTATGCTTCTGTGGGTCCTTGCTGTCTGAGGACATAGCTCCTCTGAGAAGTTATTAAAGATTTATCTCACTGGACTGGCCTTCAGTGGATGGGAGCTGACACACTCCTAAACTCTGTCAAGGCAGTTTTGTTCTCCCTGCTGCCAGTCCCAGCACAGGTGCTGCTGGGATCCCTGGCAGCAAAGCTGGTGGGTGTTTATTCTGTAAAAGACAGAGCTGCTGTCTGACCCCTTACACACACCCCATCATCTTGCCCAGACTGCTTGAAAGGCTGGGGGAAGGTCCTGGGGGATTATGTGCTTACTTGCTTCGCAGATCCTCAGAAAGATCTTCCCAGGAAACCAAGATCTCATGTCAGCACACCAGAAGCAGGAGCTGAATTCTGGTAGTGCTTGCCAGATGAGACAGTTGGCTTAAAAATGTCTGGGAGAAGACTGGAAGAAGGTTAGCATGCAGGTTAGCTCGTAATGGCCTTGTTAGCTTTTCCATACTTCACTCTCTGTTGCAGACTGCAAATGGAGTTATAATATAATATAATAACAGTTAGGATTTGCATCAGCATTCATACTTCTGCTGTGTTATTACCTACTACAGTTGCTTTGGGTGACAAAATCTTCCTCTGTGTTTAGCACTCGCTATTACAAGAGGTGGATTAGTCCCCTGTCGTGTGCAGCAGCAAATACTGCAGCCAAGTGCAATGTACATATTTTCACTGAGTGTGCTATTAATGTTCCTGTACTTTATAAACCCTGGGTTTGTTATAACGTACATGCTGTGGGCATTCCTTTCCGTGACTCTATCAAGCCAGTGGTTTTTGTTTGGTGAGGGTTTTTTTCCAGCAGTCATGGGGTTTCTTGGGATGAAGTGAAGATTTTGATTCCTTCCTTTCTTTCTGCCACCAAGTTTTTAACTTACTCCAAGGGTTTAGATGTTTTTTCTTTGTTTGCTGCTTTGCAGTTGGAAAATGGGAATCTGCCCACAGATAAAGCAGCAGGGAAAATTAATATGGCATCATATTTTCTCTGCACAGAGCACAGTAAGTAAAATGTTACCCATAGAGTGTTAAAACCTGATGGAAGAAAGGATTTTGTCCCTTCAGATCAGAGAAGCAGTGCAATTCATTCTGCCCTGGTTGCCCTCCTGCCTACAATGTGCCATTTCCCTGAAGCAAGCACCTGTCAGTACTTAAGACTGAGAACAGCTTTTGGTGTAATGGAACTAAGGTGAAAAATTAAAAATAATTTCAACTTCAGCTACTCTGTTGGTTTGGGGAAAAATATAAAGAGTGGATTTAGTGAGACGAAAAGTAAAGGAGCCGTATCTCTTCCCTTCCATTCCTTGTCATTCCTTACCCCCTGGACTTTATACTCATAATGGTAGTCCTGATGAGAGTCTTTTCTGGAAGCCAGAATGAAATTCTTCTCGTTACAAAAACACATATCATTTTTATGGCTAATTAAAAACAGGGAAATACAAAAACAAGCACAAACATAGATACGGGGAAAGCAATAGGATTATCTTCCTTGACAGTGTCCCATTGAAATTAAATGAATCCAGGATGTATATGAGGGGATTTTTGGTCCCTATAGCAAAAAAAAAAAAACAAAAAACAAAAAAAGGTGAGATTTTTCAGGGGATATTTTTGCACATAGTAACACACTTTTGTACTTTAATTTCACCGGATAAATCTGCTACTTTGGTTTGGTCAGATGCAAAATTTTGAAAGGTCTGGCTGGAAAAAAAAATTTGTTTGGGCAAAAATCTAAACTTTTCGTAGAAGAACATGCTTTTCAGTACGATAAAAAAAGGTAGTCAAAGTTGCCTTTCTTCCAAAAGTGGTTCCAACAGATGATGTTGAACAAATCCTTTTTCAGCTGCCTGGAGCCAGCGATGATCATAATCACAAAGGGAATTAGAACATGAAAGAATAATCACAGCATCATAAAATTGCTTTTGGAGAGATTTTTGCTGAATTCCTACTAATTTGAATGGGAACCACAGCCTTGGTTTGTGATAAAAATGTAACCATAGCATAACTCTCATTGCTATCCCCTTCCTTGTGAGCAAGCAGTGGACATTGTTGTACTCCCTTACAAGTCCTTTCTTGTAAGATTTAAGCAAAATGTCATGTTAAAACCTACCAACTTTGGGGTGGTGACCCCACAGCACTCAGATTTAAACACCACTAAATGCAAACTAGAGTTGCAGCACTCTCTGAGCCTGTCTGCATGTTGTTTTATAATTCCATAGGGTTCATTTTAACATGCAATAAACGCATGCGTTTTACAAGCATGGCATTAGATCTTTCATGTGGTCATGGTTTACATTATTTCTGCAGAAATACGTGATATGCTGTGATCTGCAAAGCACTGTACGCGTCCATTAAATATTGCATGAACACCAACACCACGGGGAACATAAAATATTGAATCTGAGCAAATGGATAGCTCAGCCTGGGGGAATGCAGAGATTTTCAACTGTAGGTCACCAGTTGAAAAACAAGTTCAGATTAGTGCCAACACCACACTAGATATAACTTGGCAGGTGTTCCTTGGCTGAAGTTATTTATATCCTCCAGCTTCTGTTGGACAAAGGGTTGTCTCATACAAGCCATGGTTGTTTGTGGCCCCCATGAGACAGATCATTGTTTCCATAGGACAGCTAAGGTTTAAAAAGACCTGGATGCTGTGAACTTTCCAGGTATGTCTAGGACAGGGTCAGAGTCTTAAGACTTGAAAATTGCACAGGGGTTTTTATTCTCTCTGCAGAAAGGAGTTTTCCTTCTCCAGGAAGGCTGGGCTGGCACATCCTCTAGAGTACGAGGCAGTGGTGTGACTGCACAGCCTCCCTCCAAACACTTCTCTCTGTTGGCCACCTGATCTCTTCCCAGGGCAGCACGTACCACCCAGGGCTGTCTGCTCAGGGCCTCCCACCAGGGAAAGCATTTCTGGATCAGTCCTGCTGCTTCTTTGCTCTCCTCCCACCCGCTTGTTTTAGGTTTTGCAGCTGCTCCTGCCTGCAAGGCAGCGATCACTGATGTGTTTGTTAAGCTCAGGAGACATAAAGCAGATGTTCTTAGGACCTTGACTGGGGACCCATGAAGAGACTGTTTCCATAATAGCAGCTCCCAGTTGGACTCATTGCTATTTCTTCCCCATTTGCCTGGTCTACGAATTCCCTACTCATCTCTTCAGCATAAAAGCATTGTTCCTCTCTGACAGATACCATCTTTACTGACTTCATAAGAGGATCTACTTGATTCTTTGATGTGAATATATCCTTATCTATCTCTGCATCTATCTTCAAGGACATGCCTGGTCTCTTGTGGTTCTTCTGTGGATGCCATTTTGTAAAAAAGAAAGCCCTCTTTTCTCCAAATCCCAGCTACAGAAGCAAGTATAGCTGTCCTGTACCTTTGTTGTGGCTTCATAAAGCCTGTCCTCTAGGCTGAAATGTGAAGGTTGAAGTTCTGGTATCTAAGAGAAGAAACTGCTGTGATCTGTGAAACCCATGTATTTTGGAGAATACAAGTCTGTGCTAATTGGTCTCCTACCTGATAATGGGGAAGCTGAAGGTGCAACCACCACTAGCAAGTACAGCTGCTTCTCTGAAGATCTTAGTGTAGCAGAAGTACATAGGATTTGCTGTCCCTAAGACACTAATAGAACTGGCTTCTAAAAATCCCTAAGAAGTCAGTGTGAGGGCTCTTGATCCATGGGCAATGGAGCAAGATTGGAAGCAAAACGGTATGATTTTACAGGTAGGAAAAAACTTCTGCCTTCCAGCTCTTCCTGTCTCTTGGAGACTGACAGGGAGAAGCAATGTGCAATCTCTTATCTCCCTCAGAGACAGCTCCTTTGTTCTTCAGACTGAAGGGAGGAGTTGGTGGTGTCACAGATGTTGGTGAAAACACAGGTGAAAGTGCCCTTAAACAGCTGAATAAGAGCATTGTGCTAATTATTCGTGCACTTTTTGTGTGAATCCACACTTTGCAAACTTAGGAGAAGTAACTGCACGTGGAAAAGTCATGAAGGAAAGAAAAAGCACATCAGAGATAGGTGACAAATGGATTTGGCCAGCCCAGCAGACTGGGTTTTGTAGGAAATTAAACCCATCATCAAAACAGCTGGCTTATTTACTCTGCCATGCTCGTAAGCAAGGGAGGCTATTCCAAGGCATGGCTGCAAAACTGCTTTTTTAGAAACTGCAAAACTGCTACACCTGTGTTTTGTGTCTATTTTGTGGCTGAAAGTCACATTTGTTTAATGACTGGGGGGAGAGCTGGGGGAGATAATGGCAAACCCACACTTGATTTCTCTCTTTCAAGTGAGCCTGGGCAGGCAGAAATGGACACCTCTGCTGTTTATTGTAGCGCAGATCCGCAGTGGCACAGAGCACTTTGGCATCCAGCACATCCACTGCTTGCCTGAATTTACAAGCAAATGAAATCTGTAAGAGCACTACAAGGAATTCTGAGTGGATCCCATCCCACTGCTGTAAGGTCATTATGCAGCACAAAATTAGGCGGCCTCAGCTAACAGCTGATGCCTCCAGCACACATGAGCCCCAAATATAGCAGAGGCTGGAGGAAATTCCCCCGTTGTTTTCTGGATTGTCTGTGGGGCTCCAACAACAACAACAAGAAGGCAATAAAATGTACAACCCAGAGAGAACGGGCTGGCTTGCAAATGCAGCTTGTCAGTACAGTACAGAAGCCCCTACTGGAAATTAATTTGCCCCTCCTGCAACATGCTCTCCTTTGAGTGTGAAGTCCAACGTCATGGATTTCTCTACAAGATCAGGAGTAGAAATTACAAGCTCTAGGCAGTAATTCAAATTGATTATCACATTCTTGCCTCTTCACACCAGCATCTTGGTTTTGACACCAGCGTTGTGGAGCTGCTGAGAGGCAGCAGATGCCCAGGCCCTGGCACCAGATCTTGGTGGAGAAGGAATTGGGCCATATCCTAAGTGGGCGTTTTAATTGTCCTTGTTTTAATTAAAGGAACTCACCTAAAATGAGGGGTTCAGAGAGCACCCTGGGAAGCCTGGCTTCCTTCAAGAGGTTTCACCTGTGGCAAAACCTGATTCCGCTTTGCAGGACTGAAACCACCAGCACTGGGGCTTCAGCCTCCCCTTTGCTTCATTCATCCTGAGAGGCCTTTGTGGAAAAGCTCTTTTCAGGACTGAACCCAAACCACCAGCACTTGTCTTCCTGAAAGATGTGAAGTTGCTTCGGTGCTGAGGAAGGTATGAAAGCTGGTATGTGTGTAGCTGTGCTGTTTCTTTCTTCTCATGAAACAGATCACTTTTAATATTGAAAATAACATGCAATCTCTGCTTTTTAAAGAAATTTATTAAGTGCGTAAAGGAAAGTTCTTCTCCCCTTTTTCCACTACAACTCAATTGCATCTGAAAGCAGAGATAGTCCCTATTTGCTTCCTGCATCCTAAAAATGTTTTAAATTTTGCTGTTTGTTTTAGTGGGAGAAGAGTTGTCTGGCTTCTCTTTTCAGTCATGTTTTCTTTATTTATTTACTTGTACTTGAAGTGTTGAGGTTCACTTGAGGCTAAGGGAGTCTGAGAAAATTCATTGCATATCTTTTTGAATAATAGATGCATTTTTTTCAAATGAAAATCACATGAAAATGCTTTAATATTTCATAATGAAAAAAACCTCCAAACTTCATTCATCCTGAAACATAATATTTCTTCCTGTGATTGCGAGGTGTTTACGTTATTTCAAATGAAATTGATAAAATTTTGAAGATGTTGAAATCAGAAATTCAGTAGGTTTCATTTTGAAAAGATCTATTTTTGTTCACTATGTTTGCTGGTGATGTTGAATATATTTTTTTTCACCAAGGAAATGCTCAGAACTATTTTATTAGCCCTTGTATCTAAAAGCTTTTTGAAGGGTTTTTTTTTAATGTTTCATAGTAGACAGGGACACAGATCATTAATTCCTTTGGACAGAGACTGATTTCTTTTTGTTATCTGGATCAAGTTGGTTCCAATTAAAATGGGGAGCAAAGTGGAAAAATGCTTCGTATGAGCTTTCTTCGTGTGCTCACAACCACCTGTAAGGAAGAGCCTCATCAAAAAGATGCTCTTTAGCAATGCTTTAACCTCTCCTTAAAACATTTCGTCACCAATTAACAGTCATGAAATCAACAGTTCCATCTATGTATAAAAGCAAGGTTTTAAAAGTTGGTTTAGGATGTTATATTTTTTTCATGATTGCATATCTCCCAGAAAAAAAAAAAATGAATAGAACAATGATATGATTATATAAGCACCCCGGTTGAATTTTTCCATCACTTATATGTGGAGATGCTGGTGTTTTACACAAAACCTCTAAAAAACAATTATACTGTTTTGCCTGTCAGAAAATATTGAGGTGAATATTCTGTTCTTCTCCAAAATTTGTAGCTTTACATTAGGAAAAAACTTAGAGAGAGTACCTGTTGTAATGCTTTTATTTCAGAAGCATTACTTTTGTGATATAGTTGCTCTGTAATAGTGAGCCTACATGTTAAAGGTGTGGAAGATTTAACGATACATAAAAGCTGAGGTGGAGTGATAAGGACAGAAAGGTTGATTGAGCCACAGTTGTTGCTTCTTTGAATTTTTGGGCTTATTAGACTTTTTGTTTTGAACAATGGATGGCAGGCAAATAATGAAAGACAGTGACACAATATCCAAACAGTTTCCCTGGGCTGGCCAGATAAGCCGGAAATGCAATCTGTGGGATTTTTAATTGACTTTTCATGAACAGAAAAAGCAATTAGAAAAGGGAGCAGAGAATTTTTTTAATAATGACTGTTAGGACTTCAAAGAGCTACCACACTTTTCAACTTTGAAGGAAAGTAACATAAAAATAAAAGCAGAAAACTTGGGAATTTAATGCTTGTTCTGGTTTAATGATGTTTTGTGGTTCCTAGACTCTTTTAATTGTTATATCGCGCTTAGCATAGTGTGTTAGGCTGAGCTATGAATGTTAATAGTGGTTTAACCCTCCTGGAATGCACGTTTCATGTGACCTCGGGACTCACACTCAGTGTGTAAACAGGAAAACATCTCTTTCTTGGAAGCACAGCCTGTGAGGATGTATGTGAGTCAAGCTTCTGCTTTAAAACACTCCAATGAACACATCTCATTCAACATGATCTGTTTTCTAACCTAGCTGGGCAATTAGGTATGTGAAAGAAAATAAGATGAATGCATATGTTCTTCAGCTTTAGAATGTGAACCAAGAATGTCATGGATTATTTCTTGTCATATTCAAAATGTAACAGGAAGACTTTTTTATTTTTAGGCTCTTTTGGTGTTGTTAATTTTGAAGTAACATAGGTATTCTTTTACACACACACTAGAGAGCAGGGTTTCCTCTTCTTTTTTTGTTTTTAACTTCCAAAACTTGTCACCTTATTTATTTTTTTCCTTTCCACTTCTAAATTCATTTAGTGTCCATGAAAACTGTCAGATAAAGTGTCACACATCAGAGCACAATTTGGGCAGCACATAAGCTTTCTACATCTTGCTTGAGGGTTTGGGGGGTTTTTGCTACTCTATTTCAGGCAGAATTTGGGGAATTATTCACAATGAATCATTAGTCTGACAAATTTTGCCTTTTTCCTGTTAGTCCAGAAATTGCCCAAGTAATTTGAAGCTCTTGGAAGCTTATGCAAGTTCTTTTTTAAGCTATCCACTGAAAGAGATATGGGAATAGCACTTTGAAGATTGTACTTGATAGTCAAGATCTGAGACTTATAGTTTAAATGCTGTAGGTCTAATAGTTTGGGCTTGAAATTATCTAAAACTTACATACTGACTTGGATATTTTAAAATTCATGGTTTGGGTACTAAAAACGCATAAATGTCTGAAGCACAGCTTGAAAAACTAAGTCACAAAATGATTCTTCTTTACTATCTCACTCTGAATTACTTCAAAAATAAAATCTGGTTTAGTCCTAAATGTGAAGTGTAAAGTTTTAAGCAGTTTTCATTTGGCTTTTTCATATTTTTTTTAGTTCAGTTAACTTTGCTCAGAAAAGGACCATTCTGTTTGTTTTCCATGAGTGCCCTTGGTGACAATCACGAATCCCTGAGCTGCCCAAGACACTGCATGTTGAAAGCAACAACAGGAATTTTTGCCAAGGGGGATTCAGGGAGCTCTTCAGGCCTCTCCTGCACAGCTCAGTTCGTGGCCTTGAACACAGAACACGGGGTCACAATTTCCTTTGCACCTGTTGCACCCTGCCGTAGGTGAGACAATCCCAAATGGAATGATTGCCAAGAAGATGTGCACTAGCATGAATTTAGGCCAGCCTTTATTTTGGTGGAACAGGTGGGACAGCATCTATTTTTGACAGAAGTATTTGGCAAGTGCTAAACTGAATGCAACTGGTTTCACCTTCATATTGCGCTTATCATTTCAAACCTCCTGAAGTTCTTGTGTCTTTGTCTTTAAAGTGCTGTGTGAACAACTAATTCAATTAATTAATCCACCTAATATAAAAAGCAGATTTTCCTTAAAAGTGAAAGGCTGTTTCTTAGTCCTTCTTTCATTACAGGAGAGGAGAAGAATAAATGCAGAGATGTGTAATTAGAAGGACCTTAACTTCCTTAGCTGAAGGCAAGCCCTAGTGTTAAAGATGTTCCAGGGTCTATAAAGACATTTCCTCAGCATTGCCTTACAAAATGGAGTCATCTGTCACGTTCTGCAAGGAAGCCAAGTCTAAAATGCTTGGTGGGGAGCATGGCTGCTGGACCCCTTCCAACAGTCAGAGCAGAGAATTGGAAACCACAAATTAAGCAAATTAACCTGATGGTTACAAGTCATGGCTAAAGCAGGACATATCCAGTGTAAATTTTTTCCACTATTCATCTCTGAATCTATACCTAAATTCTATGCTTCCTCATGGCAATGTTTCTTTACTTTTATTTGTGTGTAGTGTACACTTGCAAGTGCACATGCATTAAATTACTCTTTTCTTTTTTTTTTTCCCCTCTCTCTATGCTGTCATTATATCAGAGGGAGTGATCTTGGACTAATCAAAGCGTAGAAATAATCCAATGTGGGGAAAGAAGTTGAAAATTAGTACAGAAACTGTCTCCAGCAGTAGGTGATATGTGAATGGAAGAGTATTTCAGATACCTTGACAGTGTCTAGATAAATCCTTAAGCTGTTTAGAGATGATAGAGAGTGTGTAAAGATCCTTTTCTTAGTTATATGCTTCAATTAAAGTCAAGAGGGGGGGGTGTGTATTAATACCAAAAATGGCTTTAAAATCTATTTTACACATTTAACAAGTACAGAGCTGTCAAACTATTGTCAAACTATACTGAGGCAGCAGTTGGTGATAGCAACAGGTGGACTGAGATCAGCAAGGACTATTCCTGCTCTCCCCTCCCCATTCCTGGCACAGGAGACACTCGGGTTGAAGCCTGAGAGGCTCTGCAGGTTGTGGGACAGTGACCCAGTCAGCCACAGCCAGCGGGGACACTGGGGAGAGGCAGCAGAGGAGCTCAGGGATTGCTAAAGTTTTTAACAGCCAGCCTAGGAATGATGTGTTTTTGACAGCCACTTCTACTGAATCAACTAAGCTAACACAGACCTGAAATAACGGTTTTGTTGTATTTTTAGATCAGTTAACATGAATGCAACTGTGTCTTGAATGAGCCAGAGAAATATATATATTATATATAGTATATTAGAGAGAGACTAGTACAGCGCAATGTGTGTGATCTGAGACAACAAAACACAACGTTTAAGGAAGTCAATGAATAGGTAAATAAACGTTTTCATTTGCTTGATGCCTTGGAAGTCTGACTCCTGAAGATCTTTGCACTGCCCAAATTGAGGTGATGCTCTCTAAATGACTGATGGCTCCTGTTAAAAGATGGCTTGGTTAAATGACTAATGTTGGAGGGCACGAGTCTCCCCTTGTTGCACACAGAAACGAATTGCTGCAAAGTGTTGCCTGATCCAGCTAAGCACTAAGGCATGGGGACAGAAGACATGTTTGAAGTGAAGTGTTGGTCCAGATGAGTGAGTCAGCTTGCTTGAGATATGTCTGCAGAGACACACTTCTATGGTCTTTTGAATTCAAAACCCCTAGAAAGTTATACTTCACTTCCTCTGATTTCCTTTTCCCTGGCATTTCACTGTTGTTTCTTTCACTTTTGCTATTATTCTGACCTGCCATCTGCAGATTTTCTGAACCTTGAACAATAGCTGTGACTTTGCTGTGAGAACTCAGAAACTCATTAACAGAAGGACTTGGCTTTAAGCAAATGTCACATCACATTAGTGTAGTTCTCAGGCACTAGCTAGCTCTTAGCTTGGCCCATTCATTCGGGCAGAATTCAGAATGCCTCCTTGCTGTATCATAGAGATATCCTGATGATGCTGATTACTTTTGTCTCCATCTGTTTTGATTGATAACTCAGGCAATTATTAGCATTCTGAACACAGCAGGAGCTTTTCTCAGCTCTTGTCAGCGTAAGAGGACAGTGGCAAGGAGGAAGGGAATTTGTAAGCAGTATCCCAGGGAAAATAACCTACAGGGTCAGAAAGTATTAACGAGAGAAGTGCTACTATAATTAGATGCTGTGCACGTGTACGGTACACACGTCTTGCATTATGCTCTTCTTGGGGTGCAACCCTGGGATCTCACAATAGCCAAGATGAAGCTATCTGAGGTTTGCTAGCAGCCTCCCACAGTGCTACTTGCCTCTACCTTTACAGGTGAAAGGAAGGGCAGCGCTGGGCTTAGGATTCAGCAGCTATATATGAGAATGCCATTGGAACAGCTCTTCCTGGGCTAACTGATAGCTCATCATTTATTACAAGGACTGCAGAAACAGCACAGAATATTAGTTTGCAGCGCTCTGCAGCATTACCCTCAGAGCTCATCAGAAGGATATACCTTAAAACACTACAACAGCAGAAGGGGGATGAAGCTGATTTTAGGCCTCCCCAGTGCACTAGCAGGCACATTGGTTCAACAGTGCTTGACATACTTGGAAGCCTGCATCTGCCTACACAACCTCTTCCTCCTCCCCACAATTTACATTGGAGGCTGGATCCATCTCCAGTGCCAACACCCTGGCAAATATCTGTTCCATCAGAGTGTCCAAAGAGCATTAAATTCATTGGGGCAGAAAACTGAAAAGCAAAGAAACTTTATTGTGATATGACTCCAAGAGTCTGAATTTCAAAGCACGCTAATGCATTTCCATAATCTAGATGCTTCCTTTGGGCTGGGAGCACAACTGAAAGTGTCCCTGAGTTCCAAGCATGGGAATAACTGAGAAAAAACTGACTACATAAGTAGGTAGATGGAAAATGTAACTCTTGATCCTGGACCACAAGTAGTACATTAAGTAGTGAGTGTGTGTTCTTGGCTATACAGACATGCACAGTGAACAAATAGGAGATGAAAGCGGTAGGGTGAGCTTTTCTGGGGATTAGAGCAGTTACAGAATATTGAGAATTATTCCTAAAAGAGAGCTTAGTTTTTATGTTATAATTTTCTCCCCTGACTGGACTAAGGTCTGCTGCTTTTTATGAAGATGATGGTCCTGGTTGTGTCATTGAATGGGCATGGTCATCTGGGAATGAATGCAGGTCATTTTGCCTGCTTACTGACTGGCAGGGTCACAGAGACAAGGTCTGTGTCCTGCCTCAGAGAACAGAAACTGATCTCTCGTGTAGGGCAAACGTGGAGAAGGGGGAAGCCCAATCACCAAGGAAAATGAGATGTGCCCTACGGAGATGTGGCCACAGAGCTTCCTCCCAGCACAGCTCAGCAGCTCCAGGACGAGCCAAGCACAGCTCAATGTGTAATCCACACAGCTCCTGGGCCTCACACTCTGCCCGTGCTTCCTTCCATGTTTCACAGTGTCCTCCTGAAGGCAAAACTGGGCTTGAGGGGCACACAGGGGCTCAGCCTGGAGCACAGACTCTGCCTCTCATTTGCCATGAGGTGTAAATCTCTGAGGCTGGGGTTTATTTCATTGCTAGTTCAAATCCTGGCAGCTCTGGGAAACACAGATCTCATTTGAACCTCTAAAGCTCGCTGACAAGGATACTGCTAAAATCCGTAGCTGGTTTCATGGAGTGCAATAGGATTTAAATCTGCAAACAGTCTGGCCAGCACAGGGCCTGATTTGAGATCTCTTGGCCAAATGCAGTACACTATTTTTTTCCTACACCATTTGTTTGCTCTTTTTTTCACATATAACTTTGCTCATATCTGGCCGGTGTTAGTGATAGCGATGAAAATACATAACAGTGTAATTTCCCTGTAAAATACAGCACTTGCATGAGAATGGCAAGCCCAAATGAGGGTGATGTCTGAGGTATTGATGGACCTCTTTTGTTACCAACTGGATTATGTCTGGTGGGCTGTCAGCTTGAAGTTAATGGAAGGGGAATGAGGACCTAACCATAAATAAGCTTACTTGAGGAGAGGGAGTGAGAATGTTTGACACTGGACTGAGTTTTAGGGGTCTCAGGTGACAATTTGAATGAGTCACTGATGTGCTGTTCCACTAGGGAAATTCACTCAGTCCACTATCAATTTCCCTTGACAGTCACAACCCCCACAGGGTTTCTGGTGTTGGTTATTTGTTACCAGGCAAAAAGAATTTGATTTTCATACTCCTTAAGTGAAACAAAGTTGGAGAAATGAGTAAGACAAACAAGGTCATCTCCCGTGCATGGTTTTGTGAGTTACATTCCATTTCATGCACACACAGAAAAGGTAATAGCTGGCTTTCTTATTTCTTTGCAGCTTTACTTTGCCTCAAAGTAATGTGTGGTCTTGTTATTTTTTTAAGCCAATATAAAAGACAGACAATAGATGAAGCAAGAAAAATGCACGGTTCCTTTCAGAGGAGGCATTAATCTCATGATACAGGATTGGTGATTTCTGTCGGGCTTCCAGCTCCACAATTGAGTATTGATATGTATTTTGGGGGCCATTAACACCATTGCTAAATAGCTGTTACTGAGGCTTTTCCAAATTGAAATTCTTCTGTGCCAGAGCAGGATTCTTTATCCTTTTACTGTGTCATGGCTAATGGTAACACTGCATGAAAAGCAGTCTTTGGGATGGCTGCCCAGCTCTGCTAAAATGCACCCATCTCAAGTGAAAATCATCATGTGGCAGCTCTCTTGAGGAACCTGGGGCTTTGCAGTGAAGTATGAAGCACGCAAGTATTAATTTCGGATTAATCTGAGTTACATTTTCCTGAAACAAGAACCTAGAAGTAAGTATGTTCTCAGCTGAGTGGTGCTGTGCTCGGAGGTGGGCAGGCTGGCTGCAAACCTTGTGCAATATTGTGTCACACTTTCCAGGCACCTTTTACATAAGAAAATAACTTACTCAAAAGGTACTGAAAGAAATAAATGTGCCCCTAAGAAACCTTAACACAAAAATATCAGGCTCATTTGTGTGAGATACTGAGGGGAACCACTTCTTCAGGTGCACTGAGGGATGTTAAAGCCATGCATCTACTCTGGAGAGACTGAGAAATGTATCTGTATGTAAAGATGCTTGTAAACCAACAAAAAGTGCTCCTGAAATATCCTTGAAGTGCAGCATGGTAAAAATTTTGAAAGAAACAGCTGCCTTCTGCAATGTTTTTGGATGAGAACTAAAACAGGATAATGATTTCTCCTGGAATGTCATGAAATTTTTTTAAGCAAAAGTTTCTTTTAAGGTTGACTATCATACTTGATGCTTTTTTATGACAACCTCAGGTTTGTGAACCACTACGTAAGATCATTGGAGATGAAGATGTACAGATGAGACTTCTATGAGCATTTGTGTTCATTTTAACTTCTAATTTTTCTTCTATCGAGTTCTGTTTTTCAAACAGGGTTTAAATAAGAATTCAGGACATCAAATAACAGATGGCAAACACTAGGATATTAAAAGTAAAAAGCCCAATTGCATTTCAGTTCATATTTCCTTGGAGAATCTTTAATTTTCATGTTCAGTAAGACATTGCCTGACCTATGCCTTGTATAGATCCATGAAATGTAATCAAAGCAAGGCTTCTCTCAGCATCTCTGGTTGTTCTCTGACTATGCAGGGCTACCTGTTCATATTGGATCAATCTCAGCCAAAAAATAATCTTTGTTACACTTATGCTGGCAGAAGACCAATAATATCTAGGAACAGTGGCTCATAAAGTAAGAGAAGGATTTTTTTCTGTGCATCCTGTTATGTCTTTTCTGTACCTTGCAAAACATGAATGGTATCTGAGATAGTGAACAGTGGCATTTAAGTGACAGTGCTCTCAAGAGAAATGCAAAGTGATGCATTTGGTACCTCAGTTCCTCAGGCTGTCTTTTCACTTACCACTACAAGGAAACTGTCTTCAGTCTTCCAAATAAGCAAATTACTTTAATCTGAAAAGTGCCAAATAGTATTAGGCTTTTCTTTGGAATTAATCTAGGCAAAAGGAAGGCTGGCCCTCTAGGCAAGGGAGTTTTGTATCCATAAACTACTGCTCCTCATTCTGTTAGGAGCACTGCAAAATTAGTGTATTGCTGATAGCTTTATATTTTCATTTGCCTACTCAGCAGTTACATTCCAGTAGCTTCCCCAAATTGGATATTAATGATTCACACTCTGCAATTTGTGTATCCATGAGGTGGAATTGCCTAATCTAAAAAACCAGAGACCATACCTAGGCACTAACAAGATCTTCCTCTTGATTTACTGGCTGATCCTCCATTCAGCCTGATTTAATGGCAGTCAATGAGTTAGCAAGTTCCATCGCACTATCAGCCTAAAGGAGGGGCCCACTGAGAGCCCTGCGTGCAGCAATGGTAGAGGAGCAAGCTGAACTTTGTGTCTTGAAGCTCCAGAAAGCATAAACCCTTTTTGGAGCACCCCGTGGTGACGAGCAGGAGCTGTGGTGTGCTGGAGAGAGAGCTGCAAGCAGTGACTCGAGGATGAGGGCACAGACGGTGTCGACAAACCTCTAGTGGTTACTTCTGCATGGGGCACTGCAGGAGCAACAGCTCTCCTAGTTCCCCTGGGAAATGTGTTTAACTGTTTTCCTGTGCCATTCTCCAAGTGGAAACCTTATTTCCACCTGGTGTTAAGTAATGTGCAAAGGTGCTCTTTCACTCTTTTTTTTTTTTTTTAGACGGTTCTAAGTGCAGCAGCTCATTTTCCCTCTTGGTTCAAACGAGCTCAGTTTTCTGCTTCTGGGTGTCTTCACTTCCAGGGTATCCACTGCTAACAAAAAAGCCAATCTCCCAACACTGAGATTCAGCTCTTGCCTAGGAGGGCAGTGTTAGAATTGAGAAGGATAATTATACACTGCTATATTCCCTAGCCTTATTCCACATGCCATAAGAAATCGTGCAAGGAGATGAAGCAGCAGCCATGAACTGCTGATATTACCATTACTTATACAGTCATGAAAACAAGGAGCCCTTGCAGATAGCTCTGCTGTTGATTCGTGAGCCTTGGTCACCCCTGGGCCTGGGATTGTGCCTTTGTTCCTTACCTGCAGTCCCCTGTTCCTCTCCCTTAGCTCAGCACTACGACAAATTAGACAAAAATTATCTCTGTGCTTGCACAGCTTGTGCTGAATCCTTAGAGTGCAGGAGGATCTAGATCATTGCTGGAACAAGATACAAGCTGATAATAACCCCTGCTATTAGTCCATTGAAAATAGGTCAAAAAGATGACCTAATTGTGATAATTGCCTTCTGGCATTGCTTGTGCAACAAACCTTTTGGCTGCCTGTGTAGGCCTGTGCCCAACAGTAGGTAGTGCTGTCTCTAATATCTGAGCTCAGACATGAAACTTCCATTCCACAGAGCTGCCATCTGCTGCAGCTTGTGTCCAGCCACTGAAGAACCTTGATCACTGATCTTGCACACAGCACTGGCCTTGTCTCTGTGCTTTTTCATGCCACCTTACTGGGGTGACTTGCTCTGACTAGAACAGACTGAATAAACCAAAATACACAAAACACTCTAGGAGGTGAGCACAGGCATTAACTAGCTCACTTAACTCCTGCTTTTAGGCAGGATAAAGTAAAAACTGAAATAGTTTTCAGAAGATATGTTTGCCCACAGAATGGCTAAGTACAGGTTCTGCATAATGGCACTGATTGAGTGCTCCAGGCTTGATGCTGTCACCTGCAGCCATTATGTGTGTGTCACTACTCTGTTGATGCTGCCATTGAACTGAGTGAGGCCATCGTTTCCCTGAGTTCCCGTGGCCCTGGCATTTGTGATAAGAAGATAGGATGGCACTATTTGAGCTGAGCCCAAAAGAGCCCAGGCTACATTTGCACTCTCTGGCACATGTTCTTGTTTGCTCTACTTTGGTGGGGGAGAGACATACCAGTATATATCCTGTTACAGGAATTCTGGGCTGCTCCCATCTCCAACAGAGCTGAAGTGCAGCTTTTTAGCAGACTGTCATAAACTACATTTTAATTAACATCATTTATTGCTTGGAGACATGTAAATTTGGAATCCTTGCTGGCATGAAGGCAGCCTTCCATCAGTCCTACACCCCAGCACCAGGAGCTCTCTGGCTGCCCTCTGGGGAGAGAACTTGGTTGAGCAGGTGACTCTGGACTAGGATGTTTGAAATGGGTTGGTGATGTGGGCCACCCAGTGCTCTGGACTGAGTGTTTTGAGTGGCAGGTATGTGGTATAGTAATCTCTGAGAGCCAGATGGAGTGGATTTAATGTCAGGAGGCATTTTCCAGGGATCAAAGCAGCTTATAGAAATAATGTATTTTTACCTTTTAATAAAGAGAAATATGATAAATGTTAAAAATGGCCCTTAATTCATGAGCTTCACGTCCCTGGGGTATGATTAGCACCAGATAACTGGGTCTCCCTGCTGTGCCTTGTTGCTTAGTTACGCTACACAAGTACACTCTGCTTTCATTTTCTGTCTTATGTGAGCAGAAGCAGCATGATATAAAAGTTCAAAAAAACTGAAAGACTCTGAGGGTACTCTCAGCTGTATTCCAAATCACTTGGGCTCCAGCCACACCACATGCACCATGCTTGCTGTGAATGGAAAAAAGCTTATCCTGATCGTGGGTGTAAATCAGTAGAGACCCCATCACCTGCGGCTGCTGGAAGAAAGCAGTGCAAACAAAATCAGAATCATGCCCAAAAGACTGATCCTTTGTGGAAGTAATTTGTTTTCATTAAGAGAGATTAGCATCACAGTGGTATGATAAACTTAAAAGGCCTTGGAAGAGCTATTGTTGTTCTTAAGTAAATATTGATTCCTGAAAAAAAAAAAAAATAGCAGATTGCATGTTAATCTCTTAAAACAGAACTGCCTTGAAGAGCTGGATACTTGAAGAGTGCACGGTGTCTTTCTTTTTACTGGCTTTATTAATGAGGGTTTGGTTGTATTGTAAGAAATCAGAGGTGGCCTATGCTGGGTCTCATGAGAGCCACTGGTCTGGTGCAGCTGGGAAACCAGGGGAAAGCTCTGCGCAGAAAAACGTGAGGACCTGCAATGGAGAGAGGGACATCAGTGGGTTGCAGAGTAAGGCTTCTGTTTACTTCGAGATTTTCTGCTGACTGTATGGAGAACATGTCTTTCACAACTCTTTCTTACTGTCAAAATACTTATTTTCCTATTTCGTTTGTGCTGTTAATGGATTCTTAAATACAGGCACATAAAGGTCTCATAGGAGTTAAGAGAAAACACAGTTTTGCATGAAAAGTTATTTGGCAATTCAAATGGTTTTGCAGAAATTCTGGAACACCTCACTCTAAATACATGGCTGAGTGATAGCAGCAGTTTCCTTGGGGGGCTGCTAATACTTCTTTGCCCACAGTGGCTACAAAGTCTGTTAACACCAGCTGCTATTAATCCTTTTATTTCATGGCTGGGTTTTCAACTACACAAAAATTAGAGAACAGGGAGATTAATAAATATGTTAGTTAATTCCCTCAGACTGAAGTGGGTCAAAGATTGTTAGATTCTTCTGTATTATTTTGGTTATCTGTTAAATTTGATGACTTTTTTTTTCCCTGAAAGAGGACTATGGAAAAGATGCCTCAAATAGTAGTTCAGCAGTAGTTTTTAATGGTTATTTAATAAGTGTGTGTTAAAAATTAATTTTCCACTTTCAGTGGGGGAGGTGAGGGAATTGCTGATGGAGTAAGGCAGAGCACTGGCAAAAGAGGGGATTCTCATGAATTGGCAGTTCTGTTGCTAGGTTTTGGAGGGTGAACAAAGGATGCTGTTTTCTGGCAAAGAGCAGCTCTCCTGATTACCTCATTCATTCTTAAGGGTTATGTCAATCAGCCATTGGTTTTTTCAGGGTTGGGAATGCCCGATACTACTGTTGTTCCATGAACTTGGTGGGAATGTTCTCTTGCCAAGTCCAGAGCGAGCAGATTCTGGGAGTCTTGACATGAACAATTACTATCATTTTCTTTCAGCTGACTTTTGACAGATGATGGCTCCAAAGTGGAGCTCCATTTTCCGGTATTATTATGTGATGATATACTCCTCCCTCAGACATGTTCTGCTTATTCTCGTACACATTTTACACTGTGATCCGTGCTTTTAATATCCTTGTATTTAGACAAGCAGCCAGCCTTTCTGTATCAACAGATAGCTGTATAATTTACTGAGAAAACAGTTCCTTTCTTGGATGCTTACTAATATGAAAGAAGTTTTTATCCTCGGGAGCCAGTTGTTCTTCCCCTGTTACCTATGATAGTTAAGATATTGCATATTTAGCTAGAAATGTGTAAAGACAGGAGGTCTCATTTTCACTTGTAATATCTCCAAGGCACTCATCAGCAGGCTCCTTGGTTGAGAGCTTTTGCCTGGTTTTCAGCTGACAAGCCAATAAAGTTGCAGATATGTGGGAATGCAGTGGGCTGACTTGGTCCATGTGGATTTTACATATTCATGCCATTAGTAAGGGACAAAGGAATCTGCCCTTTTAGATTTGGGTGGTTTTGGGTTCTTTTCCTATTTGATGTGAACACATGCAGGCAGTAAGATAACGAGCAACCATGTAAAATCCTTAAATGAAAGAAGAGAAGGAAAATGTATGCCAGTACAGAATTTTTTTCCCCTGAAGTGGAAATCTATATATTTCTTTCTCACTATGTTTCAGCACAGAGGCATCCTGCTTAATGCAGCAGAAACTGCGTGGATGCTGAAGCATTTGGTGTACCATCAAAAAGCACAACAAATAGCTCATAATAAAAAACTCAACTAGGTGTTGAAGACAACTCTTCTCAAACTAGATGCACTGGAAAGTGGTCTCTGTGCCCTCCTGCCTGCAGAGAGCTTGAGGGTGCACTCAGACCACATCCAGTGATGGCAGCCTGTGCAAGCAGGAGCTGACAGGGCAGAGGCACCTCCCTGCTGCTGCCTGGTTTGCTGCTCTGAGCCAGCTGAGCTCCAGGGGTGAAGGGCACTCGCTTGCTTCAGCTCACAGGAGCAGCAGAGCTGTGGGAGGTAGTTCCTCAGCTCACTGCTCTCTCCCTGGAGGCTTGCGACTGCCCAGAAATCTTATCCACACACATCCCTAAGTCCTACACGTAATGTCAAANACAACTGTAATTATTACCTAAGAGAGATGGCAAGGCATCACTTGTATTATCCCCTAGGATAATACATATGTCATCCAACAAACATTTGGTTTACCTTCCTGAGGAAACGTCCTTCAATGGGAAAACCTGCCCAGTCAGAAATACTTGCACAGTGTGAGAATGCTTACTGCAGAAGGGATAACTTCTGCCTCATATTTTTTCTGAGTATAACATCACTGCAGTTTGAGATAGGTTTTAAGTCAATGTGGATGATAGTTAAATATTCTGGTTTAAAAATGAAAAATTGATTTTCACCAGGAAGATATTTCAATAAGGTCAAGAGGGGCATGGCGATTGAGTAAACCAGTTTTTGTTCACAGTTTACAAAATCTCTGTCACAATAACTTAGGTATGTAAACCTTTGTAAAACTAGTTTCCCTTGAGGGAAAAGTGGTAATCAGGGCCTTCTCCCAGAGAGAGAGGAGCTTGGCTCTACTGCTTATATCAATAAGCATTGATTGAGTTCAAAGGAGCTCTGTGGATTTACATCTGCAGAAGTCCTGCTCAGGAGATTAGACACCTCTAACCTGTTCAGCTTGTTGCCTCTGATACAACATGGTTCTGATGGTGCAATTTGGTGTCCTCCCTTCCCCGGACAGAGCAGAGAGGACAGAGCACCCTGCCTTAGGACTCTGCTAAGTGAAAAGTTGTGCCTGGTGGTCCTTGGCGAGGCCCTGCCCTCTGTTCCACTGGGCTTTGGCTAAGGCATGCCACCCACACCGTTTTGCTGCCTTACTCCTTCAGTAGCCATCAGCAGATACAGGATGCCCAGTCCTAAATTTCAGCCATGAATAATGTGCGTGGCTTTACTGCCCATAAGCTTGTGATTGTAGTTTCTCAACTTTTTGACCCATCTGAAAGTGCCACAAGCTTGATCTGATTTGATGAGGCGGGGAGCTGTGAAGAGCTGCGTAGGACTCCCAGGTTCCTACACAGTTTGGAGGGTTACCATAAAGAGCAGCCTCTTGCTGGGTCTGGACAGCAAGGTCATGCATCTGGAAGAACCTGATTGGGAAGATGGCTGATGGCAGTCTTCTCAGCCCTGTTTTCTTCTGAGGGGTGGTATATGTTGGGATGTGTCCATTTCCCATGACAAACCCTCAGCACAGTCCAAGGGTCAGTGAGAGGTTCCCTGAGCTCATCCTGCTTGGTCATAAGATGCTGAGAGCTATTTCTTATCCCTGTTGCTATCCTGCTGCTCGAGACCTGTGGAGTGTATGCATTTTGTACACATGCAAAACTGGATCTAAGTTCTGTTAACTCCTGCGACAAGGAACAAGTAATTCTGTTTCCCTTAGGCACTTGCACAGATCTAACAGCCATGGGATAAGCAAGGTACATATTCATCCAACCAATCAGTGGGAATAAGGGGAAACATCCCAGGTCCAGATTTTCACAAAGAAAACTAAACCCTACCTTTTATGGCTTACCTGTTTCATCACAAAAGTTTCTAGATTTGCTCTGTGTTTTCCAAGGAACTGTTTTTCTGTTGTCACAGTCAAAGCGAATTTCAGGTTTCATTAACTTCCTTTCACCTAATTAGACATAAGCAGTTCTAGGAAGCTGTTCTTCCTTTTATCCTGGAAGGTTTAAAAATGTGAGGATCAGTAATAGAAAGTTGTAGGTATCAGCTTCAGAGAATATTGTGGTTCTGAGTGGAGCTGATTGATATGGAAATGCTGAGGATTAGCAGTGTAATATTCATACTATCTCTGTATAAACCCATTTTACAGGTGGAGAAGATGGTGATTTTTTTTTTTTCTCTAAAAGTTTTGACAGGAGAAAACTCTAAATGCAACTTTTCTAGAACTTCAATGATTGTAGCATGGGGAATGCAGATGAGGGGGGAAAGGCTGTACCCTGTTAGCTTCTTTTATCTGGCTGGGGTCTGCTGACAGTAGGAGATGAGTATAAATAAACCTGCTGTAACAGGAAAGCAGAGTAGGAATTGACTCTGAAGGAGGAGCTTAGCAGAAATCCCAGCCAGAGACAATTCGAACTGATTGACTGGGCAGCTGAAACCTGAATTAACACTACTAGTGAACACTAGATGAAAAAGCTCTTCTTGGGGACAGCTCTGACTAACCTGCATTTTAAACCTACAGTGCAGCTCTGCAAAGCTTTCTTTGTTGGTCTCCTGATAATTTCTTCCTTGCTTAACATACTGTGGAAAAGTTTAACCTTACCTATCCAAACAGACACACACTTAAAAACTGGAAGAGCCTCCTGAAGTTCCTTCTCCCAAACTAGATGTGTTGGGTTTTCTGAAGCACTTGGTGGCCACCTGAGCGTTTAAGCGCCCACGTAGGGGAGCGGATTGTCAGCTCTGCCGGCCATCAGTGCGCTAGGGCTGTGGGGTGGAGCTGCTTGCAGCCTCTCATCACTCACACATCCTCCCCACCTCGAGGAACGGTCCTACAAGGCGACCTCTTTGTGGCACAGGCGCTCATTTAATTTCAGCGGTTGCTCACATGCAACAAAGCCAAGTGTGGCTCCTGAGGAATTCTGTTGGCTTCAGGAGATTTACCGTGGCATAAATCAGAGGCCAAGTGACAGAGGAAGCCCATATGTTCTCCCGGAGTGCTGATTACGGGGGGAAAGGAGCTGGATCAGAAGAAAATGATTGCACCCAGATTGTTTCCAATGTTTTAATGACTAGCTTAAGGCAGCAAATAAAAACAGAATCAGAGGTGATTTATATTTTTGCTGAAATCTAAACAGGTCTGGCCCTAGGCATTTGCATTTGTTCCTGTCTAACACTGTGGCTGACTTCAAACCTCTTGAACTGCAAGAACTGCTGGAAGAGTGAAGTGAAAGCTGCTTGTATAAGTCAGTGTCAAGACTCTCAGAAACAACATAAAGGGCAGGAGGGGGTATATGTATGGGAATAATTGGGTTGCAGAAATGGGTTGCAGAGGAGGAATGTCATATTCGTAGGGAAAGCACTGCTATCCATGGAAAATACCCTCCACTCCCCTCCCTGCTTAGCAATAGCTACTCTGGTAAATCTGTCTGATTGAGATCAAGAATTATTACATAATCACAGAATATGCTGAGTTGGAAGGGACCCACAAGGATCATCAAGTCCAACTCCTGGGCCTTGTCTTGTGTCTATTCCAGAGCTTTAGCTGAGCAGGAGAGGAAAAGGAGCCAAGACTTCAAATATGACTGAAAAGTTTTGCAGCCTATAATGAGCTTTTGTTTTTTACTCCCTTCTCGAAGCCCCAAACAGAAGACTGCTTCCAGAGTAAAAGCAGCACCAGGGTGATTGGCCCTATGCATAGCCAAAACCAACTGCTATCTAGGGCAGCACCTTGTAGGAAGGAGTTAGAAGTTAGAAGGAGAAAAAGACCATAAAAGACCATGACCCATAAAGTAAGGAAACCCATAAAGTAAGGTATTTTCAGCTATTAAGAAAGGAGCTGAGATGTGGGACAGCAGCCACTGGTATATATTAATAGCAGAGAAGCACTCCCTGTCTTTCCACAAGCAGGGCTTACCATTGCACCTCATTTTCCTCCGGTCACAAGAGCAGGCTCCCAGACTCTCTGGGGCTGTTTCTGGCTCTCTATCCCAGTTTTGTCACTCCAAAGTTTAGTTTTGCTTACATTGCTGAAAAGCCTTTGTCTGTGTCTGGCAATAATCCCAAGGACAACGGTCATTAGATCAGCAGGTGGGTCCCAGTTCACCCTGTTTGGGTATATCAGTGTCCCTCAGGATCAGGAAGCTCAGAAATGCCATAGCCAGACCCCCTGAGCAAGGAAAAAGGGCTGAAGCCCTTTCTATGTAGGCAGCAAGGCTGTAGCAAAATCTGCATGTTAAATGGAGGTTTGCTTTACACGTGGAATAGCCCCTCTTGCATTCAAATTCACATAAAAGAGATAGTCTGTTCTTCCTCACCCACTCACTGATGTGGTGTGGGTGTTTCAGTGACACACTGAGTTCACAGCACCATTTCTCAGCTTCTTGTTAATGCTTGCCACAGTAGAAATCTCATTCATGGGTGACACTGATCTTATCACAGATATTGATTCATCAGCCAGAGCTGAGCGTTAGCGATGAGTTTTTCCTACACAGTTCTTTGATGGCTCTGATGTCTGATACCAGTGGAATAAGCTGATGTTGGCTAATGTAGAGTACGTGGTCTCAATGGAGGGGGTTTTATTTTCAACTGAGGCTTCTCTGTGAATCTGTGATGACTTGATGTGTGGGTTTGGATTAGATATTCTGCATCAAAGGGATTCCTAATTTCTTTTTCCAGCAGCTTCCACTGAACTCCAAGTGTCTATTATGCAACAGCAGATCAAAACAGGGAGGAAGGGTGAGGTGAACTGCTGATATTTGCTGGTATTAATTGGAATGACTCTTCCAGATGAATAAAGCGGTGCTGCCTCTCTCCCGAACCCCCCTCGGGGGTCGCCTCGTTCTGCCGGGCGGGCAGAGCAGCGCGTTCTTCCCGCCGCCGGTCCGGGCTCGGCTGGCTCAGTTCCAGAGCGGGAGAGCCCTCGGGATCGCACCCAGGGTCCGAGAAGCTCTCCGGTGTTACAGGCGTTGGAGAGAAAGGAGAGGCGGAGGGACTCTTCGATGTCACAGCAGGGGTTTATTTCCCCCGCACAGGAGCGAGGAGCGGGGGGGAATCGAAGAGCCCGGAGCGGGGGTGTTACACAGGATCTTATACCGGGGGAGAGGGGCGGGGGATACCCGGGAACACACCAACTGGGGTACAGCACGCAGGCAGACTGACAGCACATGAACCAGTAACAGTAGCAGGGCGAGGAGAGGGGCAGCAAGGAGCCAATGAGGAACTCTGCGGCAGAGAAGGTTCCGGTACACAATGCAGTGTGAGAAAAGCCAGCGAGGCTGCAGGGACTAACATAATTCAAATAGGTAGGGAAAGTGATCTTTGAATCACCGCAACAGATGAAGTCTCATTAATAAATTGGATTTTAAAAAGTTAGTCCTGGAAACTGGAGTTTGGGGTGTATTGGAACAAACAATACCAGGGAAGGGAAAGTTCAGCTGTTGGAATAATTTATGGTTTTGTTTTTCTTAGTCTGTTTTCATTCTGTTTGGGGGGAATGTGGGGGAAAGCAAGGGCTGGAATTCCTGGTGAACTGGGAAATTCATAGTAACCATAAGGCATTTTAGATGCTTAAGCTTTATGATCTCCAGATTTCCAAGGTTCAGTTAGAAAACTATAGGCCATTTCAGGGAAGGGTGACAGTTCCCTCTTGTACAAGTTCAAATTGCCTGAGTAGGGACCATGGGTACTCACGAGTCTTCACAAATCCTGTTTCCCAGGGGACATTTTCTTGTGCCAACAGACTGTTAATCACCCTCAGACTTTTGCAGGATTGAGTTGTGGTGCATTTCTGTTCATTCACTTACTTCTTGCAAGTGTCTCTGTGACCAGATAAGCAATGTCCTGTGGCATGGTCTGCTCTCTTCAGTACTATTAAATATATATAAAGCCATGCAGCAGCCCCTGCCAGGAAACTGCAGGACACAGGCTGAGAGAGAGATGTAAGAGACAAGGTGTTGTAAGGGACAGCACCGTCTGCTTTGTTGACAGCCACTTGTGCAGAGAGGACAAGGCACTGATTATTTTGTCAAGGGCTCGTCTGAAGAGCTGTGAAAGAAAGCAGATATGTGTATGCACAGTGCACGAGGGGGTGGGGGGGGCAATGAGACGGCTGTCAAGACAAGAGTGAAGGGTGATAGAGGCTTTCAAAATGGGTATTTGGACATGTCTCTTGGAGAATGGGACAAAGGCATCGACACAGCTGGCTGCAAGAGCACAACGAAAGTTGTAAGTGTTTGCTGAGCAGTAAAATAAGCAGAATATAAGTATAGGTAGTTATTTATGGTGCACAATAAGATGTGAAAAAGAAAGTGCAGGCTGGCTGCTAACCCTTGGTTGATTTTTTTTTTTTTAAAATATATATCTTTCTTTCACTGAAACCTATGAGGCAGCAGGTCTGCTAATCTCTACCAATTGGCAGTGCTGCTGCCAGGCTCATGTACAAAGGACTGAAGGAGCCAGAAGGATGAGGGACTGCCAGGGAGATGCAGTGGAGGGATAAGACACACCAGTGGTCAATGAGAGAGTTTTCCCAGCTGCAGTCCACTCTGGGTTTTTTCCCCAGGCTCTATGTTCTCCTAAAGCCACGCTATAAAATGCAGACAAGTTATGTAATTAAGCAAATTAAAACCAATCTAGAGGCATTTCTGTCAGCCTGGCTAACAAAGACAAAAAGTGCTTCTTTCACAGAAAAGCTAAAAAAATGACTTATCTTCCTACAATTGGTGCCAGTACTTTAGATCAAAAGAGAAGTATGATCAAATATGGATGGCAGAGATTGACAAATTTAAGGAGAATTTTTGGAGGGAAGGGAGTTTTAAGCAGATTTGTAACAATCTCATTGCTTTTATCAATTATCTGGAAATCATCTGTAAAGGAGACTTGAAAGTTAATGACTGACATCAACCTTTTGGGCAATTCAGCGTTGCCTATTTATGGTATTAGTTATCTGTGGATCCACAAAAATAGCAGGTGAAGACCCCTAACTCACAGTAGCTCAGTTCTGGGCTTTTCAGGTCTTACCACTGACAGACAGTTTATGGCAAGGGTCCATTGCTGCAATAAGTCCATCTGGCATGTCATATTTGAGCCCTCTAGAGAAGCTTCCATATGGGGTCAAGAAGGAAAGAGGAAAGCTCTGCCCTCCTCAGCACTGCATTTTTGAAAATGAAGAGATTATTACCACAAGTACTGCTCCATCCTCTTACAGAGACATGCATATACAAAAAAGGAGAGTAAAAGTGTAAGAATAACTCAATTTTTAGGGACTCCATACCAAGACTGAGTGTACAGACCTCTCAAGACAGGATGCTTTGAACTGGACATGTGCCTTTCTCAAGTCTAATCCAGTTCCATAGTAGTAAGTGTGAGGAAGATGAGGAAGGGAAAATATTTGAGGTTCTGCTGCTCTAGAATGCTCACACATTCATTGCCAATCAAATTTATGTGGATTGTGTGGAGAGTGTGTGCAGTGTGGATTGTGTGCAGAGACATTAATCACAAAACAGGTGTTAATCAAAGGAAACTTCTCATTTTCTGTCAATTATAAGGGCACCATATGTTTAATGAAAGGAATTCCATTTTGAACTCCTTTGCAAGCAACCCAACAGAGCAGTACAGTCTGCTCTTCCACAGGCAAAGAGGGACTGGGACACAGATCCCTTTCACTTCCACACAAAGTCTTTACTAATCCCTTGCTTATAATAAAGACTTGTCTCAGTCATAAACTCCTAGTCAGACTTGTAAAATTCTACCCAGCAGCAGGATTGACATTGGAGCTGTGGAGACGGACCTGTGCCAAAGTATAATTGCAGCATTGGGGGCTTATGTTAATCAGAAGTTTGTTCCCAAATCTGTTAAAACCATGGAAAGATTTCAGTGGCTTTGGATTAGACCTTCATTTTTGCTGTTTAGCTAACACATACCAGATTGGTTTCTAACTGGCTGGCTTAGTAGGTTTTAAGATGTTAGTGTCCACCTCCTTCAGGTTTTAGCCCGGAAGATTTGTGTCACTTGGGAAAATATAATTTCATAATTACTGTGAATCCTGGTTATAAAAAATTCATCTCATGACAAACGTGGTTTTGTTGCTGATTTAGCCGGAGGAAAATTGGAGTTACTGGACAAAATTTTCAAATCACTTTAAAATAATTTGTGGAGAGTGGATTTTATTCTAGGTTTCCAGTGGCATGGGTTTGGGGGTTTTTTTGGGGTGGTTTTGTTGTTCTTGTTTTGATTTGTGGTTTTTTGTTTTGTTTGGGTTGTTTGTGGTTGATTTTCTTAAATTTTTCTTATTATCTTTCTTTCTGACACTTAATGAAATTTTGGCTGGTAAAATGCCTCATGAGACATCCCAGGCAATTCACCCTGTGTTTCACGTGCTATCAAAATACATGGATCCAGCCTGTGCAGCTGCTTGCTGTCAGGTTCATTACATCCTGAGCAGCCATGCCCCCGAGTGATTCCTGCTGAAGCCTCTCTCATTCATTGTGGGAGATGACAGACTCTGAGGAGAGCAGCTGATCCTCTGGGAGGTGGGAGTGGAGCTGCCTGATTGATTGTCCGCAGAGGATGGTGGGCACCGAGTCAGTCTGCAGGGAAGGAGGATACAACAGGCAGTTGGTTTTGTCTTTCTCTGGAGCATTTAGTTCACATTCCTGCCTAACATGTGCTTTGTTTCGCCTTTGTTCCACATAGCAAACTGACAATGGCTAAGGATTTTAATTTTTTTTTTCCTTTTGTTTCTCATGTGTTCCTAGAAATTGGAGAGGAAAGTGATGCCATGTGTTTCAGACAAAGCCAGATTGTCCTCTGCAGAAAAGCCTGGTGTGTTTTATTTAACCCAGTGTTAAATCATCTAGAAGTGCCATCACAAACAATTAAACCTCAGTGCTTTACGTTGTCACACAAAGAAGTGAGAGGGCGGACTTTCGGAGCACACTTCTCCTAAATACACTGGTATAACCCCAGAGCTTCAGGGAATCACTGCTGCCTTGCAGAGAGTCAGCTGATGCAGGACTGCAGTTGAGGAGTGTGCGTGGCACACCCGTGTGAGCTGTGCGATTTGCGGCTCAGTGCCCTGTCCTGGAGCACACGTGGCACCCCTGCGATCCAGGGGACACTAACAAGGCAGTGGCACCGGGAGGTTGCCCGAAAGGGCTGACAAGAGCTGCCACAAAGTTCTGTACTTGTGCCTGAATTTAACATGCAAAGCTTTCCCAGCATGGAAAGCAGCTGGCATGGGTGCAACAGCTGCTACCTTGCTCTGAAGAGGTGGTGCGTCTTACCTTGGAGTACGAGCAAGGCCACGAGGTGCACAGCCAGCAGGATCAGTAGTGACCTGGGGTAGGGACCCCATGGTGAGGAGAATTGTGAGGGGAAGAAGGGCACCTGGATCTGGGCCAGCCCTGCAAGGGCTTCATCTTCCACATGTCCATGCAAGGTTGATGATTCATGATTACCTGGAGCAGCATGTGGTGTAGCTTGACTTTAAGTGCTTGTTTTAAAGTCCAGCTCTCTCCACATGGCAGGATTTTTAAATGACAGGTGCGTGTGCTTCTATGAAAACATTGCCTTATTTCCCTAAACCCTTAACTAAGTGATGTTGTCAGGTGAACAGTCAAGAAGAAAGGAGAGGAACTGTTGTCACAAAACTACCATTTACAAAGGATGTCTGACTCGGTGCGCAGTTTATCCAGGCAGCTGATGATTTAAGATCATTGTTCAATTTAAAATGGCAAGAGAATTTGAACAAAGATTAATATGATCCTGGCACCTGCAGATAGACAAACATGGGATGGGACAAATGTGAACGTTGATTCTGACATTAAGGAAAAAAATACAGTGTTTAGCTCATCTGAGCACTAGGGTCAAGGATTTCTCTGTCTCCCACTTAATTACAGCATTTAGTGCCTTGTCACAGAAGGGTTCTCTGAGGGCTGCCTTTGTGATCACAGGCTGAGTTCCGTGGCAGAACCCAGAGTAACACAACATTGTGTTGCATCCTCAGCAGAGATTTGAGCTGACAACAGTTGTGTTTGTAAACTTAGTGCCCTTTTATGTTATCCTGCACGTAAAAAAATGAGCAAATAACACTCAGGATGGATCATCATGAATCCTTCCTTCCCACAGGAAAGACCTCACAGACTAGCAGAGCAACTCCGGTCTTCGGACATGGTGTGCATTTACTGTCACCTGAGCTGGAATGGCTGTTTAGCACAACACGGAGTCTGGTGCAATTTAAAGCCTCTAAACCAGAACTGTAGAAGTTCCCTTTTCTAATTTGGTGCTGGCTCAGGTCCCCAGATGGCTTCAGCGTAGCAGCACATTAGGCCAGATCCAGTTCTGCCTCTGCACCTTCTCTGCAGCAAATCCATGAGTCCAGATTATTGTTTTCATAGCTGTTGGGGGATTTTTTTGTGTTTGTGTTCAGGAGGGTTTTTTGGTTGGGTTTTATTTTTGCTGGGGTTTGGGGGTTTTTTGGAGAGGAGGGAGAGGGAGGATTGGGGGTTGGATATGTTTTTCCCCCCTTAGGTCATCTGACATCCTTCATTTTTTCTGTGTAGCTCTTCCTCATGTCTAAATGTGTTTTAGTAAATCTATTGCTCCCCCCTCTGTTTTGGCAGCTGCAAGTGGTCTGTCTTCCTCACTCCTCAAAATAGTAATAATTGATTTTGAAAAGAAAGTTCATATTGTTTTATTTCCTTTATAGCTATCCATTGCCTCTTCCTTGTAATTCAGTAATATGCCTTCTGCTTACATCTAGGTTAGTGGCAGCTCTTAGCTTGAGTACTTTGGCCATCTCTAATGTGATAATAAATTGCTGATTATCAAGGGACTCCCCCACACACTAAATCTAGATTAAGGAATGTGAGAAACAAAATGAAGGCAAGAGAATGGTTGGCTCCTTAATCAGAATGTTATTAAGCAGCAGAACACAACCCATTCAGTGCCCATTACTGAAAAAAATTTTAAAAGAGATCTAATTGAATATTTAATTTGACAAATATGATGAAATTGACATCTGGAAAAAAGCTGATGGTATAGCCTATCATGTTCTAAAATAATCAAAGAGGACAAGTGGAGAGTGTGTTTGTCCTAATGGTTATAGGAAGGGATGAAAACCTGCCTTTTGTTTCTGACCGTTTGCCTTTATGGAGAGCTCTGTCTGTCCATTGACTGTTCCGCTGTCCCTCTGCAAAGTGGCTGTAGTAACACTTGGCTCCTTTACTACACCAGCTCAAACGACCCAGGCTGTGGAGTACCTGGGATTTTTTTCTCAGTTTTTCCTTCCAAATGAATAATAATGTGGTCTTTTTAGATCTATATCCCTGGGTTTTTCCCTTGAAGACATCTTAAATTGAAGTTCATATTTAAGAAGGGATTCTGTTTACATGTCTTCAAGTTCATTTATAAGAATGACCATTTTAGGACAGCAATTCCTGTTACTTTAATTCCATTCCATGCCTTAGAATTTTTCTTAAACTTTAATTTTGGAGTCAAGAAGTCTCTGGAAGTAAGAATCTCTTCTTACAGGGACACACATTTTTATTTTCGTACAGAAAGATCAGAACATCTGAAGAACATAGCAGCAGTGGATATAGGTGCTAGGAAAACAAAAAGAAACTTGCAAAATAAACCATGTGGTCTGGTGGTTGATGTGAGGATAAGAAAAAAGGATAATGTCTTTTGAATGATTATGCTAAGAATGAGTTTTAGGGCTTTGTTTGGAATTAGTTTTGGAGGCACTCCTTTCTGCTTCTACCTTGCCACAGAGCAGTACTAACTCTTTCTTCTGTATTTTTTTTTCCTGTCTGAAAGAGCAGAGAGAGGCACTTCTATTTATTTATAATCTCTTAAACTGAGATACATAGCCTGGTGTTCTTGGCAGATTGCATAAAAGACCCATCTATGAACCAATAAAGAAACGCTCCCAGATTGATTAGACGCTGGATAAGGCTTAGGCTGAGGAGAGCTGGCCCAAATCCATTTTAAGCTAGGTGCAGGTCTGAGTTATTCTTCATCCCTGCCTGCCTTTTCCTGCCTGCAGCTGCAGTCCATTGAAGCTGTTGTCTAGGATACAGGCAGGCTTGGTTTATTCAGCCCATGGTTTAAATGCAGAAAGAAGGATAGTTTGGGGGCCGATGCAAACATCCATGTGGCATTTAGCAAGTCACTTATCAGAGCTGGTTTCACCTTTCATGTGGGAAAGTGTGTGTACTTAGGAGGGACCTTGAAAGTACAGTGACAGAGAGCACAACAGGTGAGAGAGAGAGAAACAGACAACATCCTGATGTCTGCATCCTACAAGTACATCCTTCTGTGTTCTGTATTGGTGTTGCACAACTGACAGTGGGGATAAAATCTTCCAGTTTATTCGCTTATTTCACTCAAGTTTAAAACTTCCCTTCCTCCTATCCTGGATAGTCTTAGGGACCAGAGAAGCTGCAGACAGTCTCCAGGGACCATCCTGAGCTGCAGCACACAAGCGTCTGTGTCTGTGGCCATCCATCATGAATGGGTGAGAATTTGAAAGCCACATTCTGTGTGCTGTGTCACCACTGAGCAGCTTTCCCTGGCTGTAATGGCACAGCCAGCAGGTGAGGAAGAGGAAGGGTGATGTTGTTCTGCTCATGGGCTTTCCTTGCTAGGTGTTTATGGTGAGGAAGCATGAGCCCACCATTTTCTGCTTGCTCCTGTCAAGGAGAATCATGGAGCTTCTGCTAAGACAACTTCCATTAGGGAGAACCTTCACCTAAGGAAATGAAATCTCCTGTGTCACAGATTATAATAAAATTAATAAAAGGTGCTACTGCAGGTGATTGATTTGGAGACATGGGATTTTCCAAAAAGTTGGTGTGTTCAGGCCACATATGTAGGGGCTTGTGCAAGTCAGCCTTTCCCTCCCTCTGATGCAGGAGTTTTCTATAGCATGCAAAACAAACTTCCAAACAAAGCAATTAGTGGTGTCTGTGGAAAGCAATGCTCTGCCTCTCAAGAATAAGCACACAGGAAGGGTCTGGTAAGACTTTCTCTCTCTGAGCTACAGAGCTTTAATCAACATCCTGCACAGAGGAAACTGCAGGGAAAACTGTATTATTTTGCTCCATTGTTCTAAAGATTAGCAGGGGAAAAAAAAAGAACAAACACCAAATCCCCAATAATCACAGCTCATAAATTCTTCATCGTGTGAACGGTCCTTAGGTAGATACATCCACCATGGGAGGTATGTGACAGCTTCTAGGCACAAACTGCTGCCCTCTGTGTGGCCTACAAATTGCTGTGTACACTAGCTAACACTTTGCTGATGGGCTGGGCTGTTTAACAGGAAAGAGCTCTTGACTGAAAACAGGCCATTTTTCTCCTTCAAAGCAGATCTATTTTCTCATCACCACCTTTCATAGTAATTCAGCGATACTCAGTTTGCTGTGCCAGCATCATTTTCCCTGGCTGTTTAATAACCATGCTCTGAACCAGAGCTGCAGAGTGTCTCATTATTCTGCTCCTAAGGTAGGAGAGGAAGGGTAGATGTGAAGAAAAACATCTGTTTCTGAGCATGTCATAAGTAAGGTTATGCTGCCAACTGCAGTATAGTATCTGGGATACTGCAGTCAGTATCCCTGCAGCAGCTGTAGGAGAGGAATGAAATGAGAGGAAAGAAAAATCAACATGGAAAAACATTATTGATTTCTTTTCTGCAGCACTGAGTTTAACCTGAGTTTAATATCACTTGAATTTAAAATATTTGGGAGCTGCTGCTTGCTAATCCATTTGCAAAGTCAGATGAAAGCTCGTATTTGTTATCTCTGGAGGATTTGCAAAATCAGAAAGAGTTAATGCTGGAGAAGGCTCTCCTGATGTTCCCCAGTGCCTCAGAAAGGAGACCCGTTGACTCACATGTCCATGAGGGAAGTCAGACCATTGTGAAATGTTATGAAAGCAGCGTCCAAGCCGAGCTTCACTGCTGTGAGAGCCTGAAATGTCCTTCAGAATGGTGCAGGTGCCTAAAGCACAAGGAATAAAACTGTGGAGTACAACACCCTGCGAAGACACGTGAGCTGTGGATCAGCTTTCCCAGGACGAAATCTGGAGTCTGGGGTTTGCTCTTGCAGTGCTGCTGGCTCTGTCTGTCACGATCTGGCCATCCAGGGCCAGAGGGGCAGCAGAAGCAGCGGGTCAGAGAGGCCGTGGGGTAAAGGCTGGTGGGATGGCACTGCCATGGGCTGGCATTGCTGATGTGCCCCAGCAGGGACCAGCAAATCCTGAGGCAGAGAAAATCAATAGGCGCTGCCGAAGCGTTTGGCTTTTGCCTTTTTGCCTCTCCTTTCTCACAGCTTTCTTTGGGGTACAGGTCTGGCCTTAATCTGCTTGCTGTGAAAGTCCAGGGAAGTGCTTGGACATGACACCAGGTCTTTCTGGCTTCTCTACATAAATCACATTTAATTTAAAATAAACATCTAATGGGAATATTTGACAAAACATTTTTCAGCTGGCAGAGCATTGCCCACCACATGCTATGTCCTTCTTTCCGGAAGCTAGTACCACAGGAGAGCCTGAAAATTACTTTCTTGTAATGGGGCTGCCTTCTCTTCACTAGGTTTGCATTGATTTTTCTATCATTTTCAGCCATGAGTTAGAGGACATTTCAATCCTGCTGCACCAGCATCTGAAAAGGTAAAGCATTCTGCCTGTGGTATTGCAGTGACTATTTCAGCATGGCTAGAGTTAGTTGAAAAAAAGTATTTCAAAGGTGTTCTTCCTATGACTTTGTTTTTTAGCTGCCTCTTTAAAAACAAACAAAATAGAAAAAATTATAAAAAGTAATAGAAAAGGATGACTAGGGAAAATGTGGACACTCTCTGGAAGGAAATGGGAGACCTGGTTACCCATGACATGAAGTCTGAGGTCCTGAAGGACTTTTTCTCCCCCAGTCTTCACTGGCCATGAAATTCAACAAGGCCAAGACCAGGTCCTGCACCTGGGTCAGGGCAATCCCAAGCACAAATACAGGCTGGGTGGAGAAGAGATTGAGAGCAGCCCTGAGGAGAAGGTCTTGGGGGTGCTGGTTGATGAGAAGCTTGATGTGACCTGACAGTGTGTTTCCAGTCCATAAAGCCAGCTGTGTCTGGGGCTGCATCCAAAGCACCGAGGGCAGCAGCTCGAGGGAGGCAATTCTTCCCCCCACTCTGTTCTGGAGTGGGGGTCCCCAGCATAAGAAGGATGTGGACCTGTTGGAGAGAGTCCAAAAGAAACCACAGAGATGACCAGAGGGATGGGGCACCTCTCCCATGGAAATAAGCTGAAAAAGTTAGTGTTACTCAGCCTGGAGAAGAGAAGGGTCCAGGGAGACTTTGGAGAAGCCTTCAGTACCTAAAGGGAACCTAAAAGAAAGATGGAGAGAGGCTTTTTCCAAGGACATGTAGTGATAGGACAAGAGGTAACAGCTTTAAACTGAAGGAGGGTAGATATAGGTCAGATATAAGGGAGAAATTCTTCACTGTGAGGGTGCTGAGGTACTAGAATGGGTTGCCCGGAGAAGTTGTGGATGCCCCATCCCTGGGAGCATTCAAGGCCAGGCTGGATGGGACTTGGAGCAGCCTGGTCCAGTGGGAGGTGTCCCTGCCTATGGCAGAGGGGGTGGAACTAGGCTGGTCCCTTCCAAATCAAACCATTCTATGATTCTGTGATTGACACACCAGTGCCTTTTAGCCAAGGAGCTGTACAGCACAACGGCAGCACAGTGAGGACAGAACAAACCCATCTAGAGAAACACAAGGTTGGGGAAAACTTGATAGTGTTCAGCCTATGGATTTTTGACTCGAGGCAATTTTGTCATGAGATGCATTATGTTTTGGCTGCTAACATTTTTATCTTTTTTTTAACACCACAAAATATTTGAGGTGAGCATGAGCAGAAGAGAAGCTAATGGGCATTTTAACCAGGTGTTTTAATGAGTAGTAAATTAAGTAATTACAGAATTGAGACGAAACCTTGCATTTTGGGATCACTGGTTCAGTCCCTACCAAGACCAGCAGCAACCCTGGGATTTCTACTTGCTCTTTGCTTATTTCTGTGCATCTCACAAAAAAGGTGGAAAAGATTTTTTTGCAGGTGCTTTTTCCCTCTCTCCTGCTAGCAGACTCTGTTGGGAGCCCAAGGACCTGGCTAGGGCTGGCCATTATTCCCACTGCTAAGCTAGGATATGGATAGGATATGTTGCTCCTACACCAAAGCCTTCATACCTGAAGCTGGTTTTCCTCCCTTCATTCACTTACTTTCTTTAACAGCAAAAAAAAAAGTTACTTTCTATTGCTAAGACAGTAAGGTTGGTATGCAGTTGCTTAGCATAGCTGAGGGATTCAGGAGCATCATTCAGCAGGTCCAAAACATTGATACTTTCGTAACACCCGTTGAAGCATTTAAGACGGAAAGTCTTGCAGCAAATGAGATGAGCCTCTTTCAAAAGGTCTCTTTGTTTTTTAAAGCTTTTGGAAGACTCCTGAGACATGAGCCCAGAAGGCTGCCCGTTTAATAAATGAGAGACCAAATTTTGTTTTATATTATCTGTTTCAGAGAAGATGCTCCTGGCAGATGCTGTTTATTGAAACAAAAGCTTGACGGGTTTTGCTAATGATGGTGTATCCTACAAAATATTTATGTTCTGGGAATACTCTGAGTTGTGATCTTTTGGTAGGAGTTTTTATTGATGGAGTCTAGTACCCCATTATGACAAATTTATCCTTTCCTTAGAGTTATATCTATAAAACCTTTTCTCTGTCATTAGTTTTCCTGTCTCCAAAATGAGAATTAGCATTGCAGGATATTATGGTAGGGGTGAAAAGATGAATCGTTACTCTTTGGAAAGGTAATTAACCTCCAAAGGCATCTGCCAGAGAGCTGCCATTATACCATCAGCTGCACTCTGTTTCAGTTTTAGCCTTTCCCTGTCCTCCTCCAGCTCTCAGAGGTGCGTTGTTTATCAGCTCAGTTCAGTGCAGGCAGGAAGATGGATACCTTCAGCACAACACCTGCGAAGAGCAGGGTGACAAATGCGGGGCTTTCACCATAGTACCACCCTGTGCTTTGCTCTCTTGCCGTCAGGATGCAGAGCAGAGCTGTGACCTTGGCAGTGCACCTGAGCAGGTGCCGGCCACATCCAGTGATGCTGATTAATTGTGCTGGCTCAGTGCAGGGGGGCTGCTCGTTAATTCAAGCCTGTGTCACGGAAAGAGGAGACCCTTAGGACAGGGCCCTAGGCGAGCCCTGCTGGTCTGTGCCACGGAAAGACAGCTTTACAAAAGGCACATTGACTTTGTGGGAGAGAGAAGGGAGAGGAGCATCTCTCTGCTGGCAGTTCAGGTTTGAATCCTGGTATGAGTGTACTGTAGCACCGAGAGAGAAATATTTAGCCTGTCTACAGGCACCTGTTTGCTAGTAAACAAGAAACACTGTTCCAAACAGAGATGATTAACGGTGACAGAAAAATTTAGGAACTGGGTAGAAAGCTTTATTCTGCCTTGATCACAAGTACCTGTTATGTCAGTAGGTTCTGATTTTTTCAGGTTAATGGTAGGTGTACACTTATACAAACACGCAACTGTGCACTGATCTCACCCTCAAGGGACTGTGGATTTATCTCTAATGCTGTCAGATTTATTTATAAAAGATAGAGTAGACTTTAAAATGTTCCATTGTGCTCTGTTATTTGCAACAGAGTGAAACCTGGTCCCAATGGATAAGGCAAAATGGAAGTAGGATTTTGAGTCTTTGGCCTCCCAAATGAAGTGATCTTTAATTGAAACCATTGATGAGTTTCTATCAGCATACATGGAAAAAGGAAAAGACAGTGAGGATTTCATACGGAATTCTTGGTAAAGAATGTACATTTTGTTTCAATGCTGGAGGAGTGCTCAACTTTGTGTGACAATGATAGCAATAACCAGTCTTTTGCTGCTGCTGCTTCTGTTGCAATGCATGTTTTCCTATTAAGACAGTTTGGGTCTCTGTCACCCTTCAGTGACCAAACTGTAGTTTAGCTTTTCCATAACAAAAAGCTAGAAAGATGGTGGAGGTGATAAAGAGATATTTTAAATAGGAAAGACTCTGTCATACTTCCTGGATATCTTTCCGGCAATTAGTAAATGCCCCTGATTTTTTCCTAGATACTTCTTTGTGTTATTGCCTACCTAGGTTTGTACAAGCAGTCTCCATTGCCGGAGAGAATGCTCCTGCTAGTTCAGGACAGATTTCCAGAAACTCTGAGGGGTTTCCTCCCTCCTCTTATATATGTCTGTTGCAGCACGTGTATCCAGATGTGGTGCCACAGCTGTACATCCCTTTGCCTTCCCCATCCATAATGTGGTTGGATTTTTGTGCAGATGGGCATGTGAATATCTGTTTGCAGAAAAAGCATGGCTTCTTGTACGAAAATCTCTGCTTACATAAGAAGCACATTGTTCTCAGCAGATAGAGAGCTCTCTCTAGAGAGCCAAATGCCACAGTGACAGAATTAAACTCACTTTAGTAAAAAGACTCTAGGAATGCATCTAAGCAGTGCTTGAAGCTTTCAGGTACGGGCAAATGCTGCTGCATAAAAAAAGGCAATTGTTTCCAAACTCTGTTAGTGATTTTTATTTCACTGTTTATATTGCATTCAAAGCACGAAATGAGGCACCTCCTGAAGTGCAATGCTCATTTGAATCCATGGGTTCCAGCCTCTGCCAGTCAGTGGGAGTCTCTGCATTGATCTTGGCAGGCTCTGGACAAGTGTAGGCAGAGAAGACTGATTTTGTCACCAGAATGATGAGCAAGCTGCACCTCCTCTTCTGTTTTTGAGAGCTCAATTCACGCAGGCATTCTCCTCAGGTTCTTGTTCCGTTCCAGGTAGTGAGTAGATTTCACGTGTACATCTTACATCCCTATGCAATCCTTGCCTGGTAGTAATGCTTTGTAAACAACCATCCTTTGCCAGAACAGCGCTTTCCCAGAGCTTTGAGCCTGAGAGTTTCTGCAGGGGAAGCATTTCCTCCCAACAAACTCTTTTGTACCTCCTGACAAATGGCTCCGCTAAAAGAATTGTGAGTTTGTGTGGGTTTGTTTCTCTTTGCTGCCTCTGCTGCTTGAAGTATTCTCAGGAAGGTCAACTGACCTTTATCAAGCCCTGGCCACCGGCAAGATGATATCCATAATGAATGTGCTTCAAGCAGCCAGTGCTCCAGCCTGAGTGGTTTAACATCTCACCCCTTCAGTACAAATAGTGCAAGACACAGAAGATACTTGACTCCTTTTCCTAGAGGAGAGCAAACTCCAGCTGTATACCAGATAGGGTGTAAAAGATCATGTACTTATGACCTAGCCAGAAGAAAAATGCATCCAGTCCTTCGTTTAGTTGAACATAACAGTACTTGCAGCTTGTTTAGTTTTTTCACTATATGTATGATCTGTACTGCTGCCTGGAAAGATGCAAAGGTTACTAATTTCCTGGTATTGTTTAGGTTTCTTTTGATGTCACTTGCCCTAGCCTCTAAAGGAGAAGTATCTTAGTTAAATCATAAATGTATGGAATAGTAAAATGAAGGCAGATAAAAGCCTTGGGGCTGTAATATGTACTTTTTGCTTCCTGTGATACAGCACATAATATCATGTGCTCCACATTGACCAGTGTTTTTATTAACACACACTTTGTGTTCCTCCATATCATGGTGGAAATGTTTTCCCAGTTAAGCAGAGATGAAACATCTAAGGCAGGGTATGCACCTTGTGATGAGAGCTGACTGAAAGGTGCCAACATGGCAGTCTAGGCCTTGAGTGAATACAGTGAGGTGGAGTGTAAATTAACTTCTTCCTCACTACACTCACGTATTTTAATCCATGTTTTTTTAAAAAAATAAAGAAAATGGCCCATATTAAGCCAAGTGTAATACAAACATGTTGCTGAAGTAACTGTTTGTCCACCTTAGGGTTTTTTTTCCATATGAGCTGTCAGGCCAGCCAAACACAGAGTGTACCACAGGGAAATTCTGATGGAAAATCACTATCCTTCCCCGTGTTTGAGGGAACAAAAATGGGGAGATCCACTCTGAAGGGAAAGGCTCATGCATTGGCCTTACAGTTTTTAAATTTGCACGCGTTATGACATTTCACTCTCTTAGTAATAGTATGGCTTTCTGCTCATTGTGAGGGGTGTTTATTGCCCTCTTCTTGAGGTTTTCGTGTCTGATTGTCTCCTTGGGGAGAAATAGTTGAAGTTTTGAGGTGGACTAGGTTTCTGGTTTAGTGTCATCTAACACCTTTTAAAGGAATTACATCTTTCTCTTTGAGCACTGAAACTGGGATCATATGGTGTATCATTTATGTAGGGAAAGACCACCTGTGCCCACTCCAATGTCTCTATTTTCCCATTTGTACAGTATATCCAAATGTACTTCTGTTTCATGCTATATTCACAACTGACCTAAAATTAACGGGCTTTTGCTGTTGCAGACTGTCACTGAGTTTGATGGCAGAAAGAGTAACCTGCATTGATTGTTTGGGATTAAAGGTCTCTGACTCCCCTTCCCCACTCCCTGGTTCAGCCAGTGCTTTCCTGCTGTCCTGCAACACTGGATGGTACATGAGTTTACTTCTCCCTGAGATCTTGAGGGCTGAATTCAAATCACTCCATGTGGAATTTAACTTTCTTTGAAAACTGAAACAGTTTGCCTCCTCTGTGCGGAAGGTGTTGTTAAGTGATATATTTTTTTTTTATAAGAAGATTAGTTCTGTAACTGCAGTCTTGGGTTTCACTTGTACCCTGCAGCTGTGCAGCTGTTACACACTAAGTGCTCTGCCCGGAGGGGAGGGACCGAGTCAGCCCATAAGCAGAGGTGGTCCCTGGGAAAAGGGAAGAGGGAAACAGCAATGACCTGAACTGGGGACTCTGAAGAAGTGAATTTCTTCTCATTTCCTCACCCAGGTGGTAGTCTGAGTTTACTGAAGCACTTGTCCTGCAAATAAACCAAGGCTAAATGCTTTAGGCAAGAGATGGAAATAAATAACTGAGGTTAAAACTTACTGGGATACCTAACTTCTTTGGCTAGAGACTAACTTTCAAATAAAGATATTACCAGCATCACAAATACATGACTTTTTATATGCTTTCTGCAAGGCAGCCATTTTGTCAAACACAGGAGGGAAGGATAAAGCCAGACAAATTGTGCAGTAACAGCTGTAGCTAATCAAAAAATGGGAGAAAAAATTTAAGGAAGGAAAAGTCACAGTAAATATGTCAGGAAAGGACCTACAGTAAGTAGTCACCTACCAGGGGGTGTCCCTGTCCCAGGGATTACATGTGCATGTCATGTAGCTAACTCAGTTGCTAAAGGAGACTTCCACTTCAAAACCCTGACTGAAATCTGTGCGTTTCAGGTTGGTTTGGATGAAAACCAAAGGTGTTATTTCACCTTTAGTTAAGGTTCAGAACTCAAGCACTGCAGGTTTCAAAGGCACCTTCATATCTGAGCCATTTGGGTTTGGCTGCTTTAAGCCGCTCAGTGTGTGTTGGAGGTGAGCAGGCTTGACCCATGCTCTGAGTCAGGTGGCAGCCATGCAGTTGCTTTAGCAGAACATCTAAATTAGGATGATATATCCAACTGAGTCTCCACACAGCATCCAGTGAGCTGCAAGAGTTTGCATGTATTCACCTGCTCAGGACTAGCTGAACGTGCTCTGATCTCCTTTTGAATGACACACATCTTTGCAGTATCGGAGAAATCTCCATCTCTATTAAAGCACGAGCTGCTGTCTGTTCTGCATTCTGGAAACAGAGGTTTGGGATCTATGGAACTTAATTCTCTGCTAGATATTCTTATCTCAGCAGCATTTGCTGGGATTTAAATGTGTTGTGGCTTTGAAGGGGGTGAATTTGTTCTGGAGGCTTGTTACTTTTTGGTTTTGCTTAGGAGTCAAGTGGTTCCTCACATGAGGGCACAATAACCCTTTTGGTAGCAAATTTATACTGACATTTGATCATTATGTGCCTGGAGATTTATTGTTGGGTGTAATTTTAAAGACAACTAGGCTTTGAGATACTCCCCTCCATGACCAGAGGATACACAAGAAAAGTAATAGTGATGCGATCACTTGAAATATCTTCTTATACTCAGAAAATTATGATCATTTATTCCCTGTTCCTAATTCAGTACTCATCCTGATTTAGAGATTTTAATTTTACTTGTAATGTTATTACCAGCTGTTAAATTATAGAAGTCTATTTTTCTTCTGTATCTCTGATCTAGATAAATGCAAAATCAGAAGTTACTTGAACTCATTTGAGATTAAATAAAAGAAAAATGAGAGAGAAGCTTGAGGAGGTGGAAGTATTTTAGGATGTTATCACATATTGCCTGAGCACTTAGATTGCAAGGTGATACATACCTAAAAACGCCAAAGACAGATGTATCTGACATTATCTCACCCTCTAGATGCTTGGTAAAATTACAGGAAAACTGAAACAATAGAGAAAAGGGGTTTTTTCTTCTTTTTATACCTCCACCTATGACAGTTACCCTTAAGAAAGCCTGTCACATCTCTTGATAAAAGGTCCATCTTCAGTTTTAAATGGGAGCTATCTATGCTGAAGCAGAGATTCAAAAGCACTTTCTACAAACAGTCCCTGGGGAGCCTTTAGCTCCCTGCTAATACAACAACAAGAAGAAAAGTCAGCTCCTGAGCCAGGCTGCCCTTGTCAGAGGAGGCAGGGGCGAGCCTGAGCCAGCTCCGTGCTGCGCTGGCCCCTGGCAGGGCACTGCCACCGAGCCCGTGTGGCCACCAAGGCAGATGGGCTCATCTGCACGCACGGGCAATTCACAGCCCTTCTGCACAGGCAGAAATGACTCCAGCCTGCGAGGAGTCAGGCACTGCTTCCTCTTCTCTCCTTCGAAGTCTGAGGCAGCACTGTGGAAGTAAATGAAGCTGCACTCTGCTCCCACGAGCAATTTTAGGGATATGCCAGATAAAGGTATGTGGCTCAGAACAAAAAGAAGCAAGGACTAAGGCCAGCTCCTCACCAGCTGTAGCATGGTGCAATGCCTTGCACTCTCAGGGAACTGTGGATTTAGTCCATGTGAGGATCTGTCCCCAAGTCTGCTGTGAGCAGACAGGCATCTGTCCCCGACCTCTGCAGCAGCAGCTGCAGGAGTTTGGATGAGAGAGAAGCCTGCAATGAGCCCAGACTATCCTTCTCCAGCCCCTGCTTTAAGCATAGACTCTTATCCAGGACACTTGCTTGCAGAAAATGCTTTTTGTTCAGTGGTGAAAACTGCCTGAATGCTACTGAAGGACACTGTTTTTCTCTACCACACATGCACTGTGTCCAGTAGAAATTGATTTAAAAACAAACAAACAGAAAAAAACTATCCCAGGGTGAATTTTCTAAATCGTTCAAGTGGGAGGGAATGAAAAGGTCTGCATCCTGCTGGTTACTTTTCTGCACTGAAGGATCTCACCGGGTCTGCAGCACAGGAGAAAGGCAGTGATGGACAGAGGCGTGTGTGCGAGCAGGAGGGGACAAGGATCTCTATGTGGCTGCAGGCTGCAGGATTTGAGGAGAAACAGTGAGTAGCAAGAACCTCTCTTTTGAGACAGAAATACTTTAAAACATTTTTCTGAAAGGGGATGCCTAGTATAGACTTGGTGAGGGAGGGTGTGGGAAACACAAAAAAAACCCCTTTCAACAATAGAGCTACTGCAATGGTGAGCTCGATAGTGCCACCCAGAGTACCTTTTTGCATAATATATGATGCTCTGTGTGGGTCTGGAAACTGGGGAGATTAAAGCAGATGATCTTTCTGCATGTAAAGCAGCCAGAGACAGCATGATGGATTATTACTGAATACATTTCTGGCCATGCATAATTGTGTTCTGATCTTCCTTGTTGCAGTTCTACCACCATCTCTCTGCCAGACTATGTTACTTAACTCAGAAGAGCCAAAAATACTCTTTACTTTTCCGTGTTTTGACCATAGCTCTCTCTGGGGTCACTTGCACTGGAAGTAGGTTCCTGCCAGCTCCAGTAAAATATTGAAATGGCATCAAAACATTCTAGAGCAGACCAGCAAAGCGAATCAGGTAATTGGCTGCATGTAGGGTCTGGAAAATTAGTGTCCATTCAGATTTTGATAGGCACAAGGTTTGTTTAACACTTTGTGGTTATTTCTGCATTGTCTGATGTCTGATTTGCACTGAGAATGTTAGTGCAAAACAACAGAGGGGGATCGTTTTGTCATTTAGTTTCCTGTCATTTCTATTTGAGTTTTATCAGACAAATATTGTGCTGTGTATTTACTGAATAAGGGTTAAATAATCCTTAGCACTTAGTGGTGAACAATACATAAGAAAAATTCTCTCTTGCTTACAAATAAATTCTCTCTTGCTTACAAATGAAAAACAAAGTCTAAATGAAAGTGTCCATGTGTACTGGGAGTTTCAGCAGCCCTGAGATCCAACTGCTGAGGGACAGGCAGGTGGTCTTGGTCTGCACAGCTGAGCTGCAGCTCTCCTGGGGACAAGATTTCTGGTGACATGGTTTGTACTACTGCCCTCTGCATTGGTTAGAAGAGATTTATTGTGGGCTTGTCAGTGTGGATCATTACCTGCCTTTACATATGTGGGGTGTCACCTACTTTAAATAATCTATAATTTATCCCCTGCATTAAACAACTTTCAATTGCACATGGTACCTATGAACACTTAGGTGCCTTTCACCTCTTAATAAATACAAGTGAGAAATGCAGAAACTGCCAGAAAATGTCCTCCTTCTTTGTCCTCCCTTCCCCAGCTCAGTAAAGAAAAACTGAAAATTTAAGGGAAGATTTAAATCAAACTTATGCTTAGATATTTTTTCTCAGAAATAAATAGCGAAAGTTATTTTGAAGCAAGGTTTAAAATGGAGATATTACTCCTTCACTCTAATCTCAGAGGCATTTCAACAGTCTTTACTTCAACACTTATTGTATTGGCAATTACTCAAGATTTATATATATATATATATATTAAAAACTATAGATATATCTGCAAGCAGTCTTCAATTTACATTCAGCATTACTGTTGGACCTTAATATCAGGCTGTTCTAATTAAGTTGTAATGAACAAATGCACATAATTTGCTTTCCAAGCTTTTTCATCTAGAAATGTGAGATTTTTATGTTCATTATGGCATTAATTCTCCACTTGCATACTGTTACTGAGCCTTTTGGATATAACCTTCAAGAATATCGATGCTTTCTATTTTCAACATTTTAATTTCTAGCCTTAAAAAGACATGTCAACAGGTGAAAAGTGTGCTTTAATGCCTTATTATGCTGCTCAGATCCATCTCTAATGCTATGAATATTTTTCATGTATTCAAAATTAAAGAATTTGTGCCATAAAGAATTTGTGCCCACGGTATTTCTATGTGATAAATAAATGATACAAATAATACATTTTTCACTCTCAGAGAGATAAATATGGTTTAATTTGGATCAGCACATAGCTAGTAGGGGTATATAATTTTTTTTTATGCTTCCATTTTTTCCTTAAGATGTCTGGAATTGTCTTGTTCCAATTTGCACAGGACTCAATACAAAATGACACGTTTATAGAAAGCAACGGGCTGCCTCTAGACAGCAAAAGCTTGGTTTTTCCTGACCTCAAAATATTGGCTTGTCATGAGTTGCAGAGAAGGGAACCGTTTGGCTCAGCTCTGGTTTTGGCTCCCGTTTCTCCGAGCTGTTCAGCGAGGCACAGAGTTCCTCCCTGTCCCTCAGTCACACTGCAATATGTTCGGAGTTGCTGGAAGTTTCATGGCATAAATTGTTGCCATGCTGAGCAGAGCCTGGCTGTGTGGCTCTGGCTTTGCTGCGGGGCCCAGAGGAATAACTGCAGGCGGCTTCCATGGGACAGGTTTTCCACGGATGCTCTTCAGTTTTTGCCAGTGCCAGGAGAGGCCAACCCCTGGTGCTCGCCTGCAGCTGCACCTTGCTAACAAACACTGAGCTGGTACCTGCTTGCTGAGAGTCAGCCCAGTAAGTGCAGCTTGTGAAAAGAAAATCTGCCCGCAGGGTCAGTTGTTTCTGTGAAATCAAGCACTTGTGATGGTTGTTCCTTTTGAAGCCAATTCTCATCCCTAGAAGGATTCTGAGATGCAGTTTCTTGCCAGGCAGTCCTGTGTTCCCACTTGCAGACCAAACCACAAGGGCTGGCATCAGAAATAACTCCATGCTCCATGGCCTAAAGGATCCCTGTACCGAATCCTGTTAAAAATACAGGATGTACGCAACCTCTCTGTAGTTGCAGTTGTTTTCCTGCCTCTGGGTGAGTTGTGGTGAAGAGCAGCTTCTCTTTCAGGACTTGTGCAGCCTGTTCCTGACACTCAAGTACACATCAGGCCCCCAAAGCCTGGGGAGGCCCTGATGTGCTCCAGAAGATCAGAAAGCCTAGAGAGGGATCAAGAGCCATGACAGCAACATCACTCCTCTTGTTGCAGAAGTGTTCACCTGTGATTATTATAGATAAGTCATAAGAAAGTATTTCTGGCAGCACATAAATGTCAGTCAGAGGGGAATAAATTGTGGTTACCTGAAAGCCAAACTCAATTTCCAGTTTTAGTGCAACTGGAAAATTCTCAACTAAACTTCTCAGCTGAGAGATTTTCATGCCCCTAAGGTGTTTTCCCCTTGGGACTTGTGGAATTTTCATTGTTTTTACTCTTGTGTCATCTATGTCTTAGGCATAGTCCATTTTTCCTCTCTAGAGAATTTTTTAAGACAATGCACTGAGGAATTAGTTCATGCAAGTCATTCCTGAGCACAACCAAAAAGCCTTGAAAGTGATGAAATATGTTTGTGTCATCTGTGAATGCATTGATATTTATCCTTTTTATCCTTCGCATTTTCAATTCAAGCAGCACATAATTTATCAGCTCTGCTGTCAAATGCTGCATGTAATTGTGTTTAGCAGAAAGCTTGGTGGGAGAGAGGGGAGAACAGAAGGGGGAGATAACCATTCACTTTTCCCCAGGAGAATTGCAGAGCAGACCTTGCTTTGAATTTGGTGGCTATCTACTCTTTTCAAGTACTCCCACGGCACATGTTGTAAAAGTGGAGCAGCATATCAAATGCAAGAATGTAATTCAGCAGGGGCAACACAGGTAAATGCCTTACTGGAACAATGCAGAACATGAGACTGGAAACGTTTTGAGGGTTTGCCGTGCTGAACAGTTGCATAGCAGCCCCTTGCTCATTGACATCACTCTGAAAATGAAGTCCCTTGGATACAAAATGCCAGTGCACTGCAGCGCTCTCCTTTCAGTATCAATATTATGCTACTTTGAGTAGAATTTGGTTTAGTTCTTTTAGTCTCCTTCATGAAAACATGGACACAACATGGTTAACAGATGGCACCACTTAGATTGGGGATGTCAGCTGCAAAAGATGCTGGAATAAAGCTACTGCCATGCTTTAATTTCTGTAGGAGAATATGGCTATGTCTATGTTCCCTGGCTGTTCTGTATTCCACAGCTGTGGAGTCACAGCAGAAGACCTGACAGTCAGATCCCTTGATGTGCACTTTGCAGAGTTGCTAATTAAGTCACACACAGTTAGGGAGCACACCTCTAAAGTATGGCTATAAACACACCTATAAAGCATGGCTATGAAAGCAGCAAAGGGGACGACTTGTGGACAGGGGCCTCCACTTTATTCACCACACTAAGGCGACTGCAGTCTGTGTGACAGCTCGTTCTTCTCTGGCTTCTCCCTTTCTCCATTTCTCATCGTGACCTCTGGTGTGTTGACAGAACAGTCCTCTGGAAAGTGTTCTTGCTTACGTCTTTGTCAAAGATGCAGGGACAGATTCTCACCAAGACTTTTTTGCTTCTTGTAGGCCTAAGAAATGACACTGAAAACATTTAGATCTTCCTGCTAGCTGTTAACTTCCACTCTGGAGGAGCTGCGGTGCAGGGAGCATGTTGGGAATTGACAGACATCTTGATGGGTTTCCCTGGACCTGGTAAACCTGGTCAGGAGACAGCCCTTCTGCAATTCTCTTTTTCCTGCTCACTTGGAAAAGCACTGAGGAAGTACACTGCTGTTGGAAGGAACAGACTCAGTGCCTGAAGTATGGGGCAGTCTAACGGTAATAGAGAAAGAAATCCTTTTTCTTTCTCTGTTTTATTCTTTTGATCATGAATGGAGATACGGAAATTGCACTAAAACTCTGGGTTCTCCGAAGGTGCTTTGCTCATAGGAAAAATGGATGTTGTGACCTGGAACCTCAGCATCTTAAGAACTTTACCATTAAGCCTAGTCCTTGAGTGTGATGTGTTTAAAAAGAGGATATTTCTTAAGGTTGGTTTGGTTTCCCCACGGAAAGGATGCTTCTCCAGTGCAGAGCAATGCTGTGGTATTACTCCATTGGTAGAAACTTGTAGGGCTTTGCCTTTTCCCCTGTTGAACGCTGAATCTGTGCTGTGAACCTTAGCTGGCATTGCCTGCTTGAGCAGGACAAAAGAAGGCAGCTGTCATTAATGTCATTAATACTGAGCTGTCATTAATGTGGGGAGGCTGGACCAGGGAGCCCCATCCAGGCACCAGCTCCTACCAACTCCATAACCCTTCAAGCAGCCTGGTAGGGAAAAGCTTTTCCTGCTGTGGTGGAACCGCACCCCATGCACTGACTGCACTGACTGTGAGTGAGAACTTTTGTGCTGTAGCTTGGAAAGAAAAAAGGGAAATAGGACGTGGTCTGCTCTGGTGTGTCAGCCATTTGGGAGCACTAACAGTGACGAGTGCCTGTCTTAGGCAGAACGGGGGGTGTGAGGGATTTGAGCAGAAGGTTGCCAGACTGGTAGTTTGATGTCAGCCCTCACTGTGCCAGAAGAGCAGCTTGTCCCCTGTTAATAGATTAGCAGAAATTTCTGTGCCTCTCTAGCATATTAACGGCAGTTTGCCTCTGTTTTGTTACATAAAGAGATTAAGCTTTCGCTGTGCTCCTATCACACAAATTTTCTTTGCCTTTTTTCTTTTTTTTGAATAATCGTCAGATATTCTCATCAGTTTTGTCCTACAAGCAAGGCTTTGAAAAAACCCTGAAGAGCTGACTGAACAGTTGCTTTTCTTTCAGCATCTGTAGCTGTTTAATATTTTGCTTGTCTGTCTCTTCAGGTGCACAGGGGAGAGAGAGCTGCTCTCTCCAGTCTGTATCAAGACAAGCAGAACTTGATCAATTGGGGAGAGAGGACGAACTGCCACAGCAGTGCCAAAATTTCTGGGTCATGTTCTTGAGCTCTGCTGTTCGTGTGTCAAAAATTGAAAGTGTAACTGGGTGAATAATCCTCAGGCCATAAAATTCATAAGTGTTTGGGTTTCAGCCAGCTCTTTAGTGGGGATTTTGTGAGTCCAGTTTTAATTCTTCCTCCCATTTGACATGGGAATCATGTAATTTATGCAGTTCTGGAGGTGTGGAACCAGGCAGTCCTTTTTATCATTGCTATTTTATTTATTAATTTATCTAAGTGCTATGGTGACCTGTTACCCTCCTTATAAAATCAGAATTTTACAAATATTTAAAGCAAACTGACATGTGAAGGAGCATTGTATATAGTTCTGGATACTGACTACCAAAAGCTAAATGGACTTATATTTGTTGAAACAAAAAAAAATCTTGATACTGCTGTTGTAATATAAACACCTGCTATGGTGAGGTCAGACATCAATGACCTCAGTGACAGAGCTTTCTTTAAGCAATTTTGCAAATAGTAGCTGTTTCTTTCATGGACAAATTGCTTTTTGTGTTAAATTTCTGCTTAAGAACCTCCTCTAAAGTTAGATCACTGCAGTGCCACTACAGTACTTGTCTCACAAGCAGAATCCTATGTTGGATTTAGTATCTCCTATAACTTTTAGCCTAATACTTACCTCTTGGCAGACTCTTCAGGCATAGCTAGTAATGAATTCAAGAGATATTTCATGCCTGAGCCAGGAATTTATTTATCTCACTTCTCCGGATCCATAGAGTGGAAAGACAGGGTACTGACAGCGTGTCTTGCTGGCATGTACTGAGAATTATATTGAAAACATATACCTAACAACTTCTATACATCTGAATCCTGTGCAGCAACTTACTCTCTAATTAACTCAAAATGTGTCTGACCTTCTGTGGTGAAACTATATCAGCATGAAATGAATCTTCCGTGGACAACGGTGAAAGGGGTTAACTGCACTTGGAATTTTTTTTTTTTTTGACACAGGCTTGCATACCTGGATTGAGGTTCTGGTGACGCTGTAGGCTTTTTGTGTGATGTTGCAGAAATATCTCAATATTCGTGACCTAACCTAGCATGTTATTAATGCTTTCCCATATTCTGCTTACAGTGTGAACATGTAGACAACTGTCACTAATTCTACAGAGCAGGTAACCTGGATTTAGTCTGGCAGAATTTGCTGTCATACATGTGATAAAGCATGGGAATGATATCTGGCTGTGGTCATCTTAAGTATAAAAGCATTATCAGCTCTTGAAGTCTGAGCTACAAGCTATTTCCATGAGGTGAAAAAGGCTGCCTAATTTTATTTCTCCTCATATAGAAAAGGAGGAATAATAACAAAAAGCTTTTGAGAGTAGCAGGTGAAGTTTCTTGGAAATTTTTCTCCCCTAAATCAGTGTCTTCTCTGTAGTAATCAGATGCTGGGCATTTGCTTTTTTTCTTTTTTATTATTATAAAAGTGTTGGTTTGGTGGGGTTTTCTGAAAATCACAGCTGTGTCAGCCCTACTTCCACCCCCTCATTCCCTCGACAGTGCATGAGAATTTGCTGCAGTGCATTCTGATAGCCTTAGTGCTTGTCCTTTAAGTCAGTTCTGTGGTTAAACAGATACTTTGAAAAAGATGACAGAATCCAAAGCGGATGAAAAATCATCCCAGTTTTCCCTAGGGAAATAATATCCTTGCTGTAGAGTCTGTGTTACTTAGTTTTACTCCTGTATCATTTTTGTGCTGTCTTATTTTTCCCCTTCTCAAAAAGACACAGGGATCTTGCCAGGCACAATATCAGCACACGAACTACAAAGGGCCCTAAAATGCATCTCACTACGTGCCAGAACAGCAGAGTAAAATACTGCAGCTTTCTGTGAGAGTCCATTATGTACCACTGGATTACAAGAGTGTCACGTAAAATTTATTCCTATTTTCTGACCTAGAAAGACAGATGAATAATGTAAGATTGTCATAAAAAAGAAAACTAGCTCAAGATTTATTCTTTAAAAGAAACAAATACCATTAATTCCTTCCTCTCTAGTTCCTTCTTCTTGACTAGCTCCCTAGCAATCACTTCTAAATTTCAAATTTGCATTTCTGCCAACTTGGCATGCTGTATAGAAACAAAGCTTTTCAATAATATATGTGCTGTGCCTGCTCTGAAAGCATATTTTGGCAAGGGCTTTTCTAACTCGAACTGGTATCCACTTTCAGAGATTACTTTTCTATTACTATTTAATTTCAACGCAGCCTGAGAGAAGCTGCTATCCAAGGTCCTGGAGAGCAGTGTTACACAGGCAACTGCTTCCTGCAAGAATTTAGGGGCTATCAAGGAGCCGAAAAAGCAGCCCTGAAAACTCAAATCCTGCATGCAAAGAGCAAAGCTTCTCGCTTGACTGTACTCCCAGGGAGGTTCAGAGCTGTTGCTCCTCAGGGATTTCTGGGGATTCATGAACTTGCTACATCCCAGAGAAGCTCCGTGCTCATGGTCTCTCGGCTGCTGATCACCCCTAAGGGCAGGGTTGGACACTGAGGGCTGTTAGGACATAGATGGAGAACCTTTCAATTCCCAACATTCCATGGGGAGGGTTTTTAAAGAAACAACAGGTTCCTACTGATTTCTGCCAAGCCAAAACCAGACTGTGGGCCAAAACTCTTAGTAGCTGAGAAATCAGTAACTAGGGCATCTTCACTTCACTTGTACAAGGAGCACATCCACGGATGTAAGTCCTGGGGGGAGGTTCTTAACATTTTTTGGATCCACTGAATCACAGAAGATGGACATGGCACGGTTTTCTAGGGTTTTCTTGGGTTTTCTTGGGCTAAAGTAGTCTGAAATTATGATGCGCTTACTAGTTCTTACTAGAATGAATACAACCTGTCCCTGGATTTAGTCCACCCTTAAAAGCTTACCATTCCCAACTATGCTTTAGGATATTCAATTACTGGATTACTTATGCCAAAAAAACAGAACCATAGAATGGCCTCGGTATTGGTCATGGGTGTAAAACTGTAAAAGCATATTTTAGAAAGTTATTTTAGAAAATGTTTGTGCCACAACATAAAATTAAGCTCCTCGGGATATTGATATTCATGCCTATGTAATTCTGTGAATAATTTTACAGAAAGGCATGTGATAGGGTGAGTGCTTTTTAGGAATTTGATGCTAAGAAATACAATAGACTACATTTTTAAAAAAGTAAAACAGTAATTAAAGCCTGTTCTTCCTACAGTTCTTATGGCTTTGTTTCTGAAAGCCAACCAAAGTTAAGAATTGCTGAGGCATGAAATGCTGGCAGTTAAAATGTGTATTTTTCTTCTATTATGGAGAAATATATGTGAAGGAGAAACTTCAAAAGGATGAGGGGTTTTTTTAATAAAGCTGACTTTAGAATGGACATTCTTCCTTACTTTGAGGTTTGGGTGGGGTTTTTTTCTCAGTTAGATTGTTTTTTCTGGTTTGCGACACTGATGGTGTACTAACACAAACTGATGATATGCCAAATGGCACGTTTTTATTTACAAAGCATCATGGATAGATTTTAGTAAAATACTTTCCATTTTAAGATCCTTTTTTTCTTTATTCAGTGGCAAAATAGTTTGGTATTTCATAAGATAGCATTGCAAAAATTCTTCAGTATTTTTATATAAAGTGATACAAGCTGCATCACAAAACAGCTTTCCACAGAAAATTTTGAAAAAGTGGTGGAAAGCAGTGCAATGTTTCAACTTCAGATTAAAACCCAGAATTTTTACCATTAGGAAAATAACAGTAAAAATGTATGACCACCATCAATTCTCAGGATCAGCAGTCACTGTGGGTAGTTTTTTGATTGTCTGTTCCCTTACTCTATCAAATTGCTGCATTTGAATATTTAGCTTGGCTCCTTTGATCTCCTTCCTCTATTCAGCTCACGTTTCTGTCTGCACTTCCTCACATTGACACATAATGAGGAATTATTTATAGATAATCGAATCTCTCTCAGTTTTGGAGCCACTGTGAGCCTGCTATATTGCATACATTTGTCGATAAACTACAATGTGATTTATTTCAATGCACCTAAAGCCATCTTCACAAATGGAATTCACTTACAAAAAGATGTTCACCTGCTTTGCAGAATTGTTCCTCTTAGGTACTGTTCTCATTTTGACAAGCCTGAACAACAAAACCAAAGCTAACAAAGTAGCTGTAGCAGCCTCCATTGTGGCTGTCCTTGGGGATTCATGTTTTTACAGTTGTGTTTTAGCTCCTCCACAGACGTGCTGTTGTTGCATGCCTTCCTCAAAACTCCTCTGTTCTCCATTTTATCACCACATTTTCGGATGGTATTTACAATACACTTGGTGCATTCTCAGTTGCAAGACTGTGTCTATGATCTGTGGGCAATAAAATGGGATGAGCTTATGCTTGTGCACATTTGTGGAGCAACTCAGTATGGCTGGAACATGTACAAAGCACACACGGAAGAATGAGACGAGTGTGTGGGAAATCAAATGCAGCAAAAATTAATTTTGACCTCTTGCTTATTTTCCTCAGTGCTCTGACATCTATCTTTACAATTATGTTGGCCCCACTGACAGAGGATTCTCCTGTTAACTATACTGTCGTACAGTGAGTTTCCTGCTTATCACAGCTGTCGCGTTGCTGAAGTGTCCTGGGATATGAAGCTGTCAGCTTGCTGTGTGGAGCCAGACCCATGTCAAGCAGCTGCCATCCCATATTCATAACCTATCTTGAATCAGTCTGAAGGCTGCTTGCTTAAAGGGACACTCAGAAAGTCCTTAAATACCCAGCTTTTCTTATCTAAAAACAAGTTCTTGTAACTTATAGGTAGCACCTTGGTAGGTGTATTTAAGGGCCTTTTATTTTTCCCCCTCTTCTAACATATCTCAAGTTTGCAGCAAAATCTCTATTTCACCAGGCGTGCATATACCCAGTGCACATCCAATCTTTGACCGTCTGTGTGGATGCTGTTAACATTATTTATACATTACCAGACATGGGCTGGAAGCAGCAAGATAAAAGCTGTATTTTATGAGAGCTCCCAGAAGCACTACCCTCAGTTGCATAATTACCTGTGGCATCTGCTGGGAGACGTGTGTTACGGAACGGTGGGAGCTATTAATTTGCATACAACTATTACTCTGGTTTCCCCGTTTGTCAACTGACCACGGCATGCTCAACAGCCTCTTCCTCATCTAGAGGAGGACATTATCCCTGCTTTCTTCTGAAGCCAGGCTCACAATAAGCAGCACCTGTTGGGAAAGCAGAGGAGGGAGGTGGAGGTGTCCCGCACCACGTCTGTGTGTGCATGAGGATACACACGGGTAAGAGAGGCTGCACAGCAGCACTTGGGATGTGCCTGTGTGTGCAAGAGAGAGGGAGAAATGGGTTGGATTTATGCTGCAGGCTTCCTGTTGGCCTCCTGTAGTACTAGGAAGAATTGTACCTCTTTAATCAAGCACATAACTGTAATTAGTAATGAGGAAGGCCATCCTGCCTAATTAGGGTTTCCCTGCTGACCCTGCAGGATGTTACTTATGAACCTCATCAAATCTGCATTCATTCACTCTACAAAATATCGTTCACAAATAACTTTTATTTCTGCCTGATGCTTTAGCTGTCTGCCTTTCTCTTCCCAATACCATCTTTTCCTGCCCCGCTCCATAAATGTAATGCCAGACAACATCTATTTCTTCCACTCTTCTAAAGAAAGCATTAGTCCAAACTAATGTGCTTAGTACATGCATTTGCATTTTTGCAGTGGACAGGAGAACAAGATTTGCATTTGAGAGGAAGAAATGCTTTTTGACAGTGAGCATGTTGAGACAGACTTCTTTAGGTAGGTGGTCTCACCAGGACTAAAAGGCTTTAAGAAAAGTTTAGATCATTTTTCACCAAAAATGCTGTAAAGTGTAGTTGAGTCTGTTTGGGGGCAGGAACTTAAACCTGGTGATCATTCAAGATTGCTTGCGTCATCGTTATTCTTCAATTATTCTACTAGCACAATAAATTCTGCAGGTTCAACTCACTGCCTGCCCCTGTTTCCAGTTAAGTCTTTTGGGGGTGGGGGACATAAATATAAAAGTAATTAATATAGCAGGCGAAAATTTTAGTGGCACTCTTAAGTACCTCGAGGCATCAGAGGAAGTACTAAGCTGTACCTCAGCTTGAGAACATAGTTCTGCATCTCTGAGAGCCCTTCAGCCGTCAGGGTTTTCCACGTCTGAGCTTTCATGGCTCCTGTTAAGGAGCTGGTTCACTGGGACTTTGCCACGGGAGTGCCAAGAAGCAGACAGGGCACACAGCTCTCATACCATCTCATCTGCCCTGCAGCTAAAGGATTGAGGCCCCTAGCGTTCCTCCCATGCCCCTTAGATAATTAAGGATTTCAAGTATGCTAAGTTGTGGTAATTACCAGCCAGTCTTCCTGCTGCAGGAATCTCTTCAGGAGAGGCAGTGATTTCAGACTGCAGCACTTCAGACTTCTTGCTGTATGTGCTGTATGCAGAGCACCACTTAGAGCAGATGAAGGTTATCATACCACCAGAAAGGCTGATGTACTCCTCCTGTCAAATTTCAACTCTGGTAACTAAATTCGTTCCACCTACATGCCCCTTCCCATTTCAGTGGAGAGAGGTATATTTCAATTCTTTCTCTAAATATTTATGTAGGGTTAAGGGGGAAGAATTAAATGTTTCTTGCTGTCCATTCCTCATCTGGTTACAACTGAGCCGCGAGTGTGTGAGCCATCTGTATCACTACATTTGAATGGTAAAGTGCTTTGAGAACTTCAGGAGGTGAAAAGCATTTCATACCAAATCTCATCCCTGAAAGTGTTTCATTAACTTCTTACAAAATAGCATCTGCTCTTGATCTTGGTGGAATAACGTGGAGGTCTCTAATATACTCTATAGGTCTGAAGCAAGACAGGATGCAGGTAATAAAAGGTAAGCCTGGGCCATCAAGCCCAGCAACTGGTCAAAACTTGCACAATGCCAGTGCCTCTCCAGGACCACATTTTTGGTTTTTCATTGTTTCTGGATAATTTCTAATTGAATTGAAGGCTTTTCCTGAGTTTATTTCAACCTATTTCTAAAGCCACCGATGTTACGAATGAACAGAACACACTTTCAGTATTTACTTTTCTATGTATTTCATGGGCTTTTTTTTTTAAATGAGCCCAAGGGTCTATGAAAGGAGAAACAGTCAAAACCTCACATCCAAAGGAATTACAAGAGAAGAAATCCGTAGTATTCTAGTACAGAATAAGGCCTAGTATAAGCTTATTCTAGTACAGAATGGTGGTGTCTCATTTTTAAAGCTCTGGGGTTTTTTAGAAAGAGCTAAAGCATGCAGTTAAGGAAAGTATATAAGCAGATTTGATTTGCTGGAGAGCAGTTAGCTGGGATGCCAGCAGCTTTGCCCCTGCAGGCTGCATCAGCTGGCACAGCAAGGGCCACTGTGATGACTGCAGGGACATGATGCTGACCTGCCTGTGCCTGCAGCCCCTCTGTGCCACTGGCTGTGGCTCTGTGCTTTGGTGTCTGCTTAAAACTCCGCTCAACGCCTCAATGTTTCCCCAGCTGGTAAGACTCAGTGTAAGTGCTGGAGAGTTTCTAGAGTTGAATCAATAGTCGCTACTGCTGCTTTCTGCCAAGACTTTAACCTTTTTTTAAAGCAGTTGTGCACAACGTTAATGAGTCTCTGCAAATAGAAGCCTGTATTAAATTGGCACTGGAGTTTGTGCCCTGGAGTTTGTTCAGACACTAAATGCAGCTGAAGGGAAAGTCTGAGTTTTATTCTAAAATGTTAAGTACCCAGAATTTCCTCTCTTCTTCAGCGGATGCTCAGCAAGTCATCCCTTCTAAATGACCCTGTTAGCTTGAGTTAGAGGCATTTACTGTTATGACTCAGCCATTACAAGCTGTATCTTTCTAATTCGTTTCTCATCTTCCCTTGCACTCCAAGGCCAGCTGATGGATGCAGAGATGGGGCTTGGTGAAATGCCGAAAGCAGCTCTCAGCATGCCGTGAGCCCTACAGGAACTAGCCTTCATCTACCAGGATTGTGGGCTAAACTGATAGGCCATGAGCATGTTCTCTGTAGTGTACACACACCTCACACATAACCTTCTGCTCAGTGTGTCAGTATTTATGGTATTTCTGAGAATTGCTCAGGTTACTGAGCAAGATGCCTGAAATGATGCTTTTCCTTTGACCATTCTTCATACAAAATGAAGGTTTGTTTAATAAGCATTACACCTTAAGTCCTGAACAGCATTTCAAGCCTTTCTTGCCATATCATCTGATTATAGCTCTGTTTGCTTCACAGACAGAATATGCAAATCCCCACAACGTGTTTTTACAATGAAATGAGAAATTACCAGAATTTTATTGCTGGTTTTCTTCTCTGCTACCTCCTGGACAAAAGCCACCCTCAAATCGTTTCTCTCATCTGGTTGGTATCAGCTGGGCTGACAAAGTAAAACCATCAAGATCAGAAATAATTACAAAAGCTTAAGGGAAATCTGAAATGTGCATGTTCTCTGGAAAAAAGACAAAGCACATTTTCCAGATCACTGAAACAAGTGAGCATATTCCATATAGGTTTTATTCAATGATATATTTAAGAAAAAGAACCCCTCATCTTGTCAATTGGATGGAAGGAATCAGAAGGATTTAAGTCTGAAAGTGGGGCATGGTATGTGGATTATTAAATGCAGAAAAATTTAAAAGACTTTGCAGGATGGAAAACCAAAATGTGACAAGCCTGGTCCTCTGTGGCACTCAGGCTCCTGAAGGCACCCGTGGTTGATTGGGAGGTGCCACAACAGAGTAGTGGGAGGACCAGGCTCTGCTGGGTGAAGTGGATTGGGGTAAATGTTTTCAAGGGTAGAGCAGAGGGAGGAATGGATCTTCCAGCATTGAGGTGGGGGTGGAAGGATCTACTTCTGCTTCCATGCACCTATAAAACTTGTTCAGTACTGCCTCCATGAACACTGGGGTCTTTCTGGTGGGATGCTGCCAGCTTTTGGCTTCTCCCATCTTCTCTAGCAAGATGAAAGGGAGGGAACCTGATAATCCTGAGAGTAGAGGTGCTGGGAACAAAGATTCCATGGTTCTGCATTGTGCTGGCAGAGACTAGAGCTGTTGAAGATGGAGCCAGCATTTTGGCCATCAACCTTGGGACTTCTGGGCCTCAGGGATGTTTGGGGCCTATCTGGCAGATGGCTTTTCTCAGTAACTGGAACATGAAGCGCACCGTGTAGGGGACATATCAGACTGGTTCCTGACTGCTGACAAAACTCCCTGAATGAGCCAGAGGTGTGGGGGCAGCTCTGGCTTCTCCTGTTTGCCAGGCTGGGGCTGAGCTGGGCAGCAGCTCTGTCCCAAGAGGTTTGTGAGTGTCTGCACTGTACCTGCATGGAGGCAGCAGCCTGGCAGTGCCACACAAACAGGTTTGAGTGTTTGCTGAGTGTGTCCACATCACTGGCTGAGTGAACAACAAGGGTTATCTCTTCCAAGGACACTGGAGACTTTTGAGTTCATGGAAACATAGGATTATAAAGCCATCAGTGTAAAATAGTTCAGTTTAATTTTCTGAAATGCAACTAGATAGGTGGGGAGATTAAATTACGGTCCATTTATTCTCTCACCACCTAAATCCCAGTATTTTAAAAATATCTGTTAAGTGACATTAAAGTAGGTCTAGACTTTCAGTAAAATATTGATACAGTGTTTCATTTCATGATGTTTCGAGATTTTCACATCACGTTGGGTTGTTTTTTATAGTATATGCAGCCTGAAGTAGAGGTTGGATTTGTTACCTAAGACTTACTCCAAGTGAAGAGGATTTGGTATGTGTTTGAACTTACTTGTTTTTCAGAGATTTCTTTACTTTGCACTTCCTCTGAGGTTAAGCTGCCAAATAGCACAGCTTGGGCTCTTTTATTGGTTCAGGAAAGACAGGAAATTTTCCCCTGAAGACCATTAGAGGTTAGATCTCTTCCTCTAGATTTGATTTGCTGAATTCCACTTGTACAGAAGGAAGGAGCTTTAGTACACTTGGCAGACAACTGTATTGTCATTAACAGCTCAAAATAAGCAGTTATCTGATAACACTGATAAATGACTGTCTTGGAGGGAGTGTGTATTTAAGAGGCATTACCTCAACTGAATTATGGGGTGGGTAAGAACACCCCTCCTCTGTGTGAGTGGAACACAAGGGCACACTGCACCTCAGGTTTGCTGGGTGGGATTTATGCTGCTTCACTATAGCATGTTAGAACAATCACACAAATATTTCCACGCTGCTTGCAAACTGTTTTAAGGGTACACTTGGGAAGGGGAAAAGGATGCATATTAGTATTGGTTTTATCATGTGTTTTTTCTATTGTATATTTAGAAGTATGGATTTTTAGACGCTTAATAAATGTAGCTGTTGCCAAAGAAATTGCAAGCAGACCTCCATGTTGATAATTTTTGAAAGCAATCAACATACCAATCCCCATCCCAATTTGGGATATTGGCATAGGGTCACATCTGGATCCAGATATAGGTTTGGAACTTTCCTAACTTCAGGGATAATTAGATCTGAAATTTGCTTTTCATCACTCTTTACTAGTTCTGTTGGAGCGATACCACCAAGAGACCATTGCCAGTAGAGAGGAAGGATGGAGTGTGTCTGACTCCATGTGGCATTTGCTAGATCTGAGCATAAAGAGCATTAACATTTAAAATCAACTCTCGAAATTTATCCTCTCCTGCTGATAGGAGATGTTGACCAAAACCAAAATTCTAGACTGGTGAAATTCTCCACATCTCAATTGTGTGATGAGACTGGCTGTGCAGTCAGGTTTAGATTGCTCTCACATTTGTGGCGTGTTTTAGACACATATTTTTGATGGGATCATGACTTGGCAACCAGTGCTATCTGACAGTCTATATGAGAACGAGATTGAAAGTTTTTTCATTTTGTATACGTTTACAAGAGCAGTAACTCTTCTTTAATATAATAAAATGTTTTCTTTTGCTTCTGTATACACCTGTACAGACACTGAAACCCAGAAATTTAGTAAAACAATCCGGAGGATTGAATTTCATTGTGGCATGTTATGTAGTTTTCTGTCTCTGAGGTCACTGGGCATGATGTATAAAATTGGGGTCTCTCAGGACATCAGGGACTCTTTCTCCCATCCTTATGCCTCATTTGTATTGTGGAGGTTTTTCTGGCTTTGCTAAAGCATTAGTCATCCAGTTGAGTTCACTTAAAAGCTCAGACTTTCCCAGAAGAATATTCATCTTCTCAGATGCAGAAAATCCTGCAAATCTTGTGTCATTAAATATCTTGGAGTATTTTCAGACAGACTAGGACAATGATCCTTTTGATTTGGACAAAACGTGGGTCTGACATCCAAAATTTTTCAAAGAATTCAAGGAGTTAACTGGGTTTCTTTTTGTATTTCACCCTGCAGAGTCTTGCTATCAGCAGAGACAAACATAATTCTTGTTCAGTGCTAGTCCCTGATTCTGAGAGGGCTTACGCATATGATTAGATTTCAGTGGAGCAGCTTGTGTATAAATTTAAACGAGAATTTGTTGCAGGGCTGGAACTATTGTGAATAAGATGCATATTACCCCTGGGATCTTTTGATGAAAGGTGTTGTTATCTGCATCACTCATATCAGATATGTTGCTTTTACATGAGTGCTGTAGTTGTAGTCAATTCATTTTCTAACATTTAGAATAAAAGATACAAACCCTGGATGACCTGAAAAGAGAATCAACATATCACAGGCACTGCATGTAGATTCCTCCCTAGCACAGCTGGCTGACAGGTATTTCATGGAGTTAAAGGTCATACATTTTTTTTGTGTGTCAGGCTACAGTTTGCACACAGATCAGGTATCTTTGATGTTTGTATTCACACACACCACTTAAAAGTTCTTCCTGCTGACTGTTACGGAGCTCAGAATTAGCTGGCTGGCTGAAATCACACAACCTGATTTTTCTTTTGTGCTGCGCACCACCACTGGCTATTATTAGATTTGGCAGAATTGTCAGAATGCTCAGAAGCAGCCACTGATTTGTGGCCAGAGCAGGAACACTATGGATAGGCTTGAAAAATGTCATCTGAATTAAAAAGCATCTGCTGCTTTCCTTGGGAGGTAGTGCAAAAATAATGATTTATTTTCTCTCCATGTGTTAGAGAGACGGAAGGGAGAGCTGCTTGCAGCTCTTTTCTCACTGGAGGATTCAAACTCATCAGCCCTCTGAGAGCCCAAGACTGAGGCTCTCATTTGCCTCAGTCTGTGATCCCTGTTATATTCTGTGGGGTGAACATCACAATCAGTAAGCTCATCAAGATGGGCTTAAGGTTCTTGACATTCCTTGAAAGAGCACCCCAGAGTTTCCTTTGTGGTAGTTTTATTAGAAATGTGCCATTTCTTCAGAAAAACGCTGAAGTCCTGAGCTTATTCAGGATTGCATGTTTTGTGTTTGATTTCAGTTGAATGAGGTTTTCACCCAAACTGATCCACACGTGGTCTCTTTGTAAAGTGCCCACCGCCTGAGTGATGTAAGGTGTGTGTTCTTTGTGGAGCACGTGTCACATTTTGTACAGATTTGTCTGGTTTCCTCCTCATTCCTACTGAGATACTGCTATTTGTCTTCATACCCAGTCATTCTACACAGAGCCAAAGGGGAGCTGTATTTAACATGCCCTACAAAGAGCACCACCAATGGGATCCACCCTTTTCTAAGCGATGCAGAACCCAGCCAGTGCCTGAGGGCTGGATGTGTCTCTCAGAGCCAGTGTGTCCACTCTCCCATAGGCAAGGGATAAAAGTAGCTGTTGCTACAGCATAACCCATCTGTGCTTGTCCAATTTCTACCTCAGGAGCAGACAAATCTGGAAATGGCTATTTCTCTCTGTGGCTGAAATGAGAACCTAGCCAGAAAGTTCAGATACAGATACTTGTTTTGTAGACCTGTAATTTGGATACACAAATCCCTGCTCATGTGTGCTGAGCAGGAATAAAGCCCTGGTGGCAAGTAGGATAAGCAGTGCAAAGTCTCATAACCCTACAGACTTGAACAATTTTGTGGACAGAACACCTGTCACACACACATAAGCACGTAACTGTATTAAAAAGTCACCACTACACATGGTAAAGATGTGCTTTCTCTTCTCTATGTATATAAAACTAAAACAGTAAACTTTTCTAGGAACTTTATCTGTGGGTTTAACATGGCAAGTATCGGAATTTTGTGCTATGAACTTGGAGCACTTGCCAAACATCTCAATGAAAACCAATAAAGTATCTTTTGTATCTGAGGTAGGAAAAAAGCATCTATCTCTGTAGTGCAGTGAGCTCTGCCTGCAAAAGAGTGTTGGGATTGTTTTGACTGCACCAATGAGACCATAAAAAACATTCTAAGGTAAAAACTTCCTACCGCCACACACTGCATGTTAAGGGCCAGGTGTGAACTCTGAGAGCAGCAGAACTCTGTCTTTGTACTGCACTGCAATTGATATGTATTCTCATCAGAGGGAGAGTGATTCACCCAAAGTAGGATGTCAAAAACTTTGCTCTTTCCCACACACTTTCTTTGAACTAAGGGGTTTTTTATCATCAAGGTCCCTCAGGATCATAGTTTTTGAGAAACGTCATACAAGTTCAAAACCTACTTGAGTCTTTTCTTGGTGATGGTACTTAAACAAGGCAGGTTTCTTCAATTATTTAATTTCTACTTTCTACCAGCAGTGACTGGCTTCAGTTTTTCTTCAGCTGTTTGGTTTTGTTGCACCACTGAAACACAGTGGTATTGCAGGGTTTTGGTTTGGGGTTTGTTGTTTGAGGATTTTTTTCTGAGGGTCACACCAAGGATAGCTCAGCATATTGAAAAGCAATGTACTTAGCAGCTTACCTTCCCCCTCAGACACTGAATGAATAAAAACAAATCTAGCAAGACATTTCATTCTGCCACCTAATGGCATTCCAGGACCAGACACACACTACATACTTGATAAAGCAACAACCACAATCAGGTGAAGGGGATGGGTCTCGAAATGAAGGTTCTTTTAATGTTCTTGTTGTTGCAGAAGATCACAAAATATTAATAGGGGCAAGTAAAGAAATAGTATCACTTCCATCAGGAAAATGAAAACCAAGCTCATTGCACAGTCACATGACTCCCATTAAGGGCTTAATAGAGATTCCCTTTACTGCTGGATCATGCTATAAATAAGCAGATGGTGGTGATTTTCGATCCAAATTGTTGGATTTACATACAAAATGTCTTTGGATAGCAGCAAAAATGTTGAATAGCTTTAAATTAAACAATAAAAGCATGCTGTATTTAAAAAAAAAGTAAAAAAAGATGGAAGCAAGAGCAACAATACTATCAGTATGAAAAGCCTCAAAGCCTGCAGTTCTGGCAATGTTTTAAAGCTGAGTGAGATAATACATAGTTAAGATTACTCAAATAGAGTAAATTGGAAAATCAGCGGAGTCTTGCTGATTTATAGCAATAGGGTTTTGCTTTTATGATTTTATTTTCAAGTTAAGACTTCAAATACATCCATTTAAAAATATTTAATAAGCTCTAGCCATAAGCCTATTTTGGATGGTTCTGGTTACAACGCTTGCATCTGAAGTTTTACATAAGTAATATTTGTTTTTAACCTACTTTTCAGTCAAGCTGATGGAAACCTGCCTACCTTGACTTACACCCTTAGAACGATTTGTGCCCTAAGATCACTCCTGCCTGGTGTTGTAACATGATCCTCCCCCAGCTCTTACAGCTCCTAAAAGCACACACAAGTGGAAAAACTCATGACACTGTTGCCTACCTGACTGATTTCAGTCCTGAGCAGCAGTAGCTACATACAAAGAGCTTTGTGCCCATGAAAAACCATGTTATATCGCTGCCTTTTGCTTTGCTGGATTAATTGTGTCTAGTGCGGATGTCTGCTGGATACTTTTACATCTAGATAGTGATACAGTGTTTTCTAGAAGTATTCAGTAATGCAGCATTTGAGAGCAGCATGGGCAATAGCACATGGAGCATTTGCCCTGGAGCTCTTGGACCCATTCACTTGCCCTTGAACGACAAACTGATCCTCCAAGAGGGACAAAATGAGAAGGCAGCCACCCAACTGAGACAGGATAACCCTGCCCAGCATCCCTCTGCAGCTCATGGCTAAACACCACATATTGTTGTAGAGGAAGGTTGCTTGTAGCAGCTTATGTTCTCATACAGAGGATAAAACTACTTTGCCTGCTGAAAATTTCCACCCAAGCATGAGTCTTGTGACCTCATGAGAAGGGACAGTGTTCCCTACAGCTGCTGTTTTCATTTGGGTAGTTAAATTCCAAATGAAAGTAAACTACTGGAGGGGAGCAGAGAAGCAGGAGTTTGTCCAGGTAAATATTGGCATGTAATAATTGCAAGTGAGCTTGTGTTTGCTTCTCTGGGAACGGTTCACGAAATTCATGTGCAGGCTTTGCCTTACCCACAGCTTAAATGCAGCTGTCTCGGGGGAAATATGGAGGTTATTTAATAGTGCCCAGCAATGACACAAAACAACTTAGGGCAGGAAGAGAAGGCACCATATTAAATTAAAACTGCACAAAGCAAAATTTAGGGAGACAGAATGTAATTACCCAACTTGGACTGCAGCCAAGGCACTGATGCTAACACCTTTATTATCAAAAAAAAAGGAAAAAATACCATGAGAGCAAGGAAAATCAAAAAGAGATAAGACCTTGCTTTCAGCCTCTTTTCTAAAAGATGGCACCTCAACTTGCACAGTGCCCCTTAGCACTGTGCCAGGGTATTGATTCAGTACCTACTCAGAAAGAAGGCGGCCACCCACTGAAGAACATGCATAATTAAAGCTAAAAAATGAGCTGCTTTCTCTGTGAAATACAGAGTTCTCATAGCAGTGTTTCCCCAGGAATACACCATCAGGAAAAAAAAATACTTTGCACTTCACCTCCAAGGAATTTTGCAAAGGTCAAGCACTGGAGCCAGCTGGATGAATTATTTAGTGACCTCACCATTTTATTACTGAATATTTCATTGGGTTTGTTTTTGCAATCAACTATTTCTGTTCACATTAAAAGGAGCTATCACTAAATCCCATTTTTACTGTGGTAGACAGTGAGACAGAGGCAGCCAGAGGAAGCAGATATAACCAGTTGTCCTTGACGTTCAGCACCTTCCAGTTCTTTTGGGTTCCTTTAGTAACGCCCACCTTCCAGTGATTTTCTCAGTGTTATTCTAGAAGTTTGCAACAGAAATCAGGATCCTTGTTCCTGCTCAGCAGAATTACTCCAAATTACACCGTGACGTCCTGAAGATACATCATCAAGTACTTGCAAGGTTCCATGGGCATATGGAAATAGGGAAAGGGAGAAAAGGAGTTGAAGGCAGAGGTGCTGTGGTGGGAGCACAGTTTTGTATTCTCTGTGCAAACTAGAGACACACAGACTGGAAGTGAGCCATACGTTTACCACAGTTATGATTTCAGCCATGGACTCGGATTCATCCTGGATGTAGCCATTTACCCTTTACAGAATGGGTGTCTTCCTAAAGGAAAATCCAGAGATTTCACCTTGGTCAGAAGTTTCATAGTTGATTGAAAAAACATTTGAGGCTTTAAGGGTCCATGTTGTACAAAAGTAATTTTCAGGCTAAAATTCAGTAAACCTGTGTAAGATGGTTATTCAAATACATTTTTGACCTTCACCAGTCCATTCTGCCGTTTTGCTGAATGGGTAGATCTAGAGTTTAAGAAAAACAGATGCAGAAGGTACAGACAGCCTATGTAAAAGTTGCACATTGGCATTTACTTCATGTTCAAAAATATGGGCACCGTATATCTCAATTCCTTGCATGTTGGTTTGGTTTGCTTTGCTTTGCTTTTTTTGCTACTAGGATATTTCAGCTTTCCTGGGTGCATGCTAAATTATTTGTAGGATCAAAACTGCAGAGCAGAGCCTGCCTTTTATGCATAAATAGTATTAAGCACATTATCTAGTTATGCTAAGTCTTCACGGGTAGCAGCTTCTACTGTATAGCTTTTCTATATAATATGCCCTTCGGAGCCTGTGCATTTAACAATATGATTTTAAGGGTATCTGTAGTAAGCTGGAACATTTTAGATTAATAAATTACATAGCAGCATTATTATGTGCAGGGTTGTGTTTGCTCCACAGTTACAGCTGAGAATGACTTCCCACTGTAAACCCAAAAAACATAGCCCCCTTTACATAATCGGAAAAGCTCTCTTCACTTCAAGTTATGTGTAAGTAAAAAGACACAGGACAGGAGAATAAGAGGCTCTGTCTTCCTCGGGCTTCATCTTAAATGCAGAAGTCTACACTGTGTTGAAAGAATTTCAGAATATAACAAATACAGCCAGAATCTGCCTACAATATCTGAGGAGAAAATTCTGCAATTAAAAGTGTTTTTTGCAAACATAGATTTGCATGGGTCCTGCATGAGCAGGTCCTTAATACTGCTAAAAACTCTTGTTTGAAAAACCACTGCATGTTTTCAATATTTATAATTTATCATGGATGAAAGGTTTTTTCTCCACAAGACGATTTCTCGACTTTTGGCAGCTCTTATTTTGATCAGTGCTGTGCACTTTTCAGAGTCCTTACCTGCGGTGTCGGCATGAAAAGAAACATAAACTTTTAATCAGTCTTCTTTACATACAGAGTCTTCCTTTGTTAATGAGTAGAAAAGGCTAGAATACTTTTCTCTTAATCATATAGCAATTTCATTAATTCTAGCCTTCTTAGGGATCATAATACAAATCACAAAAATATGTACTTTAAATTTTTTATGAGACAAAGAGAATACTGTATGTAGTCTTCATTAAGATCCCAGGGGCTACCCATTATGATGAAGCATCATTATAAAAAATGAGTGAATATGTTTGTAACCTTCCTGGCCAGTAGCACACAATTACTGTGTGTGTACAAAAAGAAAAATAATGATCTGATGCTGTAGCATCACCATCAGTACCAGAGATGTGGATGTACACAGTGAGTCAAGATCCATTTTACGTGTTGTCATTGCTCCGTTCGGAGCCTTGGATGTGCAGGGGTTTCTGACAGCCAGGGACAAAAACAAAACATTGGTTCATAGCTCTGAGTTGGGATCACTTAGCTGGAGTTTCATCCACAGTGGAGACTCACCCCCGTCCTCCACAGTGCCTCTGCTGTGGAGCTGTTCTGCCATGCCCAAAGACAGTGTGCAGGAAGCTCCACAGCTATTCAAACTTTCCACCCCATGGAAAGCACATGAAGGATCAGTAGTCCCAAAACTATACTTTTCCTTATCTTAGCACCAAGCTACCCTACAGCAGGTTCTAGCAAAGCCATCCACAGGGGACTGAGCTTTGAACCATAGTCAGCTACTCCTGCTGCTACACGGGATGGCCACAACACAGCCCCTGAACTACAAAAGCAATGCTTTTATAAAGCTCCTATATAAGAACATAGTGACAAAAATAATACCCAAAATTCGTATTTTGGGATTGCTGTAGAGGCTTCTTCAAGACTTTTCTTTTTTTCCAGTTAAGTTCTTTTGCAAAAGTACTCAATGCAAAAAGGTCACATTTTGTTGAAGAGGTACCATCTTGGAACATGAGATAGGTGAGGGTACAGCCACATTCATACTTCTGAATGATTGGGTTGGCATCATGCTCAGTATTTATAGTAGAGGGAAGAAGGAGGAATTGAGGAATATTTGGAATGATGGTGTTTGTCTTCCCAAGTAACTGCTGGGTGTGATGGAGCCCTGCTTCCCTGGGGATAGCTGATTACCTGCTTACCCATGGGAAGTGTTAAACTAATTTGGTGGTTTTTCTTTCCTTGCTTGTGTGGCTTTTACTTTCCCTATTAAATTATCGATATCCCAACCCACGAGTTTTCCAGCCTTTACCCATCTGACTGTGTCCCCAGTCCTGCCGTTGGGGAAGCGAGCGAGTGGCTGTTTGGGGCTTGGCTGTTGGCTGGGGCTAAACCAGGACAAGGTTACTCCCCACCCAAAGAATAGCCCTGACTCAGCTAAAATTGTCACTCCCATAAAGAGGAAAATACCAGCTTTTCTCTGAGTCTTGGGATTTTGTTATTGCTATTGATTTAATAATCACCTTTTCAGATACTGTTGTGACAAGAAAAAAATGACAAAGGGGGTAGATAATAGGTAGTATCCAGACCAGGATTTTATCTGATTTCTTTCAGTCTGTCGTGTAGTGATGCAGCAAGATAATACCACTGACTTCAGTGCAACCCACTGTAATAGGGTGGAGAGTCAGAGCCAGTAACCTTCTCATGGTAGCTGTATCAGCTCTAGTAAAAGTACTCCAGTATTCACTAAAAGAAGAAATCCCTCCTTGTCTTCTTCCTGGTATTTTGTATCTTTTAGTTATGAGCAAAAATGTAAAGGGCTTTGGTTGTCTCATTTTCCCAAAAGGAATGATTCTATAGAAAACATCCATTACTGCTTACTCTTTAACTAGATGTAATTCCCAAGTGCTGTGTAATCATTAAGTGAGCTTTAATTTAACAAGTGTGCTGCTCTTAGCACATTTTCACTTATGTAGTAGTAAATTAACTATAACAGATTGTAACTGTTCTCCATCATTTAGCAATAAGTAAGGCTTCCCATAAATATCTTTAAAACTAAACCAAGGTATTTTTATGGCACTTGCTCACCACTCGTTCTTATTTCTCATCACAGCTTAAACAACATCCATTTCAAAGAAAAGATTACTTTTCATGCTGAGGTCCAAAATTTCAGTTCATTTGCTTTCTGGTTACTGGGGAGGAAACTGCACCACCTGAGGTATGTCTCACTTGGCCACCTCTGGTAGATGAGCAATGCTCTGATAATCGGGATGGGAACACTTCAGTGGGCTAAGTGAATTCGCTGGATCAATGAGGCATCGCTGCATTTCCACAGTGATTTCTTTCAGAGTCTCATCGTTTCACACATTTATATCACAGATTTTGCTTTGGTAGTAATCAGCAGCAAGTTTCTGAATGACTACAATGCTAAGGGCCAAATCCCAAAAATACAGTAACCAAACCAGAGCCTGATATTTAGAGGAGCTCTCACCTTTTTTATCTGCAGCCTTCTGACTTTGTATGCTAAGTCAAGCCTCTATGCTTGTGTCTAAAGGGGGAAATCTCCTTCTGAAACACTGTCCTTATGTGACACCTCTGTCTGCTGCCTATACAGAAAGGGAATGACCATGATTAATTAGAATAGCTACTAAAGTAATTTCTTGAGAACAATGATGATATTTAACTTGAATATTGTTTTCTCCGGGGCTTTGCCCTGATCCTTTAGGATTGTTCACTTCAAAGGGAAAAAATGGATCTGGCAGTTACATTTATGCTAGGCTGACATTGTTGGTTTGCTGCCAAAGAGGAATATCACAGAAGTACCAGCTGAGGGATCCCAGCCACTGAACCTTGGTGCTAGCCTAACAAGAAATCACTTCAATGGTGACACGGAATATCTCTGTCCGTTTTGTCCTTAAAGTTACAGAAATGCCATCCCAACCTAAGTTGAATCACAGCTTTCTTATATAGGTACATGACCCTTCTGAATCAAACTGATGCCATCAGCTTGTTTCACATTTCACAGCCTGAAGCAAAGTCTTAGAGGATGAAAATTTTGCTTAGAAAAATCCTGCTCTAGCCTCACCTTCTTATTGCCCCCTGCATATCACAGACCTCTTCATAGGCCATTATCCTTTCTCTGGAGTTTTCTATATTGTGGCTTTGTTTGTTTTTTTAAGGGCAAAAATAAACACGACATTAAAAATAACTGTTATTCTTCTGACCTCGAAAAAAATGGGTTTGCATTTTAAAATAATTGAATTTTCATTTGAAAACTATTTAACCATAATGGCCTCTTGTCAGTATTCTCACTCAGAAATGTTCTTCTGATTCTTTGACACCTCTTTCTCTCTCAGTTCATGCGGATTTCGGTCTCTAGCAGAAACCAGCAGAGAACAAAATAGCTAAAGGAGGCTAGTGGAATTTGAGTTGCACAGGGGTGTTACATCAATTATTTTTCCCGTAAGTCCATATGTTCTTCTAAATATACAGAATGATGGCATTAGACGGGTAATAATCAGTGCTTTCTCTCAGTAGTTTTAGCCGAATTGTGAGATAGAATTGATCCCTGGAAGCCTATTTTCACTTGGCAAAAGGAAATACATTCATGTAGTCATGCAACTCCAAAAGCAAGAAAAGAACAGGAATTTGGGCAGCATTTTCAACACTACCATTTTTTAACATGTAGAAACTTATCTTTTCCTTCATATGCATCATCAAAACAAAGTCTTTCTTCTGGAATTTGGGAGGTTTTTTGAGGGAGGGTGTTTTGGAAGTGGCCCACTGTCACAAGTAAATTTGATAAATATTGCTGTATTTAGAACCTGGATTTCTGTCTGGACGATTTGTATGTACAACAGTACTATGTCCACTCTTCTTATGGATTTTATTTTGTCAATCCATTTTATTTAGATTTTTATTATTTCAGTTCTTATGCTATTCTGAAAACGGAGAGAAATATTTGTAGAGCGTCATATTTTTTCAAATGTAAACATTTTTCATTTGTAAACAGTACTCTTTAGAGTCTGTAGAGAAAGGCATGTGTGAGCAAGTCTAATACAAGTTATTTCACTCCTGCACCTCCATAACGTAATCTTGTTCTCAGTTCATGTGATGCCTCTGTTTCTCTTCCCCCAGTGTATTAAGCTGTGTCAGCAGAGGTTTGATCTATGTCTATTATGTTTACGTGGCTCTGCTTAAAGTTATAAAAGGATAAACTTCTCTCAGTAGTGGTGATTGTTTTACAATATTTTGAGAGCGTGTGTTTCCCTCTCAGTCTTTTCATTGACAGCCATATGTCAGGGAGTGCTGCAAGCAGACAGCCCAGAGTCATTACAGGTATCCTGATGATAAGACTGTGTTATGGCTCTGATTGTAAAAAGATTTTAAATTTTCATCAGATATGTAATATTAAAAGCATGCTGGATAAATTATGAAAAGAAAAATGGAAAGCAGCTGAGTAGTTAAACACCTTAAATAAAAGGAGAAAAAATAGGTGGATCCAAGTCTGAAAAGCAAGTCTGTTTGCTCTTTTTTCATCAGATGTTACTTGGATCCTGGGGAGTTACATTATCCAGATGGAAAGTATGGGGCTTGCTTCTCAGAGTGCCAAGGCTTACACTGAAATGACAGCCTGGTCTGCAATCCCGTGGGACAATATGGGCAGGGGTGAGCTCACTGCCTCACCTTTGGCTGGGACCCTTGGAAACCCTGGTAGCACATGTTCAGCACTTCACACTGGGTTTCCTCAGCCCTTCATTGAGAACAGGGCCTTTGACTGCAAATCCCTTTTGCCAGCCTTTGATTTTTTTGTCTGCACCATGTGGCTGCTATCAGTTTACAAATAAAGAAAAATTAAAATTGGTTTATGAACTGTTATTATTATAACCGAGTTCTGCTATTAGCTAGGTCTAAATGTTTTCATATATTCCACACCTCTGTTGCCCTTTGAGATTTTTAACTGTTGTTTTCTTGTACATTAATAATTTCCTTGTATAATTGTCCCCAAGAGAATGAGCTGAAAGAATTATGAATTAATTTGCATCTTTTAACGTACTAATAAACTTTGCAAGAAGAAAATTTCACTCTATCCAGGTGGAAACCAATCACTTTAAATCAAAGCTTACTGAATTTCAAATAGGCTTTTTTTTCAAGAAGTTGCAGGAGAACAGTGCTCTGCATGCTAAAAGTAATTAGAAAGCACAAACAGCAATTTCAGACAAAGCCCTGGGTCATTTTTTTGCTGCAGCGTAGAGTTCACAGGCACTTAGGAAAATGAGTATTTGTTGTATTTAAACAAAATGAATAGCAATTTCTTGGAGGTTGAGAGGTCTCAGGCTGTAAATGTAGATTTCACCCTTTCATTGAAAACTATTTTTAAACTGTTTTAGCGTTTTTTATTGTCTGATGTAAATAAATAATTCATGGTATAGCCTCTAAAACAGGGTTCAAAAAAAAGAAATGTCCTTTTATGTACGATTTATTCAAATAGAATCTTGAGTGAACAAAATGTTCTATCTCATGTATTCATTTATAACCAAACAATGTCAGGTCCTTGTTCACCAAAGCACTCATCTTCATTTATCTCTGAGCACTTGAGAAACCAAAGCTCTTCTCCGGAGTAACTAAAGAAACAAGTTCTGAGCATCTACTCTAAGTTTAACACATGAGAGTGTTACTCACATAGTTTCTCACAAGCTTAAGTGATTTACCGAACTGGTGATTTGACATCCAAGTTTATTTACCTTCATGTATTGTAGCCTTGGTTAAATCTGGGAATAGAAACGCATGCTCTAGCCCCCATTTCCCAAATGAGACACAAAATATATAATTCATGGAAAAGATAGGTCTTGATATCAAGCTTTCAATTGTGGGATTCATTTTAGTAGTTGATAAAGTTTAGCATTAACATTTGGCAGGGCAAAAACCCATTTGTTTAAATGGCTACAAACTGTCAGGGCCAGAATGAATCCCAGCTGGTACGGGAAGGGGGGGACAGCGCAGAAGGGGGGGACAGCGCAGAAGGGGGAAGGGACTGATGAAGCACAGAGAGAAAGCAGGGATAAAACATAACGGGTTTGGAAGCGGGCAGAAGAGCATTGGAATTGTGACCAAGGGGAGGCCTGCAGGAATGTCACAAGAGGTGAGAAAAGGCCAGGTAGGCACTTGCTGGGGACAGACACAGGTTAAGAGGAAATGGGGGGGCTAGGCCAAACAAGGGAGTACTGCTAATAAGGCAAAGGGAGCTGTGCCTCTTCCCTAAGGGAGCAGATGCAGATTAGAAGCACAAGTCCATCAGGATTATTGATATGGCCACAGAGAATCAAACCTACAAAAAAACGTTCAGTACAACCTGGGGGATGTTTCCTCTCACTAAATAGAAAAACAAATTAATTTCTGAAAATGTGGCCTAAATATAAATGATAAAAAAACTGAAGGTAGGAATTTTTCAGTAGATCTGGATATTTAGACTTTTTATCCCCCTTAGGGCTTTGAAGAGCATAAGCTTCTTTATCAACACAGCCTGATAATATTCTCCTTTCTTCAGCACGCCCAAGAAGGAAAACATTGTATTGACTGAAGAAAACCCCAACAGAACCTGTTTCTCCCATAAAGCTACCCCATGACACGCAGGTTTCCACACATTCTACCTGAAAGAGTTTTTCTGTTTTAAGTTTGAAGTTTGCAGAGTGCTTGCAAAGCAAACTTGTATGTGTGCTCAGAGCACTGTTTGTCATGAAAAATACTGACAACAGCAGAACACCTCTAGCAGTATGAAAATACACATTTAAAACTGTTGCTGTATTTATGTGTTGAGATGTATTGTTTGATTTTTCAGGCTGTTGCAGAGATTGCAAACAGATATATTGTTTGTTTTCCATTCTTAAATGATTTTTTTATACAAATGTCTATATAAATTAATTTTTAAATGTCTATGGTAATTAAAGGATATTTTTCCTGTGCTCCAAACAGCATTTTTATGCACAAAACCACCCAGCTATCCCTTAAACAGCCCAGAAGACACTATTTGACACCATAAGTGTCTGCCATGATGGATTCATTTTATTTTAGCTACAGATTAAAATATGTGAAATTCTTTATAGCTGATACTTGTTATGACAGTGCATAGGGAATTTCCTCACAAACAGAGACAAACTTTCTCCAATTCCAGACTGGAATTACTTTTATTTAATGTAAATATATATGCAAGCGCTCAAAATATACAAGCTGCAGTACAAATTTCAGTGCAATGCTTTTTTAAATGAACAAGGTGCAAACTTCATAACAGAAAGGAGGGAAGACACCTCCAAGCCAGCACAGTTCAGTACCACTGAAATGGGGCTACTGTCTGTTTGAAATGTGAGATCTGGCCAAATAATCCAAGACCCTGAAAATTATCGCACCTGTAGAAAATATGGATGCTGCTTTGCTTCTGGCACATCCCAGCATGCTCTTGCTGCACAAATTCCTGCATGGAAGGAGTTATTCTTCCACGGTAAAGTAATACTCTGTCTTAAAGCCTGGCATTTTTTTATCGCCAGGCTTTAAGAAAGTCATCTGCACTCTCTCCCCAAATTCCCTCCACACTGCAGTGTTTAATGATATCTAATCTAAAGTAAGAACATGGTGCTTAATGAATATGCATTTGTCACATGAATACCAGGAACAGATTAAGTCCAAAAGTCCCCTGTAATCTGCTGGGAGAGATATGTGGAGTGCTGGAGTCAGCACAGCCAGAAAACCTTCAAAATATTTTCCTTCAGCTCTAATTTGAAAACTTCAATGGCAAAGTTTACCCTAAGGAGAAATGGTGCTAAGCACAGATTTATTTATTTCCTGCTGATGAACACAGCCATGTGAACAACTGAGATGTTTTTTTCTTGCAGGAGGATGCTAGAGCTGCCGAATTAAAAGCTTGAGCTTCAAAATTGACATTGACCCTATTTATTAGCACAACAATGGGCTTGTTGTGGCTCCTGTGGCGTTCCAGGATTGCAGAGAGCTACATGTAAGTGTGTTTTTGCTGTCCCAATGCAGGTGGCTGGCAAGGCAGGGTGCACGGTTTAAAACACACCCCACAGTGTCTCCTAGAAGATGACTGCATTGCTCATGATCATCACTTTCAGGGCAAGGCAGCAAAATCCCTTCAGAAACTATTTATCTCTAAGAACAGGCTGACTTTATTTTTTGAAAATACATGATGTTTCCCCTACAGGACTTGGGGGGCAGAGCTTGGCCGAGTCTCTTTTGGAGTCAGGCATTCAGATCAGCTTTCCCCTCGGGCCTGGCAGCTGGAGACCACCATCCCTTAAGCCCTGGCATCAGCCATTTATGGGGATGTCACTGCTGGGAACTAGCAGGGCTGGGAAGCAGGTGAAGAAGGTGCTCCTCACCTGGCTCCTGCTTGGAAGAGAGGCAGGGCTTGGAGCCTGACTTCACACTTCCCTTCAGGATACTCAAGTCCCCTCACAATCGCATTTTCTGATCTTGCAGAATTTCTAATTAGAAGTTAACCCTCTAATATCAAACTGCATTTGATCTTGTCTAGAGAAATGGAAGATTTCCAACACATGCAAAACATGTTGTTGAAAACGTGGCCTATTGAAAAAAAAAACTGTAAGAAATTTTTACGTACAAGTAAAAATTTTCAGTCCAAGTTTTCCTGTTTATCCTTTCGATTACTGAAGAGTTGTTCACCTATTTTCAAAAAACAGTACCTTCATAAGGTTTCTTTATTATTATTATTGTTGTTGTTGCTTTGAAAATAACAATTTTTTACAACTGTTTGCTGTTTTCCAAACACCTCTTATTGGTGCATATCAGTCCTAAAAAAGCCAAAAGTGCTTCAGATCCTTCAGGAATCATCAATACTTTGTAGACTCACAGAATAGCTGAGTTTGGCAGAGACCTCTGGAGATGATCTAGGCCAACCCTCCTGCATAAGCAGGTTGCTCAGGACTACGTCCAGTCAGCTTTTGAAAATCTCCATAGAAGAACTCCACAATGCTCTGAGCAACCAGTCCCACTGTCTAACCACCCTTACAGTAAAAAGTCTAAAAAAAAGTCTTGTCTTTCAGTTTAGGTCAATTGCCTATTGTCCTGTCACCAGAAATCACTGAGGAGTCTGTCTCCTCCTCCTTTGCTCCCTGCCATCAGCTATTCATACACGCTGACAAAGTGCCCTAAGCCCTCTTCTTCTGATGGAGCAGCCCCACCTTTCCCAGGCTGTCCTTGCCAGCCAATCGCCCCTGTGGCCCTCTGTTGACCCTCCAGCATGCCTGCATCTTTCTACTCTCCAGCTGGAGAGCCCCAGCCTGTGCTGATTTGGGTTGCTTCTGACAAAATTACCTATTTAAGAAACAGTTCGGGGAAAAGCTGGGATGAGTATCTTATTTGATAGTCTCAGGAGAGTTCTTTACATGATTATACGCTGTAGTAAAAGAGATAAGTTTGATTCCTTGCATAAATTATTACTATTAATAACTTAATTATAAATTTAAATATTAATTATTGTAATTAATCCTTTAGTACCTAACAATTATAGAGTGTTACAAACTCTGAAATAAGCACTACAAGTCTCTAAATAAACAACATATTCATGGCCTGAAACTGACTTTTTTCCTTGCATTGGAGGAGACCTCAATACAATAGACACCGAAGCTCTGGTTTTTCACTTCCTCCAACAGAAAGCAAACAAGTCTCAGGGTAAGTAAGAACCAGATCTTAAACCCCAGTAGGTTTGGCCCCCTCTTATGGAATTTCCACCTTTCTGTCATGTACTGTTCTGCTTCATTCTTCTAAATTCAAATTCTCCTTCCAGATCTTACATGCTGGTGCACTTTCAGACCCCTTCCATATCTGATCTCTCTTATCTTGGCTTTCATTTTGTGAACTAGCAGGTCACTGTTTCCTTTTATAATATTTCTTTTCTTATAGTTTAAATAAGGAGCTCTGAGATACAGAAAGGCTAATCTCACAATTCTCAAAAAGCATTTCGGTAACTCTCATTCTATTTCTGGACTTAATTCTATATTCAACACATCTTTTTTATTATTTGTCTTTGATCCTGCTCGAGACTCTCACAGTCTGTTTTACTTGGTAGTGAAGAACCGTGGCCGTATGTAGCTTTAAAGTTGAAAGAAACTACAGAGCTGTGGCTGGAGTGGAGCTGGAAAGGGGCTGCCAAAGCAAAATTTGGCATCAGTTCGAGGAACTGGTAATCCAGGGAAGAGCTGCTCTGTCTTTGCTAAGGCTCTGTTTAGGATTAGAGTTAAACTAACTTGGAAAAAAATCTCAGAGCTCCAGCTGGAGTGAGGCTGGAAGGAAGCTGCCAGTAGAGAAACAGTTTAGCCCAAAGGGGAATGTTTAGCCCCAGGAAGGGCCGTGGAATGCTCCTCCAAGGCCTGGATTAGAGCTGGCAGCACCCATTTCTGTAATTGACGTACACAGCCCTGTATTTTGTGCTCATCTGGCACACGAACGCCAGCCTTAAAGCACGTACTATATCCACAAGGAAGAGAGGTTACAGAGGGGGAGATTCACCTCCCGCTTCTCCAGCGCTGTGCTCTAAGGAAGAAAGCGCAAAGGTCCCGAGCTTCCGGGCACGGCGGGAAGGACAAGGCTTAAATCCACGGGTAGGGAGCGGCAGAGGCGGCAGGGGCCGTGCGGGGGGTGCTGGCGCTGTGACGCTGTACCCCCGGAACACCGCTCTGTGCCACCACACAGACACATCGCTTTATTCCCGTCCGTGCCGGGACGGCCGAGCGGCCGCACCNCGCCGGGGCTGGGAGGGGTTTCTGCGCGCTGTGGTGCGGCAGTGACTCCGCAGCGCTACGTTACGTTCCTGCCAGTTAATATGCGGGAATGTTGTTCTGGTTTTAGCTCTCCGTGCTCTGCCCTCCTCGCTGCTGTTAAAGCGCTTAGAGTTACCTTGCTCTAAATACCGGTTTCCAAAAAGAAAAGTTAAAATCACCGAGCTGGCCCTGTCAGTTCCTGCAGACCGTGTCGTCCCCGGGGGAGAGCCGCGTTTAGTGGCACAGTCGGGATGTGCCTCGTAAAGTACTTCCCGTCACAAAAGCAGCATTTCGTAACTGCGCTGCGGAGCAAAGTGACTTTCTGGCAGCAGGATTATGTTCTCTGTCACTCCTCGGTGATTAATGCGAGCTGTCCAGCGCTGTGCGTGCTTCTCACCCGTGTTTAAACCTCCCTTTCTTTATGATACTCTTAGGTTATATTGATCACTGCGCACGTAAGGAATGACCGGTCATTTGAAAAAAGGTGCTGGTCGTTGGGGTGTTCCGTGATATCAGAGATTATGTGTAGTTGTAATTAAAGTACATGTGCCTGCAAGGCCTTGGGGTTTTTTGTGTGATGTGCACCATTTGTGGCAGTGAGCTGGCAGTTTTCATGCGACCAGTGGGACACACAGACTGGTCTTGCCGGTGCCGTCGATTTACCCGTGGGTGGTGTCACTGTTTTGTGGTCAGAATTGCTCAGGATGACCTGAACCTGTGTTCTGGGCCGTGACCTTGACTGAATGCTGTGCCCATAAAGCTAACCAGTTCTTTAAAGGATGGCTTAAGATCTCTCTCCGAGTATTTTCCACCACGTATATTGTGCTCTTTGCTTATTTGGGTTTATACTTATATGGAGTTTTAAGTAAATGTAGAGAGCAGAGTAGTCATGCGGTGTTGTGTCTCAAAACGAAGGTTAATTGCTGAAATAACTCAAACATAAGTACATAAAGGGTCTTGATTTTAATTTATATGTGTGAAAAGTGGTATGTGCTCCTGTTTTTGAGTAAATTGTGAGAGAGAAGTCTCTGCTGGAACCAGAAGACAAATACAGGTAAAGCGAAGTTAAACTGCGTGTTTAAGAAGACTTTGCCTCCTATTACAGTACTTCAGTGATACTACTGTTTTTACTACAGGCATTTTTTGGCTGGTTGGGTTGGGTTTTTTCACTGCTTCTATTGTAGTTGAGAATAAGTAGGGAGTGTACCTTATCTGTAAACCACGTAACAAAACAGTAAAACACATTTTATTGTGCATTTGCAGGAGCACAGCGTGTTAATTTATCTCAGAAACCATGCTGGCTGCCAGGCTGGTGTGCCTGAGGGCACTGCCGTGCCAGACCATCCGCCCCACCATCACTCAGGCTTCCCCCGCCCTGAGGAGCTCCAGTATAAAAGCGTACAGGCTGTGGCAGCCTAGCCAGGTAAGGTAATTCTCTTTCTGATGGCCATGGCTGCACATATTTTAAAGGGTTGGGTGTATTGCCGAAAGAATCACTTCGCATGGAGTACCTGATGTGAATGAGGATGAGCCTTCTGCTTGTTTGAGGTACCTGCTCTAATTTACTGAAGGAAGAATGTTGCTCAGTCAAAACACATCAGTTTTAGAGCAATTGAAGTGAAATCTTGTGTTCCAATGACTGACTTGCGTCTTGAAATTAATGGGCAAAAGAGCCCAAAAGAGATAGGGGATGGACAGGCCTTACTAAGTAAGATGGGAGGAACAGAAATTCTTGTCCTGTCTCCCTGTTCCCAAGTTAGAATCTTAAATATAACATTGAAAGAAACACTTTATTTTCAACTGTTTTAGTCTCAACATGTGTTTAGAGCTGTAGTCTAAGTTAGAGCAATTTCTGAGCTGTGGCAGGACAATCACAGGTCTAACCAGCATTTTTTAAAACCAGACTGTTGTTATCCTGAGACACTGTTTATTCTTCATTGAGAAGAGGGTGTCGCAGACCTGCAACTCACAATTCTTAGGGGCTGTTGTTGCTCTTCTGTCATCTTGATGAAAGTGCTAGTGGCAAATCCTTCACCTCCTTTGTGTTTTCCTCTTAAGCATTCTAAATGTGTAGGTGCATTGTGGGTTTTTTGTGTGTATGAGTTTTCTGGCATTGGGCTGGATTTCATTAGCTGCTAAGCACAACCAAACTGAAGGGCTCTGGTAAACCTCCTGAATTGTAGTGCTTTAATGGCTGATGAGAGTAATGCTTGTAGGATTTGTATTTTAGTGTTGAAACAAACTCACAGTTTGATGTGAGTCCTTGGCTGCTCAGATGCAATTTTAATTTAAAAATTCCTGTAAAAATGGTCAGAAAACTTCATAAGTTGATTTTAAATATGAGTGGATTCTGTGTTGCTCTTGCAACTTACTAAGACTTTGAGCAGCATACTATAATTACGTGGAGCTTGCCAGCCTTAAAAATCTTGAGTTCTTAGGCTTTCGTTCAAGGTCTGCTCTATAAATCAAGGTTAGGCTTGAAAGAAAAAAAATTTGTGCTGCTTTTCCAGCTTTAGCGTCTATAAAGTATAAGTATCATGCAAGAATATTTTTTACATTAAAGTGTTGGCATGAAGAGCATTTTAACGTAGAAAGCAAAATACTTTCTTACAAAATAAAAAAGTGATGATTATGCTTTTATATTTAGCAAAAAGGCTTGTGGCAGTGTTTGGTATGGTGGGACTAGAGTAGAAGAAATGCAGTCTGAAAATTCCAGCTTCTGTAATTCACTGCATTGGTTCTGTACTTCTAGAATATGTGAATGCATTTCACAAAGGTTCCTAAACTTTAATATTCACTTGGTTTCCTTGAGCACAGTTGCTTTGTATGTATGAAGGCAAACACAGATTAATAAGAGATTAATTAACAACTCTAAGTGTAGTAAGTAAGTTGATAAGAATTTCTTCTATTTTATTTCATTAAATGTTTCTTATGTTATTTCTGAATCTAACAGAGTTATGCCACCAGAGTAAGAACAGGTGCAAGGCGTGGAAAACTTGGCCAAGAAGTGAAAGAAGCAGCATTTGAGCCATCTGCAGAAACTGCGCTTAAAGGTAGAGTAGCTCTGCTTAAATGCTGAGAATCTCTGAACCTTAACTTAAAACTTCCTCAAAGGAATATGTTTCCTTCAAACCGCTGAAACTGGTGGTGAACTGACTTGAAATTAAGTGAAGCTTTATGAAGGAGGGCTAAAATGGAGCAGCTACTGCAGACACATCAAAATTCACATGAGGATGTTGTTAACTATCCAAGGAAAAGCATTAATGGGAGTGTGTGTTTTTTATTTCTTCACACAGCTGATCGCCTGGGGAAATTTATTGTTGCTGGAGGGGCTGCTGTTGGCCTTGGAGCCCTCTGCTACTATGGAATGGGCATGTCCAGTGAGATTGGAGCTATCGAAAGGGCTGCGTAAGTAAGATGGTTTACTTCTTTAATGAAGCAAATCTCCTGCTCTCTATCTGTCTCTTCTTTAGCTGCTATCACCCAGCGTATGCTCAGCTTATGCTTTACTAAGCTCTGAACAGAAAGCCCCCACCTATGTCTCAGCAGGTTTTTAAAGCAAAATTAGAATTATTCAGCCTTAAATAGTAAAGGCCTTAAATAGATAGTAACCTGAGTGAGTTTGTTTTGCTAAATGTAATGTGAAGAGCATATAAACTTGTCTTACGAGGTGTGCTCCAGATAACTTAGGAAGTGTGGTCTTCTGAAAAGCATTGCTAAGACCAGTTTCCCTGGTGTTCCTATGAGACTGTTCATTAAACTTTAATACAGCTGTTGAAAAAGTCTCCATTAAACCCAGTATCTTGGCATAAGCTTTGACCTAATAAATTTGTTCTTCTTAAAATTTTGCTGAATGGCTTTTTGCTCAAAAAACCCCTGGCTGATGGCAAAACTGTACAGTTAGTCTTAAAAGATGGGTAGTAATAAGCATGGGCTTGGGAGAAATGTGTTGGAGACATTTGCTTTACTTTGCATTTGTATTTGGAAGTGACTCTGCATTTATACTGAATGTGTGCTACTTGTGTCTATGAGAAGCTTGTCATAGATAGAGCTGTGTCTAATTTTTTTCTTCACAAGCCTTGAATAACAGGTCAAAAGAGTGAAGTGGGAAAAAATGTGTGCGCTGTGTTTAAATTTAGTGTTAGCAGGGAAAGTTTTCTGTCTGTAGTGTGAGCAAATGATACTGCAGAAACTCATTAATGTCCAGGTCTGTTGCTATTGTTAGAGCTCTCAAAATGACATTTGTGTCCTGTGGTGTCAGATAACCATGTGCACTGTGAGTCAGCAATTTGTGAGCTGCTCAGCAGGCTGCCTAGTGCCAGTATGCATTCTGTAGACCTTTTCCCTGAAACCAGTTTGTTATATACACACACTATTCTCTTTTTTTTTTTTTGTAGTTAAAAGCATTCATTACTCTGTTTTCCATGCATGCTTCCTCCTTAGAATTGAATTATAGTTAGCATTATTTGTAATTTTCAATGTTTTTACTGAGTTAACATTAGATTAAACCAGTAAGATTGACAAGTTCAGTCCCCATTGTAAAGTAAACTCCTGGCAGAAGTTGCTAGACCACATAACTATTACAAAACCTCCCTTATATCCATAGCTATGAAGGCATTTAGCAGCTTGATTTTGTCTTTAGCTGCTCTCCATTCTGCACCTGGTAACTGCACAGCTCTGTATGACTGCTTATTTTTCAGTATTTGGCCACAGTATGTGAAGGACAGAATTCAGTCTACGTACATGTACTTTGCGGGCAGCGTTGGCATGACAGCTTTGTCTGCTGCAGCAGTGAGCAGATCTCCTGCACTCATGAACCTCATGACAAAGGGCTCCTGGCTGGTAAGCTTTGTTATAAAAATAAAAGTATTTGCTGAGAAATGCCCCCAAATGTAACGGTTGATATAAAAAAGTATGAGAAATGTAAACTACTTGGTTGAAAGTAAGGCAAAACTTAACCCACATTAGTGGCCTTATCCATAAAGACTATTCAGGTATCCTGGTGATACTTTGTGATGTAAGATTTGGTGATTCTAGTCACATGTTTTTCCCATACTACTTTGATGGTTTGTCAAAGACAAACTACATGAGGCAATGCTATCCTTACCAGGTGTATATAGGCAAGTTAGAACCTCTTAGAAATAGCTACCTAAAGCTAACGGCACAGTTTCTGTTGCTGTCTGTACATAGAAACCGAGGTCCCTGTGCATTCCTACTCCTCCCTGTGCTCTCCTGTGTAGCTCTTTGCAAGCTGACTTCTGTTTGCCAAAGGTGAAATAACACTGGTACGTGTTTAGGCTTAGTACAGATTCAGTGTGTTGAGTGGAGTGAAACAATAACAGTTAAATGCCAACACGTACGTAACTTAAAGAGATTCATTTAATAAAGCATCGTTGGTGATAAAAGTTGTATGCTGACCAGTTTGGTAGATGCTGGATGATTCTGCTTGGAATCATCAGTAAGAAGAGGCGCTGAGGTTAAAAAATCATTGGTAGCAAAAGCCTGTAAACTAGATGTTTGCTTTGGGTGGAGAAATGCATGAGAAAAGGAAGGCTAACACATTTCAGGTACCTTAATGAGAGTGAGGGGCAGAACCATGGGTTTTCCTTTTCTTACTTTACGCAGCCAAGAGATTGTTGCCAACTTAACTTTTAAATTTGGATTTCTAGAAAACTGAGTAAAAATAAAATTACTGCAAGCTAAGATTTGCAAAGATTTGACTATAACCTTACAGGAGTAAAATCGATGAATAGTCCAATTGTAAATTAGGTTGCTGTTTTCAGAATTAGTGTTGACTTTTAGACTAGGAGGTTAAAACAGAGACTGTATGTCCACATGCTAACTTGAGCTCTGTAATGCTGTTTCTTCAGGCAATTGGTGCAACTTTTGCAGCCATGATTGGTGCTGGAATGTTGGTCAGAACCATATCCTATGAAGACAATCTAGTAGCTAAACATGCAGCATGGATGATGCATTCAGGTATGTGGTTTTAGTGTTTGTTATAGAGATGTCTGTGCTTCAGTGTGACCAGATGCTTACTTTAACAAAACTTCAGGTTTAAAGTAAATTTTTATATATTGCTGTAGGAGAGTTGAGATTTCTTCAGAGATCAGCGAGAACTCCTGAATGTCAGGGAAAGACATCCTGAGTGTCCTTAACAGAACTCTGTAGTGTTTTTCATAATCTTCTAAAAGTCATGCTCAAGTTAAACTTGAGTTATGTATACTCCACATTGGATAGAGCTAGATGGTTTCGTGGCTGCTTTGGTTTTGTGATTGTTTTCTAACACTAGAGCTTTTGCCTACACTACAGCTGTGCAGGATAGGAAGCATTTGAAAACCTGACTCGAAAAAAAGAGATTTTAGTATTAGTTTACTTCTGAGATGTGTCCATCAGGTATTTAAGCTTTGAGTACAGATCAATTTCTCTCTAAAGATGCCTGCTTCAAATAACAATGGCTCTCATTTTTCAAAACTATTTTGCCAGAAATGTTTTATAGTTCAGAAAAGACATGTGGATGTTGGGCACTGGAATCATATTTGCCTCTCCAGACCTAACATGTCTGCCAAGAAGAAACTATGTTTATGGTAGTGATTATTTTTAAGTGAAACAACCTAATGTGATAATGATGGACTAGATACATGTTTCCTACTAGCCTCCAGAAAAAAATTTGACTTACTTGCCTAACTGTTTTATCAGAAATCTGTCCTGCTTTTCAGTATTGCATGTTCGTAATGCTATTATGTAGCTGATTCGTCCATGCTAAGTATGTCTTCTTACCAGCTCTGTTTTGAACCAATCAGTATGTTGACTTTTGTTAGTCTTTTTTTCCCAAGATGAGTTCCCTGAAGTATTTTAGTGCTAATTGAAAGTACATCGCAGAATTTAAGGTTGCTAATTTATTGTGCACCCTTCTAGATAAGAGCACAATCAAGTGCATTGGTGTTTTGTCGTGTGTGGGTTAGTTTGAGCCATGCCATCTGACTGGAGATGAAAAAATCAAGTGAGTTTGGCATGTGGTGTTCCAACTCTTCCATGTGTTCCGTTTTGCTTTGCCTAGGTGTCATGGGTGCAGTGGTGGCTCCTCTGGCCTTCCTCGGTGGTCCTCTGCTGATCAGAGCTGCCTGGTACACTGCTGGAATCGTCGGGGGGCTCTCAACTGTGGCCATGTGTGCTCCGAGTGAAAAATTCCTGAACATGGGAGGACCACTTGGCATAGGCTTGGGCTTTGTTATTGCTTCCTCAATCGGTAAGATACTGTTTCAATGCTGTCACATAAAGTAGGTTGTAAACTTAAGCTACTAAAGTGCAGCTCACAGTTTGTTGCAGGCTGGTCTGCCCAGTGAAGATTTGCCTTAAATATAGCCCTTGCAACTCCAGCACAGCAGAAAATATTCTGCCATATTTGTTCTTGAAAACAAATATGAAGTTATGGTTTTGGCAGATGTTAGTCTGACAAACCGATAGTGGTGCCTTGTATTTTAGATACTGCCAGTGAGTGGGGAAGGCAGTAAATGTGATCTTAGTTCTTGATCCACTTGTTTTCCTTTGTGTGTTTTGAGGCATTGTTGTAGTCATAGGTACTTTCACCTGAAGAAAAACGCACAGTTCCCTAGGGTGTTCAGAAATTACTGGATCAGGTTGTGTGTGTGACATCTGCAGTGTGCGTGCTAAAGCTCTTGATATCAAAAACACACCACAAACTGAGAATTGAATGCTTACTGAGAAGTGTGTGCTCCCATGACTGAAGTTTGAGCTAAGTCAGGGTAGCAGATACACACAGTTACCTTTAACACTGTTGTACGTTCCTCTCCAGGATCCATGTTCCTGCCTCCCACCTCTGCTTTTGGCGCCGGCTTGTACTCAGTAGCGGTCTATGGTGGCCTGGTGCTGTTTGGCATGTTCCTGCTCTATGATACACAGCTGGTGGTCAAACGGGCTGAAACTCTGCCCCTCTACGGAGTGACTAAATACGACCCCATCAATGCGTAAGTGTTCTGTGTTACCACGGTTGATCTCAGTGCATGGGTAAGAATTTGCCTCAAGTTAGATTGAAGTATGCTTTAAAAATAGCCTTTTGTTTATCGCTCAAAAGTGTATTGCTGCTAAGTGTGAAGAATCACAGGGTTTGAAAACAATGGTGAGAAAATAGCTACTGGAGTTAAAACTGAAATTGTTGTGAGAATTGTGAGAAACAGAATTGAGTGTGGGGTGTCACATGCCTCCAGCCGTATATTGTAAAACATGTTTTTGTTTTCTAAAGCATTGCTGGCAGAATTTATGGCTGCTTTCTGAAAATAACTGTCCGTATCAGTTGAGACAAAAAAAGTTAATCTTCCCATAGTCATTAAATATTTATTAGTCTTTGTCACTAAATAAAAAAGCTGCAGTGGTGTGATAGATGGGGAAGGAAGGATTGACTCTTCAGTAAAGACCAAGTCTGACAAACAAGTAACTTTCTTGTAGAAGTCTGATCCTAGGTGAATTCTTACCTGCTTGGTTCTGTTTTATTCTAATTAAAGTAGAGTAATACTGACCTTCTTGAAAATTCTTGAAGTTCAGTATAAAAGCAGAGTTTCCTGTATACTGTCTGTTAGGATTTCTGTAAATAGTTCTTGCTGGCAGAGGTGGTAGAACAAAATACAGGTGTTCTTTGATATACAAAGCACTGAGGACAGTCATTGCTAGATTTTGTTACAGATGGTTCACGCAGGCTCTTAAAATGAAGTATAATGGTGTGAAACACCAAATAATTCAGTGTCTGTTCGACAGTACTAACTGTGATTTCTTGTTCCCTAGATGCCTGGGTATCTACACCGATACACTGAACATCTTCATTCGGGTGGCCACCATGCTTGCAGGTGGTGGAGGTGGCAGGAAAAAGTAAACAGAGACTCACCTTTGCAACTGTCTGACAGCCTACCTAGTGCACATATTAAATAAACATTCATGGTTAAAGCGGTAATGCTCCAAGTGAGAATTTCAAAGCATTTCAGCATATTGGTTCAGTGCAATGTGATTCAGTCTTAGTTTTTCTTCAAACACTTTCCAGCTCTGTGTTTAAAACAGTCTGAACTGCTTCTAATTGTACATTATTTTGGGAAAGTAAATTATTTTTAATATATGAATAAAATAGTCCTACCTGCTTTTTAAGGGGTTTGATGGCAGTTCAACTCTTACTTTCTTTTTTTTTTTTCCTGTTGTTGCATAGTAAAGGAAGTAAATTTTGAACTGGTATCCCATGGGCAGATTGGGGTACAAGCTACTTCATGAAATGCTGCTTAGATGCATCAATTTTCATTGAAGTTTCATAAATTTTATTTCAGTGACATCTTCAGAAGAACTGAATAAATTGCAAATGGCCGTAAATGCAATCATGACTTTGACCTGGGCAGAAATTTCAGAAAGGTTAAGCAGTTGTCAGAAATGCATTGGATTTGACAGGTTAGCTGACCAAAAAGTGTAAAGGAGACAAGATGTGGGAACTACGCAGCATTTGTCCCATATGAACTTCAGTCTCCTTCCGGAGTACACGTGAGAATTCCTTGCTTTAATGTTGACTGGCTATAATAGCTAGCTTATTTTGGTACTAGATTTATAAAACTGTTGAATGGCAATATAGCTGTGTCTTTCTTCTGGTGGCTAAATTCCTGTACTGCCAATGAAGGTCTGTCCAGAAGAGCTCCTAGTGGTCATCTCTTGGAAGCTTGTACAATTGGCACAGTAACTGGGAATTGAGGATGGCATGCTGTAAACCCCAGGATCATAAATTTGCCATACTGTTGTGTGCTTTAGTCTGCCTAACTCTTCTCCAAATTGATATGTTAAACTTGATTTAAAAGAAATGGTCCCTAACAGTGAAATTGATTTAACAGTAAGAAATTTATACTTTCCAGACTCTATTGCTATATGTTGGAATAAATGGGAAATTTTTAGGCCGTGAAAATTTTGACCTAATGTCAGCAGCTCATATTTTCAGTTTCGGGCAAATATGTTACGTTTATGTATTGACCTATGAACAATAAAATTCTAGGCTCACAAGTTGACTACTCTTACTTTCCCTGTGTTAACAGAAATATTTCACTACCCCTCCACTAACAACTTTGGTTACAATTTTTGGTTATGGTTACTTTTTGGTTATGGTTACAATTTCCTTTGTAAGAGAGTACATGCTCATCTGTAAAAGAATCTGCGAAGATGATTCTCAATTTCACTGGCTAGCGCCTTTTTGGGGGTGTTTCTCAGTTGGAAGATACTGGCTACACCTGAAGTGGTTCTGTTGGTGTAACCTGTTGGCCACTTACTGCAGCCAGTGCTGCTTTTATGTCTGTCACACACTGTAGTATTTTTTGACTCTTCAAACAGAGGGAAGAAAGAGTGGATTGTACAGAACCTTGTTGCAGCTCCTTTGTGCCCAAAGGTTATAAGGTACAATCTTGTTCCTGGCAGTATTACAGCTGGAGGGATGTCTGTAATTCTTAGAAGGAAGAAATCTCTGGATCATGTCACTTGTAAGTAGCCTATTCAGAGAGTTTTAACTTTTTAAGCAATTTGATACCCTTAATTTCTACATACTTTTACTGTAGCTGAACATAGCAGTGTGCTTGTCCTCAAAATCTGAAATCTACAGGGAACTGTCTTAAAATTCTAACATTTGTGCCTGTTATGAAAGAAAATTCAGGCAAAAGACCTTTTGTCTAGATTCTGAGGCTGAAGTTTTGGAGGTTGACTGTGAACCAAGGCAGGGATTGCAGACTGTTTGGAATAGTGAGGTGTAGAAACCAACACACTGCTTATGGGAGGTGTTCACACTGAAAGTGAGACCAACAGGAAATCTGATAACCTTTTGAGAAATAGTGCCTGAAGAAACATGAGCAGCACTTGTGCTCAGTCTTGTGGAAACGTGTTATTTGGCTTCCATAGATAAGATTACAGCACTAGCGGTGTTTTCCTAGTGTTGGGCTCCAAAAAAAGGAAAACAAAATAGAGTTGTTCCTTTACATTTGGAGGCTTAAGTCAAAAATTAAGATCTTAATTAAAGCACCTCTGATTTGATGGGGGAGAAAAGTCTAAAGCCAGGACTACAGCCAGTGTTTCTGTATTGTCAGTTATATCAAATGACACCTGGCACAACTGCTTTTGACAATAAGGCTGCGAGATTTTTTGCAGGTCCAAGCATGGCTCATCAATATGTAAATTGAATTTAGCTAAAAATTCCCCACCTTTTACAGTAATTCCTTATGTGTGCCAAAGGACGTTAAAGACATAAACACTGTGTCCACAATTTAATTAAATTCGGATCCTTGCTTCTGATTATAGCTGGTTTCTAAAGATTTTTATGATGTTTCAAGTAATTATTTTAAATCATGATCTAAATAAGTGGCTACATAATGTTTAATCATTTACTTCAATTTTATCAAGAATATAAACCAATTACTTTCCTAAGAAAGTGTTCTTCACAGTCAGCTAGTATAATTAATAAGGCCAGATCCAACTGACACAGATTTTAAGTTTGCATAGCAGAATGCAACATGAAATTTAGATCTCACCTCATGAAATTATTTAATGTAATTAGCTTTGCAATTTTCATCCAGCTTGCCCCACCTCTTACGCTGCTGAAAGCTGTCAGGTAATATGCACTTACCTTCATAAAACCTTTATAATAGTTCACCTGTAACACAGTAACAGGGCATGCCTGGTATCTTTATGTAAGGTGAATTGGTCCCAAGACAAAAATTATTCCTTCTTATTCCTGCTGTCATTAAAGAGCAGAACATTTTTTTTTAACACTTCAATATTTGGAAATCATTTAGGAATGCAGCATAATTTTCCTTGAACTTCAGTTTATAGCAGAGTTGGAATTTAGAAATTGTTGCCGTAAGTTCACTTCAAATTTTGAAATAGACCATCTGGAAATAAAAAAGAGGAATGCATTTAAATAACCCCTCAACACAGTATTTAAGTAAGAACTGGATTTTTATTTCAATATTCAGCCATCTCAGTGACCTTTAGTCATCGTAAGAAAGCGAGACGGGGGAAGCGAGACAGGCTCTTGCGACACAGGAAACGATCCATCAGTCTGTGGCAGCCATGGTGGGGGTGGCTGTTCAGACCTGAACCTGGCGCTGGATGCAGCTGCTGCACAGGCACGTGACCTCATGGCACAAGGTGTGGCATCGGGCACTAGCCCAGCGTTCACCCAACCCATTTTACCAAATACGACACAGAATTGACACCATCAAAACAGAAACCTGACACGTCTGAGAGTGATGGCTTTTAGATCTAACCACCTCTCCTTTGCCAGTGATGAATAGGAATAGGTCCAGAAAATACCATCTCTGCTAATTCCTTCACTCGGTTTTGACACCATTTGGTGTGTTCCTGTAGACATCATTAAGCTTCTGAACAAATCTTTAGTACTGCTGTAAGGCATTTCTTTTATGAGCTTGTTCACAGGAGCTAAACCTTTTCTGCATTATAGTGGTGCTTGTTTCTCCTTGTATGAATGAGCAACCTTGTAATACATTATGTATTACATAATTACACTTTGTATTCTTGGTGGTGAAGGACACCAAAAAGAACTACTGAAACTGGTTTTTTATTATCACAGTCTCCTTTAAAGAAAAAGCATGACATCATGTTCTTGCAAAGTTGGTCAACAAGAATTTAAGTGAGACAGGGAAGAAAACTAAAAGCTTCTAATCACTATCAGAGAAAAAAATTAATTAAAATTTTAACTGGAAAATCCAGGATTAAATATAACTCCCATGAAAAATACTAACTTGACATTTTTATAAATCACATGGTGGTCTGGGTATCTATGGAAGTACCAGACTTCTTCTTACACACTCACTCAGCACCACTGCAATGCTGAGATACCAGAGGCATGATAATGTACTTGTATCAAGGTAATGGCCTTGGAGATACAGGTCTTCCTTTACTGCGTGTGAGTCTAAAATCACTGCATCATCCCACCGAGACTGGATACAAGATGTTGCACATCTACTGACCCTACTATTCCTGACTGTAGTGATGGTCCATTCAGAGATGAAGATCACTTCTTTTCTTCCTAAGCAGTGCAATACATCCTCATCCATCACCATCTTTCCCAAGAAAAATGATGCCATAAGTTTAAAAAAACCAAAAAACTGCAAAACCAAACATGAATTGCATGTCTTGTAGCACTACATTCCTTCAGGACTTCTGAAGAACTTACAAAAGCAAGAGCCACTGATCAGATTCCTCCTCCCACCCAAGACAATGTAAGAAAACAAAATTCCACATGTGTTTACAAGTTATATTTGAGTCCCGAGGGGATGAGAAGAACTACCAGCTGAGCTGAAATACAAAAATCTCACTCTTCTGTCATTTATGTCTCATACACAGATGGAATCAGACAAAACTTGGGCTCTTAAAAGTTTCTGCAGAATTGTCCTGTCCCATCAAACTTCTACCTAAAAGTAAAGCCATTGCTGATGAAGTCTTTTTTCTTCTATTCCTTCCCAGTCACATTAAGTACAGCTGAGGTGACCATAAATGCTTTGGTGGACAGACTGTGTTCAAAGCATTGAAATGATGCCCAGTAAACTGGATCGTGAGATTTTAGCAAGCTGACAGTAAATCAACAATGAAATGTTCTCCTCAAATATCTCTCTATAGGAGGTGGTGGGAAGAAAAGTTGAAATTCATACCATTATAGAAATTGAATGATCTTTAGCCTGTAAATTCCTTAGTTCAAGTACTGGACTTTATTACCAACTAATTTTGTTTGTATGAAATTATTAGCATATCTGCAATGTACAGAATAACCAGAAAGAGGTGACAGTGGCCAAGTAACAGCATCAGGACAAAACACTCTGTTATCTCTGCAACTACCTCCAATCAGATTGCAGAGACGGGGCTTATTCATGTTTTTTTAAGGAAGAGATGAATATGCAGAGCAATCTCAAAATCTTTCCAAAAGCCTAGGGGCTGACATCTGCACAGTATTTTCTGTTTTGGAGGTTTGCCAGCTGAAGTAAACACCTTATCTATTCAGGAAAAAGAAGAGTGAGATGCCTGCCCAGGTATCTGTCATTGTACCACTTCACTTCCTCTAAGTTTTCTGGAACTAAGCTTTGGGCAGCCAGCTTAGTTACTTTGTACAGAAGACCAGATAGACTTCATATTCTTCTATCATCTTTCTGAAAGAGAAAGCAAAGAAAAAGTGCTGAGTGAAACAAGGACGAATCCTTTAGAGCCATGGTAAGTGGCAAGAGGGATAACCTTCCCTGCTTCGGTGCCTGTTTTTTCCCGACTTTGGGGGGAAGTGACATGCAGTGGGAACAGATTTGCCTCCATAACGAGAAGGTTACACTCCATAATGAGAAGGTTACACAGTTCCTCTCATCACCTGTCATGGAAGTGCAAGCTCTGGCAGATTACCTGTCAAAAACAGTCTTAAATCACATCTTGCCTGAACTAGAAGACTAGGCTACCACAAGAAAGAAATGTTTCCATCACACATAGCACACTGAACACTGCACCCAATGCAAATGTTTCTGGCCTGAACTCTTGCCTCATTTCATTAAGCTGTTTAGGAGCCTACAGCAACCAGATCAACCTCATCACATCTAAGACTTTGAAAAACTAGACAGAACACGTTAAGTAAACAGGGGGAAAGGGAAAGCATCTGTTGTCCCACCTTTACCACATTGCCAGCAGGAGAAAAGTTAAAACCAAGCAAAATAAAAAGAGTTGCAAGTTCCACTTTAATAGAGCTATCCAGGACAGTGACCTGTGAAGAGAATGGAGTGAACACAGAGAGCTTAGACCCCCTGAACAGCACACATGAGACTCACGGACACACCAGCTGGCAGCCCTGCAGAGGCTTTACTTGCAGGCACAATGTGAGGAGTGGCAGGACGCTCGTTGAAAAAGCTGTGTCAAAGATGCTTTAAGCCCTATTCCAAGATAGTCTTCAAAGTGATTATCAGCTCACCATAAACTGCTAGGAGAAATTATAACCTCAGTCTTGCTCTTTATTTTGATCTTTGTTAGTTACTATATCCCAGATTTTGTCATTACTGCCTCTCATACAGTGACTGCTACTACAGCCTTCAGTTTCTACACTGTGTTCCCTCCTTCAAAAACAGGCCAGCACATGCCCCTGGATAACTACGTTGGTTCACCATAACTTGTCTATGTTGAATTAAATTAACTTTGTATCCTGAAAGTTCTTAATGTTTCCTGCCTTCTCACAGCTCAAAAGTTAAGTTTCATTTAGCTCTAAATTTAACAAGACCATTTGCCCCAACTAGGTTATTCTCCTTATGTCACAAACAGCTGCTTCAACCTGGTTAGAAGAAATTTCCATATACAAAATGCAAATTCTTCTTAGAATGGCATGACCTTTAAAAAATATTAATAAATCTTATATTAACATACCAGCTCCAGAAATAATGACTCTATGAAGATTGCAAATTTAAGAGTTTGTCTAATTTATTTTTGGCAAGCACAAAGGGAGACTCTGGATCATGCCTTAATTTAACGTTAAGAAATCAAACTACTTCCTTTAAGATTTTGAGAGACATCCCATGTGACTTTTGAACACAAGTTTAATGTGAACATAATGCAAATCTCAGGATGCATCCCTTATTTCCCTGGATGATTCAGAAATACTTCTGCACTCAATTTCCTTCCCAGCCTTTTTTCAACTGGAAAGATATACAGCAGCTGCTGCTCCTTTCATAAAATTAGTGCCTTAAAGAAGACAATCATACAGATGCCTCAGACTTTCAGCTGACAGACTCTAAGGGTTAGCAGGCTATTTAGTAATCTGTGTTTTTATTCCATCTCCTGTCTCCTGCCACTCCCTTGACACAGGTCTGTCTTATTATTTTGTATATTCTGCAGCCTTATTTGGTAAAGTCTTTTATCTCAGGACAAGTTAAATATTATTCTAGGCCATTGCTTCTAGTCTTCCATTTTCTGTTTGCTTAACATTTCCTGTAGCGTTAGTATTTATAGAAGCATATTAAACAGGGCATTAAGAATTAGAGGCTCTAACCACAGCATTGATCAGCTTTTACAGCCTGAAATTTAAGATATAAAGCACTAAAATTTCTTCTGAAGTATTCCATTTATAAGAAAAATATCTTCCTCAGCTACGTTTGCTCTCAAAGCTGCTAAGCAAGACATTATGCATGCACCCCAATACCTACTCAAAAGAATCTCTCAAGGTTTGCAACTAGACCTCTCAATTGGTGAAAATAAACAAATTCTTAACAATATCCTCACCCCAATAAGTTCTATTGATAAATTCATACAGTATTTTAGTTTTAGAAAGTTTTCAGGTCTTTTGTTTGTGTTCCTAGAGCAGTCTGACAGTAAGCCAGCACAAACTCCTCAAACAGATACTGTCCTCAAAAAAATGAGCGCCTGTTCTTGTTCCTATCAAACCCCTCTCTGGGGCTTTTGCATGTGCAGTGATGACTGTACAGGTTTGCCTCATTTCCCATCATAGTAGCTGGAAGGCTTGGACTGTTGTAACAGAGGAGACCAAGTAGCAGCCTGCCTCTTCCACACAGAAAATAAGTGGGGCATTCAGGTAGCACATGCTGTGTTCTTGCTTGGGGTGATTGGTAAAGTTACAGTGCAGTGACGTATATTTAGAAAAACAAGTCTTTGTAAATACTTATGTTGCCAATATTATGTTGTAAATACTTCAGAAGAAAGATGGGGTGTTTTGAGGTCGGTGTTGGCAGCACTTCTTTGTTTAAATGAGCGTAGTTGGAAATGTCAGTAGCCATCTTGTGATGAGGTTCTGTTTTGCAAGTCATCTCCCATCTTACCTGGTTACGTTTCTGTATTCATTTTTTATTTCTTATCATGCACACAGGAAGAGAAGGTGATGCTTCTAGTTAAGGCTAAAAAGGCATGAAAAATTATTTGGGTATTGTTGCTGGCAACTAAGCCCCACACAGCCATTCACTCACTTCCCCCAGTACATGAGCTTTCCTAGAACTTCCTCAGAAAGCATAATGGAGATAAAATACTGTAGTCACCAAGTGAAATCCTTGCTTCAGTGCCGCCACTACTCAGACAGCCTTGTTGAATGTTGTAGAAAAATTACTCTCCTACCAACCCTTTCATGTGCCTTATTGACATTTCAGATCTTCTGCAAACCTTTGTTAGTAGGCTGACCAGCTTTTACATGCCATTTGACATGCTCAGTTTATGTTGGGATTTATGTTATTTGATTCAGTGTTAACCAGCAAAAGTTTTCACTTTAAAAGTACAAAATGAGGACTCACACCCATATGTTTCAATATTCAAAAGAAGCCTGAGATCATGAAAACAACATTGCTGCTCTGTTGTCATTCATTTTCCTCTGTATCGACTGAACTGTGAAAGTCCCTCCTGACATGCTCAGCAGGGATGTGAACTAACAGCCTTACAACAGGCTGAACAAGGTGTGCCAGTGCGAGGCAGGGCTTTCATAAAGCAGTTTGAAGATAATACTATCTTGTAGCAAGTTTTGTTAGTGATTTGATTCTTGCACCTTGCTAATGCTGGCCTTGGCAAACAAAAAAGGCTGTCAGGCATTAGCAATCTTCACCATATATTGATATTGCTAGGTAGGGCTGTAGAAATAAGCTTTTCGGATTCAATTTGGTAGATAAAGAGGTGACCCAATTTGGAAGGCTGCTGATGCAGTGCAAGAAACAAGCCAAATCCCAAACCTGAAATGGGAAACCTTTGAAACTGGGGCTGGGGGCAATATACGTGCACCAGAGTGAAGCCTTCTGCCCTGCTGTAATTCCAAGTCTGAGTGGCTTGCTGATACTCCCACCTTTTAAGGCTACATAGCTTGTAACATATTCTGTTGTTAGAGACCCAAATCTTACCAGATTAAGCTGGGAGAATTGGATGCTGCCAAACCTGAACCTTTTGCCTTTTTTAAGAGACACAGCTCTGTAGTTGATCTCTCCTTGAAGGACTTTTTTTTTTTGTTAAAGTACACTCTGTGAACCTTGATACTATGTTGAATTTTATGACCCCCTAAACTTAACCATCTTTCCATAACTTAATTATTCAGATATAATAGATATTGAGAAGTTAATAATAAACTCAGAAATCTGCTGCTTAACCAGCTGTCTTGTTAATTATGTTAACAACACACTGGCAATTGCTTTGATTAAAACACCCTGGGTTTGGTTTGCCTTTTCAGGCCCCGATTACTGTCCACGAATTCAGTTCAGCTGTGCTCTCTGCCTTTCCAAGCATGCAAAGGAGCACACCAGGTCTCCTGGAGAGGCTACTGTGAAGCACAGGACAAGGACTCTGCCTCAGAGCATCCCTGTGGACTTTAATACTCCAAGCTCCCATGTAACTGGTAGGGTACTCTCTATGCTGCCTGATTCTGAGTAAATTGCTCCTTGAAATAGGAAGTGCTGTTTCTTTTTATCTGTTGATGTACAATACAAAGGCCAAATCTCCACCCATTCATGAATATAACATTCCTTTGGCTCTATCTTATAAAAAGCTGAGGTTGTGCTGGAGGAGACCAGGACACTCCTTCAGCCTCCTCAGAAACATCTCGTGACTTATTGGAAGGATGAAGCTCCTGGCACTTTGTGGCCTTTTCTTTTTCTGTCTGTTGTGCCTCAATGTCTTTGCTGCAGAAGGTACAGTATTGTAGTCTTCTAACACAGCCTTCTTTTTTCCTATTCTTTCCCTTTTTGATAAAAAGTGTGTATTTACTATGAATTACTGTGTATTTTACTATGTTGATTTTAATTAAAGGAAGCAAACAGGGCTTGACAATGAAAAGGAGGATTGAACTTAAAAAAGGACTTAGACTGCAGGATGTGATAGCATATCAGTGCTTTGGTTTGTACAGTAGTGTTTCCTCTGTTATTGCCTGGTGCCTGTAGTACAGCATGATTAACTTTTACCTTAATCTGTGTTCTGAAACCTGCTCTTCTGAAAATACTTGGTTATATTTTCCCAGTAGATAACCAACCATCCACCAATGTAAAAATAGTATAATTTTTTCAGTAGTGGGAAATGCGTTAATTGAAAAAGTTTCTACCCTTATGAAACAAGGGAACATGGATCAGTCAGGTCAACAGAGTGTATGAGAAGTTCTTTATAGAACAGTGAAACAGGTGAGAGTAACTCATCTGACCTTCTATCAATCTAATTTTTTTTCCTTTGTTTTTTTGTTGGTTGGTTAGGATTTTTTACCACTGATATTCCACACTTCAGTTGTATTACCTTGAAGCACTTAGTTACCATTTTGCAGTATTCCAAATTCACAGAGCAGTTAAAATCTTGAAAACAGAGGATTTTCCATCTGTCTATAGCCACATCTCTGCAGATGTCATTGTGCATTTGCAGAAGGACAGTTCAGTAGAGTTTTTAATTTGAGAGGTGCAATCTAGAGTTACCTGTGCAGATTTGAGGTTTGATATTGTAAATATCTGAGACTCGCCATGATTTTTCACAGTGTGTGTTTTATACAACATGTAGAGAATAAATGCGAGATAAGGAAAAACAAGCTAAGTGTTCTGAGGTCAGGAACAGCAGATTTGCCGTGCTTGATATTTTCTAGAAACCTTCTAAGAATTGCTTTATGTGTAAATATGAGCATGGAGAAACATGCGGAAGCTGTTTTTCTAATTGGTTAAGTCAGCTGCCCAGTTTTCTCATTTACTGGAGTCTGCTCTGAATGGTAGAGCTGTTTGCCAGAGCAGCGGTACCTGAAGCCCTTCTGCTCCCTTTGCCTTTTCTACTTCTTTTTATTCAGGTTTTTCCATGATCCTTGAGGAAAACTTAAGGAACAGTGCGAAGGGAGTTGGAGAATTTCTAGATGTGTCTTCAGGAGACTGTCCAGGAAGGACAGGACACAGCCATATCAATAAAACACAAGTGAATACCTGCAAGTTCCCGTAATAGCGTTCCCTTTTTTTGATGTGCTTGGTACTTCAGTGAGTTAGAAGGTGGGGAGGAAATGTGCAAAGGACACTGTTCCTTATCTGTAACCACTAATGTGAAAGTAAAAATGTCTGGGTGTGCAAGATAAATGTACTTTGCATGTTAAACCTGTTACATCAGAACTAAATTATGGTGACAAGAAAGCTCAGCCTCCATCACCAGCCTTGGCTGTAAACTGTGCCTCAGTGATTTCCAGAAACATTGACCATATGTTAGATTTTGTTGATGAGAAATCATCTGTCTCTGTCCCTTCTGCTCCACCTCAGCTCCAGAGTAAACCTTTTTTCCCCTTTATTGTGGCCAGCACGTACTATGTCATCTGCAGTCAACAACTCACTTATTTAGGTGTGGAGGGACTATTTCAGTGGCTTTGCCCATCCAAAGCAATTTATTCTACACTGCTGTGCATCTGGGCACAGAGATGCTCTTTTTTCCTGTTGGTAATTTTTTCTATTTTCTTAAGTCGGTGTAACTGTGATTGTATTGCCTGCCAATGTGACATTCCAAATGATAAAGAAATCTTCACAACGTCTCTGATGTGTCTATGAATAATGATGGAAGAGAGCAAATAAGTTCCTGTTCCACACTAGGGACAAAGCTGTGCAGAGATCTAAAAATCAGTCATGATAATCCTTTGTTTTACAGATCTCTCCATACAAGGATGTCAGTGGTAAATACAGTAAACAAAATGTCTGTGGACTCTGACACATTTACTGTATACGTACAGTTATTTGCATTACCTATCTCCACTGATAATGTATTATTTTTCACCCTTAGGTCAGAAGGTTAGAAAACTCTGCTGCTCAAAAACACCCAAATTCAAGGCAAAACCACATAAAGGTAAGAAGGTTTACAGTTTCATTAGATGAATTAGGTAATAATTAGAGAGAAATCACAGCACTCCAGGTTTTTTCCATCTGCAAACTTCACAGAATTTTCCATGAAGGTAAATATTATCTTCATTGTATCACTGAGAAATTGTTATCCTTTTCTCAGGAAACTTACTGAGTATTTGGATCGAGAAGAAATAAGATTAGCAGAGATTAGAATCCATTTAATGCCCATAGTGTGAAACAATCAAGAGAACTATGATCAAGTCTGATTAAAGGAGTATCAATGTTCCTCACTGATAAGAACAGTTGCATAAGCGAAATATTATCCTGGCTTTGCCTTACTGTATTCCATCGCTATCTGTGGCTGCATTCATCTTCATGTTTTGAGAGATCAACCAAGTGTGATTCTGTAAATTCCCAAAAATCCAATTTTTGAACCCACAGCTCTACCAGGAACAAGAACTGAGATTGAATTTGTCCTACTAAATATATGCATCTAAAGACTGTGCAAGTAAAAGTCCATAATACCTCTGGTTTCAGTGAGACCCCAGTGAAAAAAAAGCTAAACCATGAATAAGTCTAGCATAAAAAGATTACTATGCTCTTTAGAATCTTAGCATCTTAAATCTTAATGTTTCTAAATTCAATAAAATGTCTAGCTGATAACTTTTGTTAAACTCTAAAGATAAAGAATTTGATCTAGAATAGTCTATTTCCTATTCCTAATCTTTTAATCATAAAATTTCTAATTTGAAGTTCCAAGGAAATTTATTCTAGCAGAAAAAATATCTTAAATGCTTTATTACTTTTTATATTTAGATAACTTAGGTGGAAATCTTTGTGTTACTCTACAGTTTTCCTTTAACTGGAGCCTTTCCTTCCTCCCCAGTCTCCCAGTGCTGAATCATGGGCTCTGTTTTATAGGCAGAGTCCCATTGGTACCAGGAGCAGTGAACAAATTGCAGAATTATTATGGGTCAGGGGTTTATAGCTGCCTGGGGCTTCTCATTTAATCAGCAGGTGTAGTAGCAACTGAGAACTTGAGCAATAGCAGGTTCCCAGCTGGCCAACAAGGCCTGGGAGGTGCAGTGCCAGAGGCACAAAGGTGGCTTCTGTCATTCCTGGCCTGAGCTGGACCACACGTGCCAGTGCCTGCCTGATCCTGTACCCTTTCCTTGTTACTGAGACTTCATGTGATCAGCACAGCTGTTACTTTTTAATCTGAGTACCCCCTGCTATCTGGCAAAATAGAGTGTGTTTTGGGCTTTTTTACACACAACAGGCATGAAAACTCTCTGATGAATGTGCTTGCAAAGAGAATGTTCCTTTGAAAGCAGGCTGCTGTTTCCTGTGAGTGAAGTACAGTGATGCTGGTCTCACAGAGCAATGGAAGGAACTGTGTTGAAGGGGAGAAAGGAGTACAAAGGACACACTCCATTAAAACCTGTAAATTCACCACAAAGATCTCCTACGAAGGGAGTCTGAAATGCTTTCCTCTGTTGCAAACACAGTAATACTTCATGGACTTTGCTTGTCCAATTATGCTCTGCCCTGGTTCTCTGAGCATTACGATATGCTTACTGTAACCATCTCCTGTCCTTACGAGCAGCCAAACCTTTTTTAGGTCAGGGATTGTTGTTTATTTGCTTCCATACAGGGTGAATCTTTCTGCTGCAAATGATTTCCTCAGATCAAAATGCTTGATCTGAATTGGTTTCTACTCTTACTGAGAGGCAGTTGTAAAAGCTTGGGCCTAATACAGCAACTGCTCAAAGCTAAATTCTTCTGTTTAATGTGCAGTTCTGGACTGGAATTGTACAATGTTGGGTTTGTTTTTTATTGTCGCTATGAGATTTCTGGGTGACTTGTGCTGTCTTTTCTGGAGGGATATTACTTGCTTTATAGTCTGCAGGCAAAACACAGGGACTGTTTTTCAGCATTGCTCTGCACTGTTCTTTGTCCTGGGTATGTGCTATGGGCAAGCTGAAGAGCCATTTGGAGGCCAACTCAGTGTGGCTTGAGGAAAGGGTTAATATAACCACACTGGCTACTTCTTTTGAAACAAAACCACTGATTTCCTAGAATGCTGTCATTCCATCAGAAACAACTGCTGTCCCAGAAAGCAAATGCTTTAAGCCAATGTCAGTCTATGGCTTCTGTCCAGGAAAGGAATGTGTCACTTGCAGAATTCAAGCTCTGGAGAGACAGTAGCACCATCATGTGTCTATGAAGACCTTCACCTGACTTTGGAAACTTCCAGCAGCAGCAAACTTTCAGTGATTGTGTACCCTCACTAAAGGGAAAATAGACTGCTGGGAGTCAGTGACCTCCAGCAACTTAATGAAGAGAAAAAAAATTGCCATCACATTCCTGTTTATTTTCAAATCACTGCTAATCTAAGCCTGCCCATACAAACATGGCTGAACTTCAGATATTAAAGTTTTGTAGCATTCTCCACACTCCCAATTAAACAAATCTTTCCATTTTCTCTCTTTGCCATGGTTGTTTTACAGGTACAAGTTTTAAAATTACTCAATTGGAAAAAAGGAAATACTGCAAGCCTTGTCTTCAGCCAGTCTCTCCAGTGCTTTCTGGACCACTTCCACAGCTAAAATGAGTGGACTGAGAGGAGGGTGAAAAGCATCTGCCTACGTGCAAAACTGACAGCGCTTCACTTGCTTGAGGACCCTCCTTTCACAGATAGGACATGAATGTATATTGCTTTTTGTTTGGGGAAAGGCTTCAGCAAATGTTTATTCATTCCTTCACTCAGGCACCTTTGTTAGTATTAACCTGGCAGAAAAAGTTGGGCAACGTCATCTGGCTGCCACCAGACTTTGTGTCAGTTGAATATTCCTCTGTACCAAACAGGGATTTAGCTCCTCGAGTAAGAGAATGAGGAGAACTGGTTAAAGAGGTGGCTGAATTGCACTGGTTTGCATTTCTCAATTGCCCTAAAAGGTGGTGATGCTTTTGTTTCCAGTTACCAGTAGACATACATATTTAAGCTTTTCTTTGAATGATTTATTTTATGTTAACAAAGGTGTTTGTTTGTAGCCAGGCATTGATGATTTTTCCTGCAGCCTTTGTTCTTGGTGCTTGCAATCCACTTGGAGGTAGATTTCTACAAATGATAAAAATCTCATCATGTTGAAGGGGCTGAGAAACTAGATAAGCAGGTTGTTAAAATAGTGGTGATGGGCCAGATTCAAGTAAGCTTTTCAATATGTCTTCCAAGGGGGCTAAATCTGACTTTAAAATCAAAGTGGCCTGGTTTTTAACTTCCTTAAGAGTGTCATCAGGTGGTTATTAAAGAGCATACTGAAAAGATATTAAACGTAATCAGATTTCATGTGTTCCTCTGAAGCCAGAAGGCAGCTGTTCTTTCAAGACACGGGAGTTGTGTGATCATCTCAATAAACAAAGCTTACTGGAGCATGAAATAAATGCTGAGAATAATACCAAAGGGCTGAATAACAGAGAAACTGAAGCACCCGCTGATACTTTACTCATATATCTTCTGTCCTTTCCTAACTGTCCTCTGCATTGCTGCTATTTCTCTGCTTGGGGAAGAGTCCTTAAAACTGAATTACTTGGTTGTTCATAAATTCAGTTTTCCTTCTAGTGAATATGAGGAGGAGGAGAAACCTTTGCTGCTGCTGGGCAAATTGCAGATTGCAAATAGCAATTTTTCCCTCAGTACTCACAGTACTACTCTTTCTTTTAACATAATTGTCAGTATGATAGAAATGGTTTTGGTGTCCTTCACAATTTGGGGGAGTTGAATGGGAACAGTCAGAGGTCTGTTGTAACACACACAGGCAAATGCAATTCCAAAAGGTCAAGTTTATGGGCACTTACTCAGGGTCCTGTTTTATTGGGAATGTTTCTATTGTACTGAGTAATTGAACCTATTTCTGGGTCTTCTGTGTGCTTGCTATTCCTTTGTTTTCATATTGGTTTTGAGAGTATGTAGATCTGACATTTGGCTTCCTATTTTTGAAGACCTGACCATGCATAGCATTTACATATCAGGCATAGAGGATCTGCCAGTCCTCCTTGCAAGACCTCTGAATCAGGAGGTTGGTGAAGGAACTGTGTTTCATTTTTCGGTTGCTGGTCAGGTGGCCAACATATTTTATTTCTATTGTGTTGTGGAACTCGCAGAAAGACTCTGTAGAATATAAATGACAAGTAAATGTAAAAATCATTTTTGGTATTGTTTGCAGCAGGGTTTTACTTTGTAAGATGTGTGCCATGTGTTTACAGCTCTGTATAAAGCATCACTAACAGTTTTGAAGATTCTGTTCTCTATGTGAGTTCAAGCCCTTTTCTTTTACATCAGAAAAACACTGTATGATTTTCCTCTTTGCCTTATACTCTCCAAACAGCATGCTCCAAACTCTCCAACCCTCCTTCAGGTAAAATGTTCCCACTGATCACAAAAGCATAAGCCTCGGAGACCATTAACACAATTATTACAGAAATACTCTGGATCTCTGGAGAGATCCCAGGGCATAATTTAATGCACTTAAGTATTTTTACTCACTAAGTTACCCAGACTGGCCTCAATCCCTGGCTGGGGGCTATTCAAGTTAAAGATGCTATTTGTGTAAGGTCCTAGCCTTGGCTGAGCAGACAAAAGCAGGAATCTCCAAATTATTTCAGCATGGATTGTGACTGCTGTCCAAATGCTTTGTTGCTTCATATAGAGGTATCAGAATGTTGTGTGTCCTCTTGAAAGTAATTCTTCAACAGAGTTTGACTCTTCTGTACCAGGCCATTTCCCCATGTGGTAGAACAGAGCTACCATCTGATCATGATTTCACTTATAGGCATCTGTTCTTCCTTTTTTTTTTTTTTTCCTTTCACTTCTACATGTATTTGTCTGGCGTTACCGGAAGAGAAACATATTTGCTCAGTGGCTTTTCAAAATACACAAGCTGTGTGCTTATATAAAGTAGTGAATTTATCTTGTCCAGGCTGACAAATGCATTTTTTGTATCTTGTGTTTTTGTGTGCACTCAGCTGTCAAGCAATAAAATGGCACAGCCCTTAAGTTGCAATAAAGATGTTTCTGAAGTGTCTCTATGCCTGACAGAACAGATGTTGAATCCTGGTCTGACCCTGTCAATTGAGTGAGCCAGGTGGCTCCTCACTTTGTTTACAGCTTAATACCACCAGCTAACACCAAATCTGTTTTATTTGGCACTATGACTGTGAATTGTCAGGAGCACAGGAGAAATGATCCCTGCTGACAGGGACTGTTGGTGTAGAGGCAAGTTTTGGGATCTCTTTTTTTCTAAGTGGGTAATGGGAAAAATAAAAATATGTATTCTTTGCACAAAATATTATCCCAGAAGGTGTAATGGGGGCTCTTGATGTTGGCTCTTCAGCCCTCTAGGCTGGCTCACAACTCATGCAAGGGCCTAGGTATCCTCAAGGAATTCAGGATTTTGCTTCTGGAGAAGTTCTGTTTATCCAAAGTGTGGACTGCAAGGGCACCTTCTTGTTATTCCGTTTGCCAAGGAAAACTACAATCCTCCGTGAACCATGTCATCTCAAACAATAAACTTGGCTGAAATATAAAAGCAGAAGGATAAATATTTCCTGTGTAGAGACACAGCTAACTCTTGCCAAAACTGAGTAGAAGACTCATGGCGGCTTCAGTATTCATTGGATCGAAGCTGAAGATGTGTTGCCTGACTCTGTTTTGTCCAAAGTTATTGCTAACTACTCTCTCATGAATAGCTTTAGGAAAATATTGACAGATTGTGGAGGCAGGTCAGATGCATATGAACTTTTTACTGAAGTTTGTTCTGAGAAGAATTTATCCAAAGCTTGTCTCTTGTCCCACTTGTTAGGTTGAGGGGAAAACCCACTTACATAGTCTTTTTTTACCTCAGTTGTTAGTAGGTGTAAGCAGTTATCTTTCCCATGGCTAATTGCTCTGCAGGACTCATTTTTTTAATTGCTGTTGGGGAGCAAAGAGAGCTCCCTAATGGCAGAAGCAAGGGTGTTGTTTCCAATCCATATATGCCTGTGGTTCCCAGCAGCCTTCCATACTATAAGATTTACAGCAGCCCTTGGATCATCTACCTTGGTTTTGAACACATAACTGTTGCATCATGCTTTGTCTTCTGATCTTAGAGCAGGGCTATCAGCAAAGAAGGAATTCCCAGAAATTACTTCAATGTCTCAGTCGTGGGATCTCTGCTAGAAAAGTTCAGTATCTGGATACAGATTTGTTCACGTTGTTATTCAGCCTTTGTGCCAACATCTGTTTGTGTGTTTCAGATGTACTGACTGTGAATATCTTTAGGTGTGAGGGATTTAATTCCACATTTTCAGGCTGACGCTCCACATGGGAGCTAAGGACAGATTTCCTATAGGATAAGCACCTTACACTCACAATGCCATCTGGTCAGACTCTGAACACGTTATCAGAGAAATCAGGTCACTGTGTGCCTGTGAGCGATCCTCAGATGAACGTGACTGTTCTGGCTTCTGCAGCCTTACAGCCACAACAACCTCAGTTCTCCCAAGAAGCTCTCCTACCAAGCCCAGTTTCTGTCAGACACTCAGGCTGCATCTGGGATGTTCCTTTAAGAGCTGGTTGCTCCCAGCTGCTCGTACAGCACAGGTACTCAGGGCTGATGATTTACACCTGGTCTAGGAGGCATTGGAGCCCAAGCATTCAAAGGTCCCACGCACACAAAGATGCCTTTTTGTTAACTGCCCACCAGGCAATCGTTTAACTCCATTTGTGGTAAGTGTGGTGCGCTCACAGCAATGAATACATCCTGGCTAAAGGATCTCAGTGCAAAAGCCGAACAGCAGCAGCGTTTCCCTCAAGCACCTGACAAGCAAGATGCAGCTCAGGTCAGTGAAGAAGAGCACTTTTCTGCTGGGTTTTGTCACGTCATTTGGTCTTCAGCACTGATGCCAACTTCAGGGGGCAAAAAGACATATTCCTGAGGCATCCTTTGGTGCTTGCCTGGTCTCTGAAAATCAAATATCTATAGCATGTGCTTCAAATTGTCTCCCAAAACTGAAGTGCACTGGAAAATGCTGTCTTTGCTAGATGGGTCCTCCACACAAAGCTTCCTGTTTGCATGGTCCCAGAACCCTGTGTCACAGTCAGTGCCAGTTGTGTGGCCTGTTCACTGAGTCAAAACCTATTTCCATCACAGATTTCTCCCTAAGGGATCAATATGCCTGTATAGGAAGATGTTTTTGTCGGAAAAAAAAAAAAGCGTGAAGAAGTCTATCTGTTTACGCATGTTATCAGAGAAACGGTGAGGTGGTTAAAAACAAGACTGTGGATGAGCTGAGATAATGCAGCACTGTCTTCAAGTCCTTCTTTAAAGTGTTCTTTTTGACTCAGTGGCTTTCCAGTTAACTTCCGTTACTTGGGAAACAATAAATGATGGCAATTGTCACTGAGCTCTTATCTTGACGTTGTTTGAGGGTACCAAGGTTAAACAATTCAGCATTTTCCTTTTACTTAGTTAAATATATCCCAATACTGCTGCTTTATTCTGCACACATCTTCAGGAGTGTTGTTGATGAAAAGAGAGAAAGCACTATGTGCATCTTGACCTTAACCTCGTAAGCTCCACCTTTGATAGTCTTTGAAAAAAACTCCTCTTAAATTTCCATTTAAGTCAAGACTCAGCAGTTTTTAAAACAGATCCTTGAGTCTGAGCAGTAAAGTCAACCTGCTCTTCATAATTTTATTATAAAATGTGCTTTGTACTTTTTCCTGTATCTTGAACAAAACTGCCCATTTCCTTCCTCAACATTCTTTCCAAGCTTTCTTTTTCTCCTAAACATGTCAAGTCTTCCTCCTTGTCGGTTCTCACTGAAAAGAAAATTAATATTTTGTCTCTTGGCATGATGGTCCTCCACCTCTTCTTTTTCTATGTGGGATCTCAAAGAAATTCTTCTGCTGTCTGAATTTCCTCAAGTGCTGAACTACATTAATTTTTTCTACATGAATTTCTATCCTGGAGACTGACTGGAGTGTACATTTTCAAAAAATATATCATAAAATGGTGCTGCATTGCCTTTTTTGTTTTCGGACATTATTTTTTTACAAAGGACACATACAGGATTTGAACGTCTCCATTTCAAGGCGCCATATAATCATCTTGAAGCCACAGTATGAGAAGGGATTTTTCTGTCATCTAATTTGTATTTCGGCATTCACTGCAGTAACTTTGGATTGTGTAATCTTAGTTAGCAGATGTGGAAGTCTTTTCTCGGATATTCATTCCTTATCTTAACATCTATCATTGAGATTCTTGCTATGTAGTTCTCTTGATTTATCTTATTGACAGATTAAAAAAAAAGGCAAGTACAGCATTTTGAGGTGAAGTACTAGAAAGTGTGGGAGGAGATGGTGAGAGAACAGTGCTCATAGGTAGAGCTAGTAGGAATGAAGAGACAATCTTTGGGCTCTCACCAGGTTAATCTACTTGATTTGAGAACCATCACACACACACTGATTGTAGAAATCTCTCCAGGCAAAGAGAAGATAGTTGATGGAAAATGTAAGTGGGAAGAGAGCGATAGTCCCACGTGTTTTGGAGGTAAATTACTTCAAAGCTGAGTATTTAATATTCTTGTAATGGAAAATTTGTTGATACATATCTTGTTTTCTAGGTTAAGGACAAGCACTGCTTTGGTGTAAGGTTGCCAGGATATTCAGGTTTCCTCTGGACACAGCAATCCAAAGGAAAGGCTGAGGTATGCCCTGGCCAGTTGGATCTCCATACCCTAACAAGGTAAGTACCTCATCTCTTAGCCAGCGTGAGAGTTGCTGAGTTGTGGGATTCACTTTTGAGAATGGTTTAAGGCATCCCCGTGCATTTCCAAGAGAGGTCACAGGAAGAGCCACCTGCAGTCACAGTGTCATACATTTACCTGAGTAAAATCCAGGGGCTGCATCAGCCCCTGTGGCCTAAGTGCTGGTGTGGTCCAGAGCTGATCCCTAAGCGAGGGCTTTAGTTCACCTGTAGCCTTTGCATTCATGGCATTCCTGCACTGAACAGCTGTGTTTGGTCAGACATGGCAGTGAAAGGAGCATGTGTCATTTTCATACATCCCCTGGTTCAACAAGTCATGTTACAGTCTTGTAAGCAGGACATCCACACAGGGATGTCCATGGCATGCACACCAGCCAGGAGATTTATGGGGAGAACACAAGTGTTTCTTTGCTCTGCCTAAACAGGTCTTGTTATTTTTCTCAGCCACACTGAGTAAACTATAAAATCTTGATTTATTCATTTTCCACACCCCAACTCTGAGTTATATGTATAATTTTTACAGGCAAAACAATGAACAACGCTAGTTCTTTCATAAATAACTTGGACTGCCTGTCTGCTGCTAAATGGCATCCTTCACACAGATCTGTGTCATGCTCCACGGCACCACATCCATCACAGATCATGCTGCTGAAGTGGATGTAGGCTATCTAAATATACCTGGATATTCTAGGGACTATTTGTTCATTTTCTATCCCTGTCAAAAGAAAACGAGGAGAGCGATTCGTAGCTTCCACAGAAGCAAAGTTACTGAATTGTAAATGGATTTTTCAGTGGTCTTTAAAAGCCTCTAAGCTAGTAAAATAGATAGCAGGAACTTTAATTACTTAGCAGCTGCAGAAAATGTTCCCCTTTCCTCAGTTACCTGCAGCACCTTTTTTGCAAATGCTATAAAACACTTTTGGGCAGACTAAAACCAGGAGAACCTGTATCTAACATGAAGTTACTTCTTTTTCCCAGGAATTTGCCAAACCTCTGCTGCCACCCACAGTGAATGACAATAACTCATGATAAATCATGCAGGCAAATGCTCTGAGATTTTTGGTGTGTACACGAGCATGTTTTTCTGAAGGGATGAAAGTACCATCTCTTTACCTGTGTGCCCACCACATTTTGTTGGGAAAGCACTTTGTTGTCTGTTTTAAAGCCACTGTGAAAATGCTAAAATTGCTAGATATTTGGTGTCTGCTCTCCCTCTGTTTTCCTGACATTATAGTTTCTTAATTCCTTTGGAGGTAAGGACATCATGGCTGAGTGTTTCTGTTCCTGTTATCCAAAATAGGGGGGGTTCAAACCCAAGGTGCTCAAGTTGATATAATGCTTGTAGTCACCTTTCTAAATACTGATTTTCTTTTCCATGAATGAGGAATGTTTTCCTTCTTCTGCTTTGAGAGTGTATCTTCCTGAATCTGTTGAGTTACAAAGTCTTTTTCATGCTTTGTGTTTTATCAGACTAAATATTTTCCGATGAGGGTGGTGAAATACTGGCATGGGCTGCCCTGAGAAGCTCTAGATGCCCTGTCCCTGGAAACATTCAGGAGCAACCTGATCTAGTTGGAGATGTTCCTGCTTGTTGCAGGGGTTTGGACTAGATGAGTTTTAAAGGTCCTTTCCAACACAAATCATTCTCTGTTTCTATCCAGGTTCCACCATTCTCCTGCACACTGCTGAGGTTTAGCATAGCTGCATAGTGGAGCTGCAATATAAAAAAGATGTGTAGACAGCTGAGTTACAACTCATGTTGTTCGTTAAATTCCTTAAACCAAACAGTACAGTGTCGCTTTCATCTTGGAATTACTGAGCTAAGAGAGGTTTGTAAATTTAACCAAGATCACTAATGATCACATCACTCTTTTGATTACCTTTATGTGAATTTAATGATTTTGGGCTGTCTGTGCTAGATATGAAAACTGAATTGAGCCTACCATGTGTCAGAACTGTAACAATGAGCTCATTTTCCTTTTAGAATGTTAAATTCATTCAATTAATAGCAAGATAATAACAGTGAGAGGAAGAAAGAGGTGTTTATTTGTTTGCATTTTAATGTGTCATGACTACCGAAAATTCCATGTCATTTTAACAAATCTGCATAGCCCAAGTGAAGAGAGTAGGCTGTGGAGAGATGCATAAACTCTCATTTAGGAGGTGACATATTTGTTCTGGCAACAGGGAGGATCAGAGTTTGGTGATCATGGCCAAGGGCTCAACCACACGTGTCTGATTAGATTTAACCACCAAAACATAGGACTGATTCTCTTTTGTGGTTCCTGCTGAGCAATGTTTGGCCTATTGCAAGCCTGTTTCTTTCCCATGGTTGGTAATTCAAAACGTAGAGATGGACATTGAAGACTTCTGAGGGACTTTAGTCTTTTCTCTCCTGCCAACAAACTGGCCCAGGTTCTTGAAGATTCCCCAGTTCCTATAGTTTCTCCCAGCAACCACATGGAAGGTATGGGGCTGTGCTATGAAAATGTAAATTCTAGGTAAAATTCTTCACCACCAAAACCATTCATCTGAAATGTCATCAACAGCTGTTCCTGGATTTCCAGCATCATCTGTGTTCTGTATTAATGGACATTGATGATATGCCCCACTGCAAGTCATCTCTCAGTCCTTTGCAGGGAGATTTTTAGGAGCAGGAATGATGTCGTTTGGGCAGGCAAGTGTTTTGTTTGGTTTGTGGTGGGACCCGTGCATTTAACTGTCTCAGCTCTGGTGAAACACGAGTGCTATGACCCCTCCCAGGTGCCAGCCAGGGAGCAAACACTGAGGCAACAAGTGTGGTCATTACATTTACATTACCTCAGCATGTCCTGCTACTCTTAAGGTGTTTGGAGATCAGCTTAGACAATTCTTGCTCACACCATGCTGTGGGACTTGCTACTGAAGTGACCCTTCAGTGTGCAAGGGACAGCCCAGCTGGGGCCAGGGTTGTTAGGGTGTCTGTCTTACCAATGGTGTATGTCACAGGCCTATCCTGCTCCCCTTCCTTTTTTTCAAGCCAAAAAAGAACTTCCCAATCACTTTCAAAGATGTGAGAATAGGGAGAGTTTTGAGAAAGTTTGACTGAAGCTCTACTTCTCTCCTTCGTGGAATTGCATGAGGAATTCAGAGTGAACTGGGCTGTGCATAATGCCTCCAGGTATCAATGGTAACTCCCACAGCCCCTTTTAGCGTGTGATTTACAAAGAGAAGGCCACAGCGTGATTTGGTGTCTTTCTGCACATGCTGAGGTTTATATAAAGTGTGCAGCACTTTCTGTGTTGAATTTATTTACACGCACAAATGTGCATACAAAAAATGCAGAATACTCCTCTCCAAGGTAATGCCTAATGTCATATACACCCAGAATTCAAGGACAAGCATATAAAAAAAGTAGCTTGAACTGTTGTTATATGAGTATCAACCTTATTACTTATCAATACTGTCCAGAGCCTAGAACAGAGGAAAATGGAAACATAAAATCTGAAGACAGCACGTAGTTATTAAAAAGCAAAGCAGGACAGTGGAAAATAATACCTGTTATTTCTTTGATTTTCTTTTTCTCACTATTTTTAAATTGCAAATACATGTAAGCATCCAAAAACTGATCTAAATGCAACGCATGAAAACCTCCCATTTATATGCGAAGCAGGCATGACCATCTGCAGAGGCCCAGAGAGGTATTAACTCTTTCCATGCATAGATAAAACCTACAGATAGCAATCCTCCATCGAGTAAGAGAGGAGAGAAGGGTGAAGACACTTGAAAAGAACAACGTGGAGACTTCAAAGTCAGTGAAGAAGGCAGAACTGAAGCCCAGAAAGAAGAGAATGAAGAAATGTCCCAAGTCTCAGGACTGAAATTCTTTTGTAAGCCNGCGACTGAAGGGTCGAAGTTTGGTCTCTTTACATTGTCAGTGGGGAAGGAAAGATGGGAAGTGGGAGGAGAAGTGTTCTGAAAGTTTATTCTGATTCTTATTATTTTCCTTTTAATTCTGTTAATAGAGTTTTCTTCATGTTCTTTAAAGTTTTAAGCCTGCTTTGTCTCCTCCGTATCTCACAACAAAAAATTGAATAGATGATTTTAATGAGTACTAATGTTCAACTGGTGCTTAAACCCAGAACATTAATTAGTACATTAACCAGAAAACTTGAATTGAAAAACCAAATCCACTACACTTAATTAGTGTTTCTACCCAGTTTCAAACCAAAACTGCTACACCCCCTCCTGCCCCTTTTCTTCCAAAGGAGAAAATTCATCAAAATAAGCCTGGATCCATGAGCTGTGCCGGTTTTGATCAAAGTATATTTTCTGACAGAAAAATTACTCTGTCGAATGTTGCTGTGTTAGGTATGGATCTGACTGTGCATAGACACGTATTAGCTAGATTTTCAAACTGTAAGGGGATTAAGAGCTCAAACTCATTGAAATTCAGGAGGGAGACATTTTGCTTCCTTGGAGATGCAGGCCCTAGAGATTCAGATCCCCAGGGGATGCAACCAGGGGAACAGACAGCTATTAACTTTGACAAGAGCTCTCCATCACTTGTTCTAGGAAAATACTCTGTAGGAAAAAAAAGTGTTGTTAGTTCTGGATTGAGGAGGCAGATGAGAGGACATTTAGGTGCTATTTATGTTTTCTTTTGGGCACCGTGCAGGTCTATTTCTGTGATTTTATCCATGGTTTAACACTATTTTTGACAGAGGTGGGATGATTAAAGCTGCAACAGGGACTAAATTTATATCCGTCTTCTATATGTGTACCTGCTCCCACACAGTTTTCAGCTTTGGATCCCCATATCATGAATTTTAATGCACTAAAAATATGTTAGTTTTTCCTAGTTGCCTGCTGCAGGTTTCCCTGAGCTTTACAGGCCACTGCTGCAGTCACAGATTGCTTCAACATGGAGCTTTTGTAAATCGTGCTCTACAGGAATAGTCATACAGAGTCAGAACAAAGGTCTGATCCCGCAGGAGATGCTCAGAAAGAGATCAAGATGTCAAAGAGCCTTCCCCTGGTTCAACTTGCAAGCTTCTGGCAGGTGATAATGTAGTGCTGTACTGAACCAGGGTTTACATCTGTGTCATCACGTTTGTTAGGCATCAGCGAACCCAGTCTTCATTAATTTGCAGCCTTTTTTAGCCTTTTTCTCTCCGTACTGTTTTCTGGCAAGTTCCATTATGGGTGATGGCTTTTGTTAATACTGGCCCAAGAGTTTTGTTTTTCTCCTTCTGCGAGCCTTACAGTTTATTTGTTCTGCAGGCAGAGGTGTCCTTCCAGCAGCACTGGAGATCCCAGGGGATCTGTGGGCTCACACAAGCCCTGTCCACAGCTCCTGTGGGAGCAGCACTGCACTGCGTCTGCAGCAAAGGCCTCTCGCATGGCCCCTGCCACCATTTGTTCCCCCTGCCAAGGTCAGAGTAAGGTACACCATAAATGTGTGACAGGATCTCACTGCCAGCTCCTTCTGTAGGGAAAGTACATAGGAACTGCCCAGCCTGTCCCTCCCCTCCATGAGTGATGAAAGCTATCCCTGGAGCACTCCCCATCTTCAGCTCTGCACCCTGCAGGCCAGGGCTGGGAGGGGAGACTGTCTGTGGGGTTCTGTCCAGGGAACAATGACCTGCTCCCTTCTGAAACTTCAACAAACTGTGGCAAAACATGTGGATGACTGAGGGAGCCAAAGTCCTCCACTGCTGCCCCGTGTGAAGCTGCTTCCTGGCTGTGCACCTGCTTTCCGTGTCTCCGCTGCGTGTGCCCACCCCACCTGTGCCACTGCAGCCACCCAGCAAGGGTCACTGCCACCCAGCACGTGCAGCTTCTGCCACTTTTTAAAGCACTGCAATGGGGAACTCTTCGACTTCTTAGTGTCTTAGACATTTCTTTCACTCTGGCTGTTAATTGAATAACGCTGAAAAATCCATTAACACGTCCTTAAGGGGCAAGTGCTTTGCCGCAGGTCAGGTTTAAACAGCTCAGCTCCAGTGTAAATATCTCCGTGCTTGGCAGCCAAGTGCTGCAGAGTCACACAGTCACAGAATCGTCTGAGCTGGAAGGGACCACAGGGGTCATTGAGTCACGTACTGTCGCTGATGGAGCTCCTTTCAAGCAGGTTTATCCGTGAACATCCTCACAGAGTGCCTGATTTTTAACCATATAGTATATTGGAATATATATATTTTAAGTTAGTGCAAACACCTTCTATATGTCAAAACAAGCTATTAAAAAAAGCCACTCTGTTCACTTTTTCGATATGCTGATAGTTAAACACACGTTTTAGTATGTTGAAAATTGCCTGCTGAAAGTAAAAGATGCTTTCAGCAATTTGTGCAGTTTAAGAATTAAATGATCAGGCCAACTCATAAAAAGAACATTTTAACTTCTGCATTTTTAATATGCAATGTTGTATTTTTTTGCTGTCATAAGTGCTTTCTTTAAAATGGTAACAATCATTTCTATTGTTTTTGCTAATATTAAGTTTTCTTCTTTTGAAGTTTCTCAACATTACCGAAGGTAAAATAAAAATAAACTTCTTTTAGCTCTCAAAAACAGAGAACTAGCTTAAAGGATTAAAGATAGAGTTCAGAAAGAAAACAGATTTCTACTTTACCTTCTCCCTGACTTGTGTGTTTGGACAGCACAAATACAGCAAAACATGAGAGTTACACTGATTCCTCCAAATCTTGTCTCAGAGATGAGTCCCACAGCTCCCTGCAAAGTAATTGGTCTAATTAGGTGGTAGGAAGGAGCTTCTTTAAATTCCTCAGAAATTAAGACGTGTCATCCGCTTAACATCTTAGCATCTGTTACTGCCTCTTCCTCATTTCTCTGCTACATCAGTCTGAAGGGCACTTTCCTGGACATTTCTGAGAGAAAAAGAAAAAAAAAATAAAACCAACAAAAACCAAGCCCTTAAAACACGGAAGAAGTTGCCTCTTTCTTCAGTGGGATGAAGCATGTAAGGCATTTCACCCCCTCCTTATTTCTCAGTTTGGTGCATATTTGCCTGGGTGAGTACAATAATCACTTTGTTAAGTAAAAATATAGGAGAATACAAGCGTGACCTTAAATCCTGTAGTTGTCCTTACTGATGTAGTAATTTTGTTCTGAAATACTTTCCTTGGTAACTGGTCCTTGTGCAAATATTACCCTCTGCATTTATATACTTGCAGTTTTATTTCAAATGGGCTATTTTGAATCTCTTAACAGTCAGTCAGTAGAATGACAACTAATTTGTTGTTTCTTGTTTTGTTTTTTTTTTTAACTTTGCTGTTGTCTGGCAGCAAGTAAGTATTTAATTATGGCTAATTGCTCATGTAGTAGGCATAATTTTAAGGCAGGATGTGCTTAGAACACTGAGTAAGAATACTGGATAAGGTACCGAGGCACTGGGAAAGTTTCAGACCTGTATGTGTAGAGTAGGGGAGAGGTGTTCCATCATTGCAAGCTGAAAAGTTTAATTTTTCAGTGAACCTGTCTGGAACTTGTTGAGATATTTTTAGGGAGATCCTGCTACTTGTTCTGTTTCTGTTGGTTTGGAGGTTTTTTGTATACTCTATTTCCTGCTGTGGGAATACTGGCACAGTGGCATGTAGAACTAATTTTATTAAAAATATCCACACAGATACAGTTCTGAAAGTCCACTGCAGCAGCTGGGTGTGTTGTGCACTCATAGTATTCCCAAAACAGCTCCTGTTTACTGAGAGTCAGGTAACTGAGCCAGCCAAATAACTGCCACCTACAAAATGCTTTTGTTTGGCTTCTGTTTTGTTTTAATTGCAGTTCAGGCAAATTATGCCCCCTATTTCTTTGATAATGGAGCCAGGAGCACAAACGGGAACATGGCACTTCTCAGCCTTTCGGAGGACACGCCTGTTGGTCAGTATTGAAATTTCTATGTTTAAACTGTAAAACTGAAGTTGCTTGCTCTTATGATTAACAGATACGTTTTCTTGAAGGTTGTTATTATATACTGTGATCTTACATGGTTTTCTCTCAAGCTTCTAATTGGCCTCAATTTAAAATGACATGTTTGAGTTGTAGCTGCAATTTAAAACCTGAATTCTAGCTCCCTATTTTTTTTTGTCCACCAATCTATTCACAGCTTCAGAGCACAGACCTTTTCGGTCAGAAATAAATTCATGGTGAGAGGCTTCTTACCAATTCTGTAAACGCTTATGAGAAGAAAGCCTAGTTGCTAGTAATTTTATCAGCCTTGATAAAAGCAAGCTGTACATTGAAAAGTAAGGGGCATTATTTTCTTTAAACACATTTTTAATGTTTACATTCAAATGGTAGAAAATGTTTCCACTTGCAGTGAAAATTGCTTTGTCTAAATAACTGACATTTTAAAAAAAGGTTTAGTTTTGTTTTATTGAAAATGCAAAAATTGATACCGTTTTCAGGTTTCAGCACTCTGAGGCAGTTCTGTTTATGCTTCTTTTAACTGTAGCTGCACTAAGAAAAGTTGAAGAACCAAAGGTTATTTTTAATAATCAATATTTTCTGTGGGGGAAAAATAATGTCCTAACACCTAAACAACTACATAAAAACTATATTAAGTGATGAACACCACCTTTACTTCAAACTTTGCACTGGGATTTTATTTAGAGTTTTCTTCTGTCCATCTATAGCTTTCACAGGCTAAATCAGAAAAATATTTAGTTAATAAAGACTGGGTACCAAAGCATCCCTTTACTCATGCCTCATGCAGAGAGGAGAGATATGGCTGCACAGGGGGTGCACCCAAACACCCCCTCCCAGGGCTTAGGCAGCTGGGGAAGGCCAGGACGAGGGAGGGATCAGAGGGACCAGCCTGCTCTGAAAGCCTGACACTGCCACCCACGCCTTCTTAAACCAGACCAAGGTCACTCTCTGTGCTGGGAAGCGGCTGCCTGGGTTTGCTCAAAGTCTCCATTTCTGACAGTGGTGTTAATGTCATCCAAGACCAACACTGGGCCTGCTAGAGGGTGGGGAGAGGGGTATTTGGAAGCAGCAAATCCTCCTTTACCTGTTCAGCTTGAGGAAGGGGAGAAGGCAGCACATAGTGTAGAAGTGACGCATCCCGATGACAAACTTAAAAGGAGCTTGCTTATGATGCAGCAGGAATTTGCTATAAGCTTGGTAAAGCTGAAGTGGAAACCTCAGCTTGAAGGCCAACAGTAATGTAGTAATGTAGCGGCACTTGCAAAAGCCAGAGGCAGACCAAGGAGCTGCAATTTTTGCTGTACTTCTGCCTGGATTCTCATGGAAATCACACTTAGTTCAGCCTTGGCAATCCCTACGGTTCTGCTGATTGCTGGAGGTAGGTTAGCCAGTGGAAGTCCAAGTGTAGCTAAGGCTTGTAATGCCAGACAGCCACAAAATGGGACCCCAACTCAGTTTGTTTGGGGTGGTGCTTGCCAACTCCACCACTGAAACCGCAGGCAGTTCAACTCGCTTGCCATCCAACTCCCACTCCCTGGTGTGGTGCCAGCCCGCAGGCATTTACAGAGCATCAGCTTCTCCCTGCCACCACTGGGAGCCTCCAGGCACCTGTGTGGGGATGAGGAGCTAAAGATGGCACAGAGCCACAACATGGGCAATAATGTCCTTCCTGTCAGGACTGCAGCGCCACATGGTCTCTCAGATGACAGCACTCCCCGCAGCAGTGAAGTACAGCAGTAATTTCCACTGCATCTCATCTGGTGCTCCAGCAGCCAAAAGAAGGACAGTGTGCCTCAACAGCAAAACAGTAGTGTGAGGCATCAGAGCCTGTGTTAGCGCTCTCCTAATTAGTCCGAGTAGAATAATGAGATATATGTGATGGGATTCTGTATGTGCTTTTGTAACACTAGCAACCAGACTAGGGACATAGGTCTCTGGAGAGTTTGTGCTTTGCTTGCAGCAGTGATAAAGCTCAGGCTGCTCTGTTTTGAGTGCTGCTGTGGCTCCTGCCTACTAGCTTCATCCAGAATGTGCTTACATGTGTTTAAATTGGCTGGCTTGTCCTCTAATTTGATGTATAAATGTGCTTTAAAAGACAAGAGAGAAGCAGCTTCTCTCTGAAAGCTCCAAAAGACCTCTAGAAACCCTTGGGAAAGAGAGATAAGACCTTACTTTCAAGAAGTCCAAATGTGGTTGCTTTGTCACACAGCTTCCAGTGCTCCTTCGGGCTAATTCCCAGAACACCTTGACAAACAGTTATAAGTACTGCAGGGTCCTCTCTTCTGAAAGCACCTTCAGAAGTTCCATTGGAACATGGTTGCTTGGGATTTGCTTAATGCAAACTGCTGCTGCCCATGTCAGCACAGCCACTCCTCGGGGAGGCTTTGGTAGAGACACTCAGAGAGAAGGGCACAAACAGCACTGACATTTCAGTGCTGCAGTGCTGGGTGTGCTTTCAGCTTTGTACAGGGCAAGAGGACCAGAGTTCACATCAGACCACAGCCAGATCTTTGTGGCAGGGCTCAGTGCTGAACGGCTGCCAGGCTGGCCTTTTCTGTGGCACTGCAGAGGAGGCTATTGTTCTTCATCACTTGCTCTGATCTCCTCCAGAAGCAGAAGGAATCTGGTCTCCCATGTCCATGTGCAGTCCCAAGCATCCACACTCCAGCAGTCATCTCTCAGGTCGAGCAGGATGATCAGTGACAAAACAGGGGAACTAAAACTTCCATATGTTTGATTCTGGATGGCTTCACTCAGGTTTATGTGCTGCAAAAATGGGCAGGTTGCTATTAGGTCTTCCCTGTCCTTACATAAAGTTTGGAGTCATGGGCAGGATGCTTTTCCTGGCAGCAGCCGGTGTCTGATCTGTGCAATGCCACAGACAGCAGCTTTAATAGACCTCCAGAAATTTTACAGTCTTTGGCCCTGCTGAGATTGCAAGTGGCTGGCAAAGTAGTATGTGTTAGTTATGTTCCCAGACATCTGTAGGCAAGAGACATGCAACATTTGGGAACACTGAAAGGACATGATGGATTCTTTGTGTGGCTGTAGAAAGAGAAATTGCAGTGCTGCAGCTGTGTGAACACATCAAATTCATTACCATTCTCTCCTTAACTTGACCTTCTTTTCCCTTGTCCAGTTTTGCTTATTTACAGATAGTTGTGACTTGTGTACCAAGTTGTCATAAAACCAGCAAATATTATTTCTGCATAAATGCTTGAAAGTATCTGCCGATTCCCAGATCCTTTTTATTGCTGCAGGGCATGAGACCCCTTAGGGTAAGAGGGGCCGGAACAGCAGCCCCTTTCAGTGCCAGATTTAAGAAGAATGGGAGAAGTTATAAACTGAAATAGCAATTGGTGTTTGTGGTTTGGTGGGGCAGGTGGGTAATTAGCTCTTTGCATGTGTACATACAAAATGTGCTTGTGCTCCTAATCGAGGTCTTAAGGCAGGAGTGGGATGCTATTTCAGGTTGTTTGTTTCATCTTACCTCATAATCCCTGTAAGCCTCATAGTGGGGACAGAGTGGGGCTGGGAACAGCTGCAGAGCAGGGGATTGAGGCATACTCAGAAGGCCTAAGTTCATTACTCTCTCAAAGCCCAAACATCATCAGTGCTCTGGAGATCTCTGCATCCTTGCATTTTCCTTTCTGTTTTTTCCCTTGCCCCCAAGTAGGCACTCCTCCCATTAAAAGCCAGTTTGCAGTGGCAGTTCTTTGATCAAAGCTACATCTGCCAGCTACCCACCACTGGGTGACTGATCCCTTCAGATCCCTCCATCTTTCAAGCTTCCCCTGTTCCTACACGCTCCTGGTCTCCTTTCTTCACGTCATTCACAGCTGAGTATGGAGAGCCTTCTTGTCCCCAGTGGTACCTATCATTCTTTCCTTGTTTCTGTCACCCTGGTCCACCTCTAGGAAAGCTGGGAGCTACCAGAACAGAAATGTTAAACACAGCCTGCCTTCTGCACCCCTGCGGCAGTGCCAGCAGTGCACAGAACAAAGCCCCCTGCAAAGCTGAGCACTGCACAGAGATGCTCTGACAACTCACAGGTGTTACAGCCTTCAATTTAGTTTTAACTCTTCTAACAGAAACTGCAGATACATCAGAAAATCAGATGGCTTCTCCTTGCAGTTGGTTGCTGTGGGTGCCGCAGGGACATACTGCTGCTGCCCGTGGGGTGATGGTCTGGGCCCCGTGCTGAGCACTTGCTGCCATATCCCGTCTCTCCACGACAGGCACTGGCAGCTGCAGGGCTTGTTTCAGCTGCTGCTGTGGCAGTCATGGCTTTTGGGCTGCTGATCCTGCCATGTCTCTGCTTTGCCAGCCAGCTGGTGCACCAGGGTGCAGGGAGGGAGCAGGAGTTGCCTGGGCATGGTCTGGAAGGAGCGGTAGCAGGCAGTGAGTGGGAAAGGAGCCGGCTTTGGGGTAGTCGTGGTGTGTGTCCATGTCCTCCAGGAGCCTGAGCTGCCCTGTGCTTGGGGTGAGCTTGGTGTGAAAACAGCCGTCTGTAGCTTTGTGTTAACTGTCCATCTCCTTTTCTGCCAGGGAAATGAGCCCTTGGCTGAGACAGGTGCAGAGCAGGCATGTGACCCCGGGCAAGGTGGTATTTGCTGTGACATTAGGAACAGAGATGTCTTGTCCTGGGAGCGTGGCCATGCATGTCCGTCTCAGCATCCTGTTAACAGATGTCAGCTGTGGTGGCAAAGGATAACGGCGGGACTGAGCATGAATCCAAAATGTGCTTGGCTTGTTTAACTGACAGGGAAGGGATCTGATTGCTGAGTGTTGCACAGCAGAGAGGGAGAGCGTGTCTTCAGTGAGAAAGCAAAAGCAGCCTCAGAGCCCAGGGCAGAGACTGGCTGTGATTAAACTTGAGTCAAAAATGAAGTAAAATGAAGCAATGGCATCATGAGACAGCCATTCAGCCCAAGTGGCAGAGCGGAGAGCAAATGACTTTTAAGATGGAATAGGAAAACAAAGTGAAAAAGCCGGGCAGGGCTCCTGGGAGGAAGCCATAGCAGGAAGCAGCAAGTAGCTCCCCAGGACTCCCCTGTCCCAGCCTGCTGCATCATTGCCTGGGTTCTCGGGGTATCCAGCTCTTCTAACTATGGCATTTTTCATATCCTCAAGTAAGGACTCTTCTATTCCCATTTTTTTATGACAGGGAGAGGCTGTTTACTTGGTATCCTCTGATAAGATTTTAGCTGTCTTTTTCATTTATTTCCTTTTCAGTAAGTAGAGGCAGCACACTGAGAACAGATTTTTAATTGGCATTAACACTGTGCTGAGAAGTGTTCCTGGGGGTGTTAATGATATGGAGAGTACTGTGAAGTGAAATGACAATTTGGAAAAAATAAGGAATTATAATGAGTTAGAAAATAAATTTTGATCCACAACCTAATTTAAAAGGCATGTGAGTGTTCTGTATTATGAAAAATGAAGTATCAGCTTTAGCTAAAAAGCAAACAGTCCAGTGTAAAGATCAATGAAGTCCATCATTACTTGCTCAGAAAGCTCAGTAATCTCAGCCTGTACCAATATCAATGTTTCTTCTCACATTTAGCAGCAATAAAGTTCCTGTCTTCCTTACAAGAAAATTCTAAGAAAACGTATGAAAGGAAACTGTGAGATGGAAAGAACAAGCCCAGATTTAAATAGGTTCCCATAAACGTTCACAGTCTGTTGTTCTCCAGCCCTGTGCCCCCTGAGGAGTGCTTTGCATTTGTGTACTGCCAGTATTGGTATTTCAGGGCAGCCACAGCAGAGACCTTGTGCCTGGTGGTTGCTCTCAGGCTCCAAGAGAGCCCAGATGTGGTGTCCATCCTGTTTCTCCACGGCACAGAGAGCACTGCTCAGCAGCTGCTGCAGACATCCACATAAGCTAGAAACAGGCAGGACAGACAGCAGTACATCAAGTGCAAGGGAAAGGAAAAGGTAGTAAGAAGGGCAGAAAAGCAACTCAGAAGTAGAGACAACTAATGACCAAAAAAAGGATGCAGAAAAGCACTATATTTATGTCAGTGAGATGCTGACAATTGACACCTTAATTCTCCAATTGGACCCAGCTGTGATATTAAGACAAAGTGTTTGAAAAACAAGAATAAATGAGCCAGTGCTGGTGCTGCAGAACCCTCCACAGTTTTCAAATTTCTGTCTCATGTATAGATAGTTGTATAGGAAGCAGGTGTCCTTTCAGGATACTATTTTATATCAGTCTCAGTTAATTCCTCTCCTTTCATTTCCTTGGACTTAGAGAGTTGTTACAGTCAGAAGTGTCTCATCATACCGCTCATTGTCTTTCCCTAATAATTTTCGGTGATCACGGTTACGGATGTGTTGTTATTTTCCACTCTGTTTTGTGGGAAAAGTACAAGAAAAATGTAGAAAATGTTTTGTAGTTTTGTGAACTGTTTTGCACGTCTTGATTATTTGTTGGCTGGCTGAACCAGCTCGTAAGAGGGTGTCTCGTTAGTGCTCTTGCGGGTGCATTAGTTTTTGCAATGTGAACACTTTTCTGTACAAAGTTGCCCAAATATTGCCCTGGTAATTATCATAAGGGAGTTTACTCCTAAGTGAGCACAGATTCCACATGGTTCGGTATAATCTCTCGCTATGACAAGAAGACAGCCATGCTTTCCAAGTATCACCACTGATGGCTGGATGTCCCATGTCCATTAAGGCCTCTGAGCAACTTCACCGTTTGCAGGCCAAGGAAGAAACAAACGAGGCCCAAAAGGTTGCCTTGCAGAACTGAGGAAACCTTTGAGAAGCTGACTTGTCAGTGGTGTGGATCTGGTCAGTGATCTATGCTACTGATGAGAGGAGATGAGAAAAAGATTATCACTTTTGAGTACTGAATTAAAAATCGGTCAAACTCAGGGCCAGAGCAGTTCAAAACTGAGAGTCTTAGTGTTCTTCCTTAACTTTATGTCAACTTTCTTAGCAGGAATCCTTCCATCCTATATTTGGCTTGCGTGCACAAGCAAAACTCACTAGTAATCAGTGAGTCACTTGGCTACGGTATTTCCAGTGCAGAGGGCTTTGTTAGATATAAAGCAGTTTCTGTGCTTAACCTCTACAACCTGAATATCTCAGGTAACTTACCCAAGGCACAGCAGATTGGAAGGAAAAAACATCAGTGGTTTATATTTCAGCTTCAGTTAACTAGTGTTTGTAAACTGCTTGAACTTATTTGGATGAAGGTGTTAAAGCAGAGTAGAATGACAGACATTTAAGTTTAAAAAATAATACTAATAAACACTCTCACCATGCTTGAAAATATGGGTGTTATAACTCCCCCAGGAATTATCATTTATAATACACAAAGTCAGTTTCGTGGAAAAACTGGCACCGACTTCTCAATGTCTAAAAATAGAAATAACAATCTTTCTCCAGCCTCTGGAGGAAATACATTGATGAGTTTGAAAAATTTATTAATTGATATGAGCATGAGTGGGTGTGTCAAGTAAAGAATTTAATGAGAGAGAGCTAATGGGTGGGAGTGAAGTAGGAAAGAAGACTTTTGCATTGATTAATTCTGAAAGTGGGAAAGTATGAAAATGTCCTTGCACCTCCCAAGTTCCAGAGCTCACATCCAGTCCTGCAGGAGCTCTCCCAGAAGGGAGATTGCCATATTCTCTGCATGCTATTTGGCAATTCTGTTGTTCCCATAAAGAAGAGGTTTGTGAGGGCCTTTTGGTACTGCTGAGATTGTCACTCAGCTGTACAACAGCATCACTTCTGGCTCACCTGGGCTGAGAGCTAGTCAAGAGCTTGTCACCTATGTAAACCCTTGGATATGAACAGTATTGACCTGGGTGCAGCTCTACAGGAAAGGGCCTGAAGTGACAGAAACCAGCACTGATAAACTCAATTTAACCAGTTGGCTAAAAAGTTGCCACCAGGACTATTGATCTGTCTGCTTATCTATATTTCCCAGTAAGTGGGTTTGATTGACAAAACCTTTTCCTGCAGCAGGGTAGCCAAGTTCCTAAGGAACAGACCAATGAAATACTCACTGATTGAAATAACCACAGGGAAATGCTGTTGAATATCAATTTTTCAGGTACCCATGTGTACACTCTGAATGGAACTGATCCAGAAGGAGATCCCGTGACATATGACCTGACCTATGAAGCTGGATCAAGACGCTACTTCTCTGTTGACAAGAATCTTGGAAATGTTACTTTGATCGAGGAGCTTGACAGAGAGGTACGATAAAATGGCACCACTCCAGGTGTTTGCGGAATATCTTTCAGTTTAATTTGATCTGAGGCTTTGAGGGACAGTGCCAGTTTATTAGCCCCTGGAGCATGTAATATACTTTGCAATTCTAAGGCATTATGCTTCACCCATCATGCTGCATTCCAGTTGACTTGTGCCACTAACATTGCTATAAAATTTTTTAGCTGCTGTCTGTCCAGCTTTTTTCAAAAGAGAAGTTTATTCTTTATTTCTATCTTCCTCCACCCACACCCATCAGCTTAGGGGCAGCTAGAGTCATCACATCCTCAGACAGAGGACTCTCCTGTCATTAGGAAGAAGTAGAGATTTGTGTAAGCAGAGTTCCAGGACACTCCTCTAGTACGTCATAGCCCTTTAGCCACGGTAACCATGTTGGCTAAAGATGTTCCCAGCAATAGCAGCCTAAAGGCAGCCTTATTCTGGAAACACAGGCACTGAACCCTTCATATCTCCTCACAGAGAAGTTTACACAATATTTGGTAAACCCTTTAATATTCTGTATACTGAGACAGAAGACTTTTGAACCAAAGTGCCATTTTAGAGAACATTTCTTGAAAAAGGTGACTGATTTTTATTAGCACTTTAAGAAGCAACAGGGATTACCAGAGCAACCATCTCCTGATGGTAGCCACAGAAGGTTCAAGGAGCTGGAGCTTCTGAAGGGTCTTCCTGGCCTCTGCTGGGATTGCTTTGTTACTTTCATCTGCCTGCCTAGACATGTTTAAATCTGCAGGCCCTTTTCCAATCAGGACAAACACCATCTCTCTAACAAAAGAATTTTCTTCGTTTACAGAAGGAAGATGAGATTGAAGTTATTGTCAGTATTTCAGATGGCCTGAGTACAGTAAGTATTTAATTATGCTGTAGCTTGTCAAACCGTCTGTCCTCACCTACTATTAAATTACCTTAAAGGGACCATCCCATTTGATCAGAAAACATAATCTCATCAGAGTCTTAGCTCCTGTTCCAAGAGCCACTGAACTCACAGTTACTCAAGTCTCACTTCATCTCCTTGCTCAGCTATTTGAGGATAATTACAATGTAGTGTGAGGTGAAATACTGACTTAGCAGCCTGCAGAATTACAGCAGCTTCCCGTGAAGTTTCACTGCCAGCACAGTAGGATTCATGCCTAAGATCTGGAGGCTTTTTGGAGAAATGTGTGACATTATAGGAACTAGTGTTGGGTGCCCAAGAGCTGCCTGTCCCCACCCCCACAGTGTTTCTCTGGCATGACATTAAGAAGATTTGCTTAGGCTAAGGTGGTGGAGGTTTTCTTGTCTGCTGCTAGATAAAGCTTTCTTCACGTCTAATCATTAAGGACTTATCTGAGGCACTGAGCATCCAGTCCTACTTCCACAGATTTTCTTGGCATTTTCGATTTATGGACTGATGCTGTCACAGCCAGGATAGCAGTCTGCCAGTAGGAGGATGTGGGCTTCATCACTAGAGGTACCACAAAAGGGGGACCCTCTTCTTATCCACAAGACTGGATAAATCTAGAGCTCTTCCTCATCTCAAACAAATTAATTGAGATTATGACAAGAAATGTTTGGGAGGTTCCAGGATCCTACAGGCACAACTGCCCTGGAAACCTCCATAAACAGGAAATAATGGGATTCATAAATAATGGGATTTATAATATGTTCTTCATATTCTACTCCAGGTTTCTGAAAAAGTCAGGATCCTTGTAATGGATGCCAATGATGAGAGCCCGGAGTTCATCAATACACCTTACATAGTCGAAGTCCCAGAGGTTGGTGAAGTTCCTTTGCATACTGGAAATATACCTCTATAGGATGTAAAGAGGGGCTAATATGTTTTCAATAAAGTAACAAGTTGTGCAGGACAGACTTTTATTCTTTTGGTTTAGGATTTGGGTAGATATTTAATATTCACTGCAAACTTGGGGAATGAGTCTGTAGGTACTTAAGGTGGGCTATTTTTGGGGTAAGTTCCAAGATGTGAATCAATGTGAGTTTTTAGAATTGACTACAGTGGGAATAGGATGCACCCAGTCTCAGCTAAAATTTTCTGTTATTTTTATTTTGCAAAGTGTTTCTTTCTTCTTGTTTTCCAGTTTTAACCTCTTCCCTCTTTCCTTTCTACTCTTCGGTTCCCTCAGTGCTTTTACATTCTTTCTACCATCACTCTCTTTTTCTGCCTCCCTGCATGCTCATTTTTCATTTCTTTTAACTCACCTGGTTTTCTGCTTGTGTGTGACTCTGGTTACTCTTTCTGGTCACAGAACACTCCCTCCAGCAGCAGTATCTTCAAGATTGAGGCAATAGACAAAGACACAGGTTCTGGAGGAAGCATCACCTACTTCTTGCAGGTAAAGTATTGCCTGTACCTTCACAAATCATCCCTCTGAGATTTCAGAAGGCAGATTTTAAAAAGATTTTGGGGGTTGAGCCTTCTGCTAGTGCCTCTAGGACCAATTTTGTACTGTGCACAAGAAAATAAGCATTGGCAGAAGGGATGTTGTCTGATTGCAAGCAGCCAAGGGCGGTGCAGCAGTCAGGAAAGGCAGCTGGAGCTGCCACTGACACTCCTGTGCTTGCCAGCAGGACCCCTCATGGCAGGGCTCTTACTGGCCTTTCCTTTGGAGTGACAGAGAGAGCAAGATTAGCTGGTAATCTTGTATGCTTAGGGGATTTCTAAAGCATGAAATAGCTTTCTTTAGGGAGCAAAACACACTGGAAACCCAAATGTGCCCTTTAGTGTAGCAGGCTGGTGCATAATTGATACCTGGATCACAGTGTGAAATGAGAGGTACTAAATCTCCTCCCTGACAAAGCAGTGACTGCCTGAAACCACCCTTTCAGTTGCTGCCCACTGGTGAAGAACTGAAAGGGCTCCAGATTTAAAGCTGAACTTCTGTATTACAGATCCTCTGTATGCCACAAGAGCAATTTTTTGCATTATGTCCTTCAACTTCCTTCCTCCTACAGGCAGTTTCATCCAGATTATCTGCAGCTCCCCTTATTCAAGAGGAAACATGAAAAAAAGCAAACAAAAAAACAAAGCAAATTTGTTGCAATATTTAGTTTTGGATACGAATATGGAGACAAGTTAGAAGATATTTACATAGCACTAAAGCTAATCCTGTTAAGAGCTTGGGCATACCGTGAAAGAACACCTTGAGTGCCTTGTTGAAATTCAGCTTTGATTTCACAAATTGTGATCCATGTGCAGGATTCAATTTTGCACAGGGCTTTTTCCAAAGAGCTGATAGTCTATGAACCATGGGACAGCAATTTCAAAATTCTATGTCTAGTTTATAATATATGTTTGTGGCAAAAAGGATACTAAATATGTGCATTTGTTGAAAAAATCTTGCCATGTCTTTGGGTACAGTCTCTGAGAATTCTCAAGTTGCACAGAAAAAACCTCTCCACAAGTCTGATATACGCAGGTGGTGATGTCTGCTAGAATGGCCAAGATTATCTGACAGTTGCCATTGTGTCTGGATACAGGAACAGGGGTGTTTGTACAGATATCTCCAGTTCAGAAGAATGGAGGAAGGCATTTTTTAGGCCTCTTTTAAAATCAGATGTCTTTTAGATTTTGTTTGTGCATCACAACAATCACCAGACTACCACTGTGTTTGACAATAATCTATACATGCAACCTTCTTGCTTTTTTTTTTAAACCAGTAGGACTTTGAAACACTATGGGGTAACACCTTTTCTTTTTTTCTTCCTTTTCCCTTCATCTTTTTTTTCTGTTAAATCTCCCAACCTCTTTCCATGCAATTAGCTGAGTTAACTAAAGTTTAAGTTTTCATAATGAAATACAAAAAGATTAAAAATATCTACATTACAAGTAACTGATTTATTCTGAATAATGAGAGACTTGTGGTTAGTTCATGAATTGTTCATAAACACACAGAGGTGAAATTCATCAAATACATTATTCACCCAAACCGTATCATTATTCTAGTCTTCTCCCTTAGCAGATGAAATAAAAGATGAATCCCTATGGCAATCTTATTTCCATACCTGTAATCTCTCGCTGTTTCTTCTTTTCTTTTCTTCTAGAACATCCATACTAATAAGTTTACAATAGACCGTCACAGTGGTGTCCTGCGCATCAAAACAGGGGTCACCCTGGACTACGAGAAATCAAGAACACATTTTGTTGTCGTCGTAGCCAAGGTAAAAGGCTTTTATGTGAGACCAGAGGAGGTGGGGTGTTTTGTTTGAGTGGGACCAATTAGTTCGAATACAAGTGCTGCTGAAACACGGAGGCAGCGGAGTTACTCCTGCTGTAACAACTGGAGGCGTGGGGGTAACATGGAAAGGTGAGGGAGGAAAAGTAGCAGGTGTCTGCTGCTGAACACCATCTTGAGGATTTGGGAGCAGGTTTGCCACATTCTGTTCATGTCACCTGTGTCATGAGACTCACCTAGAAGTGAAGGGTTGGTGTATCCAGCCCTGGCTTCAAGAAGCATCAGCCTTGTGAGCTCAGGGCTCCTCATGCTGCCCAGGGCACAGCCCTACCACCAGAAGGACAAACCCCTGGCAGGCAGACAGGGCACAGTCATTACCCACAGTAAGACACAGGGCACAGCTGGACCCAGCACAGCACAAGTGATGGATTTCTTTTCTGGAAATACCTGTGGATGTTTCTTTATTTCACTTCTCTGCTGCCTCATGGCAGGAGCTTATTTAAATCCTGCAAATAGTGCTGCACATCCCTTCTTGCCATTGTCTTTCCCAGCAGTGCTATGCCTGTGACTTGGCTGAGGATTCATAACAGGCATTAAAAGTTTATAGATTCAGAAGTCTCTCACAATCCTGTCCCCACAGACAGACTCACATGGGTGGAAAGAGGGCAATTTTGCTGTAACTTATGGAGGCTCTGAGTTTCTTATATTTTTTTAAAAAATGTATGGACCTTTTCGTGTGTTTTTTAGCCAAGGTTCATTTGAGGAGAAGTAACAAAATTTGGCTTCAATCCTGCCTTTGGGGCAGTAAGGAATTAACAAATCAGTGTATCTTTTCCAAAAATTGGAATTTTTAGAATTGGTACTGCAGACATGTCGAGCAATTCACACACTTACACACCAGCATGACCACTGACCTGCAGCTGGTGCTCTGAGACTGAGGGTGTTAAAAGCTTCTGGAATAGCGAGTTGTCTTCCTAATTGGCTCTGCTGTATCAGTCTTGCAGAGCTGGTTGTAGCCAAGTCCCCAGAGACTGTTTACACAGTGTGGCTATCTCGCAGGTTTTGGCTGCACAGCTCCTCTGTGCTTGCACTTTATCACATAGGAGTTCCTAGGAGACTTTGAGCTTGTACACTGTTTATTTCCCCCTAGAGATGCACTACCTTGCTGCTGTGCACTTTGTGTTCACAACAAGACTGTATGTGGGATGAAAAGTTGTAGACCTTGGTCGCTAACTTTTTGCATCAGTTTCTAGCGGGTTTTTTTTCCTGAAAAAACCCTTGAATTCCCTGTCCCCTCTCTAAAGATCATTTATGACTGCATATATTGGCTCAATCACTTTTAATATAAGAAATTACTTATGAGGCACTGCAAGCTGTCTTCCTAATCAGAGAGAGAGCAGGACAAATGGAAAAGAGAAGGGGATAGGGCAGCACAGATTAATCGGTGTGTTCAGAGAGAGAAAGGATTCCTGGAACTGTGCTTCTGAAGGCTCGTGAGGTCCATGCAATGCCTAAGCCAATTTGCAGGCATGTTTCAGCAGAGGCATCTGACAATGGCTTCTTTTCTAGGATGGTGGTGGGAAGCTCAGGGGAGACAACAAAGTGTTTTCAGCCACAACAACAGTTACTATCAATGTGGAGGACGTTCAGGACACTCCTCCTATGTTCATCGGGACTCCCTACTATGGATATGTCTATGAGGACACGCTCGCAGTAAGTTCTGGTTTTCATCTACAGGAAAACAAGTGCAGCCTTTCCCATCTCAGTCAAGATAGCCCTAAGGTTTCCAGCATAGGCTTTACTGGAAATGGGACCTAAGCTTTGTGTGTGGATCGGCTTTCGCCCTGATACATAAGATTTAATTGAAATTTTCTTCATATATAGGACAAGAAATGGTATCTACCCATGAAATTACCCAACATTAGGCTATTGATCAGTTTAGCAGTGTGATTGCACTCTGTTCATCTGACCCCACCTTGAGTTTCAGGAAAGATTGTGTCTTACCTTTCTGTCCAGAAATGTACACTGCAGCCCGTGCATGACTATATACTGCAGTTCACTGCAGAGGCTGTTACATTTCAGCAGGGCAGAGAAGTACTGCTTGTGTGCTTTGTGGGTGTTTAGAATGAATGATATTATGTATATTGATTTATTCTGCATAGTTACATATAGATCTTGAAATAACTATCAGGTGCACACAGGAGTTAGTGTTTGCTATGGAAATGAGAATCAATAAATGTTAATTACATCCAGCTTGAGCTCATAACTTACACCATTATGATATAATGATGGAAGCACGAATCAGTCTTTCCCGGCATGGGTTTTGCCATTAGAATGAACTCCACAGAGAAAGAGGCAATAGCTGGTTTTAGTGGTGTTTGCACATTTGGTGTTAATTTTGTAAACTTGCTTCTTTTCTCCTTGGTGGAGTTGTCAGGATTTACAAGTACTCTGTCACCTTCAAAGGGACTGCACTGCATTTTGTCCAGTAGGCAGATTTTATTGCTACTTCCAGCATAAATGATAATAAATACAGTTCTGTATTTCCAATTGCTCTAACAGAGCCCTGCTCTTGTTTGAAAAATTCACTCAAGGGTTGTCATGAAAATGTTCCTTGTTGCCATTTGTGATTCTCTGACAGTTACTTCAATGTTCCCTGGTTTTGCAGCCCCAAACAGTAACACTTTAGTTCGGAGGCCTGAATTGCACAGCTCATTGCCACTTGGGTGAGCATTTTAATGTGACACTCATCATCCTTCTGAGCTGATAGGAGCAGTCACATGAGCAAATGGTCCCCAGTACACAAATTCTGTACGTATGGCCCACGGCCACGTTACTTGTGCGGAAAGACAGACAGTGAAGGTTTAAGGGCAGTTAAATCACCATCATTTTCATCACAATTTTATGCCCTAAATGTTCTGTGGGCCAAGTTGCTTTGTGATCTCTGTTTGCTTCTACTGCCTGTCTGAACTTAATTAGGAAGGACCAAAGTGACCTGATGACTCTCTGGGAGCTGCCTGTGCCTCAGCCCACTGTGTGGCCATGGGGCACAGGAGCCTACACAGAAGCGACCAGAGGGAATCTTGGTAGTGTCCCAAACTAAACTTTGGGTTTCAGATTGGCTGCTCCAAATCCTCTGTCCAAGTCTGTGGCTCCAGGCAGGTGTCCTTGGGCACAACTTCCAGCTATTCCTGCGACCAGCCAGCCCCCAGAGCTCAGGCACCTATGGCCACGCGGAGTCTGCAGCCATTTCACACCCAGAGCGTTGGGCTCTGGCCCTTTTTGTGTTCCCCATATGGCACAAGCACAAGTACCCACCCTGCCCCCAGCACTTCACTGCAGAAAGACTTACAGGAGTTCAGTTTATTAATGTGCAGTTGCAATTTCACTGCTCTGATGTCGGCACAGACTGTGACTTCCCATTTCTCCCCAGGGCTCTGAGGTCCTTACTGTTGTTGCTCTTGATGGAGACAGAGGAAAGCCTAACAGTATTCATTACTGCATTGTGAATGGTGAGTAGACTTGTCTTAGATGAAATTTGAAGGGCACTCAAAACTACATCTGGCATTAAATTAGAATAGAATATGCTGGAGTTTAATAAACCTGAGACAAAATCTCAGGAAATAATGGCAGGTACCTCAAACAATGTCAGGGTCCTATCTACCAGCGAATAGCCAAGATTCAATTCAGTGAGTTTTAGTATCTTCTTCACAGAACTGTGCTTGGAGCTGTTAATGTTGCTGATTTGTTAGGCATCGCTAGCCTGCTTGTCATTTCAGAAAGTGTAAAGGGAGATGCATTCACTCTTCTGAGCATCTCTATCACTTAATCTGGGAGGTGAGATAATGCATTGGGAGACCCAGACATGGCATTTGGAGGGATATTTTTATTAATACAGTGATTAAAGTGGCTAAACAGTCAGACCTCTGATTTCTTGGAAGAAACTATATTTACCAGTGAAGAGACACTGGCTGTACACTGGAGTGGAAGAAAACAGATGTTATCAGAAGATTAATGCTTTCCATCAGCTATCTTGAGAGTGTCTGTCATACGTCTTTTAATAGCATGTGAATAGAGTGTGAAACTTAGCTGAATTGATGATTCATTAGGTGGTGAAGACAACAACTTAGAGCAACTAAACTCTAGGCTAAAACTTTAGGTTTTTTGATTTTTATACTCTCTTCCTCCAAAACAAGCAACTGGGCACCCCAACTCACAGGTGTGAAAGATCCCGAAACTTCCTAAGAGAAATCTGAGGTGTAGCTGCAGAGCTATGGAGTAAGTGCTTCATTGTGTTATGTGATCTAAACAGCCAAAACAGAGAGAGACTCACAGCTAAGTTTTTGTGTTGGTGTGGGGTGAGACCCATGCTTAGGTTCCTTCTTAATGTGAGGGAACAGACAGGTAAAAGAAAGGTAGAAACATTGAGGGAAAAAGGGTTGCAGAAGAAGATAGAAAATGAGAAAAGGTAAAAAGAAAGGTGTAAAATGAGGAGCAAAAACAAGTAAGTGGGATGAAAATATGCTAAACAAGGGAGAAATTAAATAAGGAGAACAGGTGAAGGCAGAAGAACTAGGGAAAATATCAAAGGGAAATAAGATTAACGAGGAAAGATATCGGATTTCCAAAGAAAATAGAGAAGGACCAAAAGGGTTCTCTGGGATAAGAAAAAGGTAAGTGTTTAGGAAAGAGTGGGAAAGGAAGATGGAAAGGGATGACAGATAAGTAGAACAAAATATGACTTAATGGGGAGCAGGCTTTTCTCATGCCCATTAGCAAAGGATTTTGTTTGGGTGAAATGGAGAAGAGGGGAATGCTTTTAGTGCACAGAAACTTGAAAAACAGAGAACAAAAGATTGCAACAGGTTTCTGCCCCTGCACCTCAGATACTGGCATTATTTTTGACAAGCCATTATTCCAATAACTGCAAGCTGGGATGTCAAAGGACAAGAAAACTCTAACAGCAAATAGGAAATTGCTTGTTAATAATCATTTCTTATCCAGGGAGTGTGGGATAATAATAGGAAATGCTCCAATCCTCTGAACATGCTGTATGAACACGCATACTGCCACACATACTCCAGGTTAACAATTTCCCCAGGATAACTAGACAATAACGTGAAGTATGGTGGTTTGAAACCATTATTGACTTAAACTTCTTCTCTGTCAGAACATACTTTGCAGGCCAATGTATCTTAATAATTGGGTATTGTGAGTCAATATCTGTTCAATGTTGTGTCTAGAGTGTTTTAATGAAGTTGCAGTTATTGTAGGTATTAGCAAAAGAGGATACTATCAGATGGTTTTAAAATCAGCATTGGAAATGAGTTTGAGAAAAAGATAAATGACTGAGCTTCCAGGTCAGCATCCTTTATTTCTGAAGGCCTGATCTCCTACATTTAAAGAGATTTCCTCTCTTTTCCTCTCAATGGTGGACTCTGCCACAAAGCACAGGATGTGGCCAGTACTGTACATGAGGTAGCATGTAGGGCTGCCCTTCCTGGGCACCAGCCTGCCCTTGGCTGGGATGTGAGATGGTTCCTGACTCCTGGTGAGGCACTGCTGCTTCTCTGCAAGCTGGCATTTGCTTCAGCATGAATTTACCAATCTCAAGAATCTGCTGTCTGGAACTGGTATTCTCTCCAGATCAATGGAAGTTGGGCGGCAGTAGCAAAGTCAGCCTGCAGCCCTGTCCTGCCTCTGTCAGACTGCCTCAGTTCAGAAGCCTCGGGGTTTACCCCAGATACTCCAAAAAACCCTTTTTGTTTAGGACAGCCTTGCAACAGGCTGAAAGCTTTTTTTGACAACTGAATGTTTAAGACCAGAAGACGCTTCTCCAGAGAAGCTGTCTGAAGAAAGTCAGGTTCTTTCAGGCAGATTGTCAGACTTCTCAGCTTAGGTGATATTAGTGAGAGAAATGTTCTTGTTTCTCAGAGACTTAATTATGCATTTGCTAATTACAATGACAAATGTCTATTTTTGTCAAAACCAGCATATCAAGAAGACAGCATAATAAAAATTAATACCAAATTTGCACACCTAGATGCTGAGGCTTGATGGGAGCCCAACCAGGATGGGAAGAGGAAAATGCTGACAGTTGTCCATAAGGGCAGAACTCCACTGAACCATTCCTAGGGGAGGAAACCCTTTTTGGCCCTCATTTACGTTTTAATCTCACTGTGACCAGTCATAGAAATGCTTCATTAATGAAGAGTGGCTTCAGATCTACTGATAGATATGGATACACATATGGATAAAGATGTGCTTAATGAAGAGTATAGTTGATTTTCTCATGCTTGTTCAAAGAAAGAAAGTGTGGCAGAGCATCTTGGTTTCATTGCAGGAAGTGAAGGTTCATTTGAAATCAGCAACACAACCGGAGCCATTTCTGTGATAAAAAGCCCAAACCAGCTCAAGAAAGAAGTGTATGAACTAAAAGTTAAGGTAGGTACTGTGACCACTTTAAGACTATTGGTCTAAAGCACCATGAGTAGGCATGATTGTCTAAAATGGTTCAATTTATAGCTGACTTTACCAGTTTCAGAAACTACCTCCTATATTTAAGCAGAGTGCCAGATAGTATAAAGCAGAACTGAATGCTTTTGTTGGGATGTTGGGATATTATTGCTGGGACATTTAGTATCTCAAATTACTTCTTTCAAATGAAATCACCTTGTCCTAATTTCATCTCTGAGGCTAAAGAATCAATGTCCTTTACAGTCCATAGATACCTGTCCTCTGTGTTTCCAGATTTTATTGCTAAACTGGGAGTTAATGTCTTGAAACCTCCATGTTATGAGATAGGTAACAGTCAAATGTATGATTAGTAATAGGACTGGGACAGATCACGCAGTGTCATATCAGCATCCACTCCTGAGGCTCTGAGCAGCCACATACAAATACCTGCTCACACCTCCATGAGCTAGCACCTCGGTGAGCCAGTACTCATGTGACAGGCTGCATTGTTTTAAGCAGTTTCTAAAGAAAAGGTGTTTAAAAATGTAGAATTAAATTGTGAAGTCTGTATCAGTTTTCTTCAGCATATTGGAAATGCATATTATTGTTGTGATGAGGACAATACCCGCTAAAGGCAGCCTTGAGGAATTGCACACTCCCAGAACCAGTGTGTAGCATCCCCAAGGGCACTTGGCTTGCTCCTGGGCTCAAGCAGTGAGCTGTACCTGGGAGAACATTGAGTTCTCATGGGCTGATTTAAATGCAGGCACCACTTCTACCTCTTTCAGCTCTGCTTCACTGCGGTCTGCTGCCACTCCCCAGATGCAGAATGCGTTAAAGCCTTGCAAGCTTTTCTGATCTCCTAATTATGTATGCGGTGACCCAGAGCTCATGCAGGCTGCAAAAGCTGCTAGAGGAACCAAAAGGGTGTTACATTACCCAGTGTACGTAGTGACAGGCACATCAGTTGGCAGACTAGCATCTTCAGAGAAAGTGCCTTTGGTTCTGAGCCCTCTGAGCAAAAAGGCATGTTAGATATAGCTGTTGTTACAAAAAATACCAGCCAGTTTCTGTCTTGGCAGAAGAAATGTCTTAGGTTCAATTCAGTGAATCAGGCCGCATGTTGCAGTTGTTGAAATCCAGACAGATTTGGTCTTGTGGTTCAGAAAAATACCAGCTAGGTTTGCCTGTCTGTCTAAACTATATCCACTTTAAATTAAGCTCATCTAAACATCACAGCAGAATTGTGAATCGGAGACTAAATCTCAAAAAAAGTATGCACTTTTTCAAATATTTACCTTAATGCCACAAGTACAGTTTTTTCTCACAGTATTCAAGGCTGCAGTCCCTGCAGCAATGAGACAATGAACTGCCTGTGGTACCACAGCAAATTTAAACATTGTCTTCCTTTTCTATTCTATCAACACTTTAGGCAAGTAATTACCTTGCCTCTATTGGATTATTTGTTTTCAGAGAACTGTTTTCACCTAGAGTGAGTTACTAAGATCACAAAATTGAAAGGAGAATCTACTGGGGCTTTATTGGGACTGGTTTACTACCATAATCTTCTAATCATCATAAACTTCAGTGTAAAATGGACTAAGCTTTTAGAGAAATATAAGTCTGTGAATCTTTCTACAAGTTAGTGTGTTAGTGTGCTTTGTCTATGTGGAATAATACCTGAACATGAATCTGAAGAAAAATAAAACACCCTCATCATTCTTTTCTTCCTCCCGCCTGCTGCAGGCATCAGAAGTCAGTCAGGAAGGTGACACCTCCGAGCACACATTTGCCATGGTGACCATACGGGTGGTCGACCTCAACAACCATCCACCAACGTTCTACGGAGAAAATGGTCCCCAGAACAGGTTTGAACTGACCATGTACGAGCATCCCCCAGAGGGTGAAATCTTAAGGGGATTGAAGATTACAGTCAATGATTCAGATCAGGTAAATGGAAACTATGTGGACTTTCAGTTTTCCTGTCCTGTTTTCCCAATGACTAGAAAGAGCTGTCAGATGGGGAAATGGCATTTTAGAAACTCACCTGTTTCACCTGCATTCCCTAAAAGCCTAGGACAGACAAAGTAGTTGTAGGGTCCAATACCACAGAGAGCCTGGACCCAGGAGTTCAGTTAGTCTGTCTGTCATATACTGTTATGTCAGTGGGAAGGGTGGTCCTAAACCTGCAGCCCAGTTCTGTTGGCAACTGAAGCTGAACAGTCCTTATGAACTTCCCTAACTACTGCCTGTGTTCACTTTTTGCCAATATATTGTCCGAGAACATACTCCCTTTGAAGATTTTCTTGGAGGCTCCAAGCCCTTTAGTAACTTCAGGTGCAATTGCTGTCTGTATCTCCTTCAGCCCCTACAGGAAACAATACTGTCAAAGTCCTTTTATTACTATATGTTGTCCTTCTGGCCTTTATGTTACAGTCAGGGTCTTCAGTGCATGCTTTGATAAGTCATTCCCACTGGAGTGATATTTTTAGGTAGTCTTAAAAATTATGCCAGAGCCAAACTAACTCTAACCAGATAAAGGAAAAGGAAAGAAGACTCCATCCATCTCAGCCTGCTGTCTAGCTGACCTGTGATGCCTGTAGGTACTATGGCAATGGTTGCTATAGGGACCCCTAAGCTAAATACTGTATGAATGACATCCATCTGAGTTAGCCTCAGGTTAGGTAGTGACAAGAAAAAAGCTTAATGCATCTGAGAATTGTATTACTATTGGAAAGAGCTCTCTTCTGTAACTGTGCTCAGTATTGTGCTGGTTTGATGGTATTGTACTTTATCAAACCCACTGGCTTCTTCCCCCTCCCTCCTGCTGCTCTGCAGCAAGCAGATAAATGACTGCTTTCAAAGCAGTGCTACGTCTATCCTGCTATTGTCACAGGGGATGGTGCTGCAGAAGGGGAGAAACAAAACCCATCTCTTCTCTTTAGAGACAAAATATATATCTAGGCTGACAAAATATTCAGGCTGCAAGTTAGGCTATAAAATAAGCAGAAAACACTGATAAATACACTGTATAGATTTCTCAAGAAGCTTCCTAGTACAGTGTAAGGCATCACTCTAGGGGGGATGGGTTGCTTTTCTACTAAGGCAGAGAATGCAATGTTTTCCCTTCCATGCAAGATGACTACGTAGAGAAGAAAATTAATCATGTGCCAGTTTCTGTAACAGCTACTAGAGACTCTTTCTTTTGGTGGAGTGGATGATACAAGTGAGGAGGAGGAGGAAGCTGTGGTCAAGGTCTGGTTTGGGCCTACAGTTTGATGGAAATGCCATCCTTATTTGCAAAAAAATTATACAGAAACTTCTCCCCCAGACCTCTTTGACAGGGCTTAGGGCTCAGTGCTGCTGTTCCTCCAGTCATTCCTGTGTCCCATGGCTGTCTGCTTGGAGACATGCAGCAGCATGGCTTGCTCCGAGCAGATCTGGGTTCAGGGGACATCACTGGCCGAAATCACTCAGCTGCTGGAGGGAGGCAGTTCTCTCCCTATCTCATGCCACCCTTCTAGCCATGTACAGTCCCATGTGCAGAGGGCTTTGTATTGTCAGACTGTCCACTCTTCCTGTCAGCACTATTTTCCATAGTCCAGCAGCTCTGGCTTTGTGTGTTTGTCTTTACTATCCAACAAAAGAGAGCCTGTTATCATCTCTGTAGCTGGGGGTTGGGTTTGTGTGACCAAACAACACAGACCACTGAGTTTGGATCCAAGGTCATTCTGTTTCCCTTGAGGGACCACTGCTGAATACTTTTTCTCTTGACATGAGCTAGGGCTGCTCAAGAACTGCTCATAACAAGCTCTCCAGGGATACAGCTGAAAGTAAAGTTGTCCTGTTTGAAAGTTATTATTAGAAATTCATCATCTCAAGATTCATGCTACAGGGAGAACGTGGCACCAGGCAGGCAGTGAATCTGGCTCTTTGTCACAGTGTAAACATGACACTGAGAAATTGGTGAACCCAGAGAGTTTGGTGAGGTAGGTTCAGCTCATTTTCACATCTTCCCTGTAAGACAGAAATATGAAAATCTACCTTTCATCTTTTCTCTTACATGCTCCAGTTTGGTTTAAAAGAATTAGCCTGGCCAACTGGCTCTGGCTCACTCTTCCCAACTAGCACACAAGTAGTGATAACCTTTTAGATACTGCTGCTTCCCATGTTCTCTCTGGCTAGAAGGTTTATCCATGTAATTGGGATTTGCCTTCTCACTTCAACTGGAGCTGTCAAGTGTGTGTCAGATTTTGTTCTGCACAAGTGAAGCTCCTCTCTCCCCACAAGTGCATCAACTTCCAAAAGGTTTGGTGTTTGCATCTCTGGGCTATCTTAATCCAGTCAGTGCAAAATTATGACCTCTGTTTGGAAATTGCCTATCTTTCTGATTCTGCATCTTCATCATGCAGAATGCACGAAGAACAACTCGCACAGCACGTGAATTCTTAGGACACAGGCTGGACACTGGAATGGGCCAGGCTGAATGAGACTCTGAGCAACTTGGTCTAGTGGAAGGTGTCTCTGCCTGTGGCAGGGGGGTTGAAATGTGGTGATCTTAAACATCCCTTCCAACCCAAACCATTCTATGAGACTGAGTTTGTGAGGGTTGTGTTGTCCTTACTTGAGTAGTTCAGTTGTCTCTCCTTGGTAGGAAGCTGGAAGAGGCAAGACTTCCCTGCCCATATGCATGTGGTGTCATCTCTGTCTAGCTCCCAGTGTGGCATGAAACCCAAGGCTGCTTGCCACGAGATTCCTCTCTTAGCCAGGCCTGCTGCAGGGTTTTTCCATTATGACTGAAAGAATAACCAAGCTTGTCAATCTATTTTAAGAAAAGCTGTGTCTATCTTGTGACTAGGGCTAGAGGGATTATACAACTAAGCTTCTTAGCAGTCTCCTGCCCAGGGGATGGAGAGCAGAGGGCTCTCAGCAGTAAGACTCATTCTCATTTTATACAGTTTGAAGAAACAGAGCAATCTAGGCTGTAAGAAATGCGCCATTCGCTGAAAACAATCAATGCCATATCTGCTTTTATTCACAGGGAGCCAATGCTAAATTCAACCTCCGTCTTGTTGGACCTGGTGGCATCTTCCGAGTGGTTCCTCAAACTGTCCTGAATGAGGCCCAGGTTACAATAATAGTGGAAAATTCTGCTGCTATTGACTATGAAAGCTTCAAGGTGTTAACCTTCAAGGTACTTGTGCTTTCCAGGTCCTCTTTTTCAGTGTATACACGATGTGTATGATGGCTTTTTTATCTGATGTGATTTAGCTTCTTAATCCACCGGGAGCTGTCTGATGCAGTATCAGTGACATGATATTCCATGTAAGGGAAACTCATTTCTGCCTCTGGTTCACCACCTTCACAAGGTTTAATGGATGCATCTGTGGACTGATTTAGTCCAGTCAGTGCAAAATGTTGATTTTTATCTCCCTCTGGAAACTGTTCAAGTTGGTGGCTCTGAATCATTCTAGACTGAACCCTGAGGGTGTTATTTCTGCACTCACAATGATACATTCACAGGATGAAATCCTAATTTCTCTGCAGCTAGAACTTTACCTGCTTAGTGCTAAGTAATTTGATTCATGATCATGCTTTTGGATGTTGGCAGCCTGAAGACCCCAGCTGACTGGAAGATAATTCCCAAAAATTGCTCACTGCCTTTGTCAGAGTCTATCTATCTATATGGCCATTTGCAGGCTGACCTGAGGCTCACCCATGCTCAAAGCCAGCCATGCAAGAACCAGTTTCATCCAAAAGCCGGAACCTTGCATTATCACCTTCTCTGATGGATTCTTTGGCTCATCAACAAGATAATTAAGTAGTCTGGTTTTCTGTCAGCTGCCTCTGAACGTGAATGTAGACGTTTCAGTTCTGACCGCAAAGAATTACATAGACAATCCCTGTAATAATTTTTTAAAAAATTGCCAAAACTGTCTAGCTGAGTATTAACATATGCTAGTTTTGTAATGTACAGAGAGTGGCATTTTTTGCACAGTCCAAAAGCCTAAATTCCACGATTTTGTTCTCCCCCTTGCTGTATGGTTTGCTCTGTGTCCTTAGCAAGTTTCACTTCAGCATGTTTCAGGTCTCTTCTCTTCTCTCCTAAGCCATTTTGAGCTTTATAGGTTATAGATGCTACAAAAATATGAGGCATCATTACTATATTAAAGTGGAAGATTCTGAAAGGGCCATAAAATGCTACTGAAACTAATTATAATAAGCGCACATTTATTCAGGTTAAATTACCAAAAGACCAGTAAAGGAGTTACACATGGCCTCCTCATGAATACCAATAGAAACCAAAGTAGCTAATGTGATTGCCATGAACACCAAAAGAATTAATTACCAGGAAAAAGGATATATATTTTTACAGCTTAAGCAGTTATTCACCTTTTATTTTTTAATTATTTCTATGAGAAAGACTTTCCAAAATTATTTCTACTGGAGACCATAAGACTTTGCTTAAAAAGTGTGCAGCCTTTGTCTGGATTCTAAACGGAGAAGGTGCAGCTGGATGATATGGTAGTAATATATGGCAGCAAATACTTGATAAAGACCTCATTGCTGGCTTCATTTTCCTGCAAAGTTCAAATCACTTCCTACCCAGTTTTAGTTGTCAGTGTAGTCATTCTGGTTAGAATTTTGGATGAAATATATTTCTATTTAATGTGTATCTCACAGCAGCTTTGAGAGGTTATTTCCAGGTTTGGGGTTTTTTTCTGTAAGCAATGATCCCTCTCCTCTAGTTTGTTTTTGAAGAGTAAAATGCCAGAGAGTAATTAAAGCTAATTTGACTGGGAGATGCATTGAAAAATTTCCTGTAGCAAAGGCTACTAGAGAAACCTATCTTCCATTTAGTGCTGGCTCTCAAATGTAGTTGGTAGTCAAGACTTCCTTCATTTTCAGCTGTCCAAGAGCTCAGATGAGTTTCCCAAAGCATGGCAGCTATGGTAATTCACACACCTCTCCAGTCCCTCTGCCACAGGGGCCAGATATTGCTGTCCCACCTTGTTATGGGCTGCCATGCTCTGGAGGCAAACCTCCTGCCTCCATCTCCTTCAGCTTAAGAGCACTTCGTGCCTTGGCAGGAGCCTGGACATGCTGCAGACACTCACATCTACAGACTGGGACCAGGCGAGGCTGCAATTATCTTCAGCTGCCAAAATCAAACTCCATTTTAAAAATTTACCTACCACTTTTAAGATTGCATGTTGGTTTGCTCTTCTGGAACTTAACTGTAGTCCTGTGGATATGTAGTCCTGTGAAGTAATAGTTTTATGCTATTTTTTTTTGTCTCTGCATGAAACAAATACAGGTCTGCATAAGACACTGTAGGCAAGCAAGCTGACAAAATTTCCTTCCTGAAGGAAGATATTGTCAGCATGTTGACATAGCAGGACTGTGGCTGCTAAAAGGAGAGGGAATAAAAAATGAGTGTAGAAAACAAAGTAAAAATACTAAGCTTTCATAAGGTATACTAAGATGGGCTGATTGCTCCAGCAAAGATTATTTAACTGCAGATGTTATAATTTAGTTATAGCTCCATATGCACAATCAGCACTAAGATTTTACCTCTGTACTGCTTTAGGAGCTGAGATTTCTCCTGAGGAGGTTTTTGCTGATATCTGTATGGCTGTCCCTTCAAAAATTTCTTTTGTTGTAACACCACCTGAGACCCCCAAACACAAAAGTTAGCACAGCGATGCTAGGCTAAGGGGACCAGGCTCCCCTTTTAGAGCAGATGTGTCCTGCAGTCATTGCAAGCAATCCTTCGAGATTCATTTCTTCTCTTTATTTCCAACCATTATAAATGTTCACACAGCAGGAACAGCTCTAGGAGACGACACTGAGATAGGCTTTCCCCTGGCTACTTGAACAGCTCCCCACCCTCGCTCTCACCCTGAGGTGATACAAACGTGTCCAAATCTGGCAGAGCAGAGGCCTGAGCACGGCGTGTGCCCACAGCCAGCCGGCAGTGCCACTGCTGCTGAGCATCCCTCGCCTGCCCGCAGGGACCTGCAGCACGGGAACCATGAGCTCCCACAGCCAGGGGAGCAGGGGATGCTGTGGCAGCTCTGCTGCTCCTTCCAAAGCTCCCTCAGGCACTCACCCTCTTTGTGGGAGCTCCTGGGACATGTCTCCTAGGAGTTAAAACCCTTGCAGCCAGATTTTTCAGCTGAGCCTCTTGTACCTCAGTTCATGTCCTGCTCACTAGTCTATCAGTGGTATGCTGTCTTCCTAGAGCCCTCCTGCTTTGTGTTAACTAGGTCTCTGCCCAAGCATGAAAACCAAACGTTAGACCTTTGTTCCTGGTGTCAGTCATTTGGGCTCAGCCCCCACAGAGCCCAAGAGGGATGTCCTAGTGCTGATCCTGTGTGATGCAGCCACCCATGGGACAGACGCCAGGGACAGACACTGTGAAGGTGCCAGTGTCTCTCAGTACCCATTGTTGAAACTGCTCTTTCTTGCTCAGCCACACACCACCTGAGCTTGCTGCTCTGCCAGCTGAGGCATCCTACTGATGCTCCCCAAATCCAGCAGATTTTGCTCAATAAGTAGAGACACTCAGTTTGCTCCATGTGATTGTCTGTCCTTTCAGATAAGCAGTTATAAGAATGTGTGATGTCAGAGAGCTCTGTTCTCCCCAGAGACAGTGAGGCAATTCAAAAGCTCCCATGGCTATCTGATAAAGCCCTAATCAGCATGAGGCAATGAGGGTAGAAATCCCACAAAGTCTGGTAGTAGGAGTCCTCACAGTCTTTCGGAAATGGGATTCTGCTGTACATGCTTGACCATCCAGCATTTGGAGTGGGGGTAATGCTGCTTCAAAACAACTGGTTCTCATCTTTTTGCCCTTTTTGGTGCAGTTTATTGTTCTTGACTTCTTTCCTGACTAAGAATTTCCTCTACAAAAGATCACAATTAAATTTATGCGGTTATTCAAAACAATTCAGTGCTTATGTTTCCCGAAGTTCCTGGAGCTGCCTAGGGGTGATTCTTTGTAGGCTTGCTATGGCTCTTGTAGGAGTGTTGGTTAGTTATGACTAGTCACATCTGTCACATGAAGTCTAATACGAATACACAGGTTTGAAGGCCTCTTCCCACAGTTTGGTTGCCCATCACAAGCACACAAAACAAGCCAAGGCCGCGCGCTGACGTGGCGCCTCATCTCCCTGGTTCTGAGCTGTCTGGTCCAGCCAGGCTAAAATGCACCAGCGTGCCATGGGTGGTGGAGGAAGCTCATTTAAGAGAACTAATAGCTGCTTTGTAGTGACTTCCTGGTTTTCTCTTCTTAGCTTCTTGCAATAGAGGTGAACACACCGGAGAAATTCAGCTCAACGGCTGACGTAGTGATTCGCTTGCTGGATACCAATGACAATGTCCCAAAGTTCTCCTCTGACTACTACATCGCCAGGATCCCTGAGAACTCCCCAGGGGGCTCAAATGTAGTTGCTGTTACAGTAAGTTTAATTCACCTCTTCAGAAATGTCCTCTTTTCTGGGTGTCTGTGGGGACAGTTCAAGTACCTTAAAAATAGTGGACAGGGTCAAGTAGCAAATCTTGCTCGCCATTTGACTTCCAAACTCCAATTCCTTTCCAGAATCAACAGGAAAAAAAACCACTTCGTGAAAAAATAACAGTTTTAGATAAATATTATTTAGAACAACAAGGGCCATCTGCTTTTAAGACAAATCACACGGCCTTTGAGTATTAAGAAAGCCCCAGCCAAACCAGAGTCCAGTGGGAAGATTCAGCTATGGCTAAGTGGAATTGGATTTACTGGATTTGCTTAAGGATGAGTAAAAAGAAAACAAGATGGCTGCATAGTAGGTATTAGTCTCCTCCTCTTGGGAGGAACCTGGCTGCTAAAGGCATAATTAAACAGTTAATGAGGGCAAGAATATAAAATTAAAATGCTTAGGACTGGGAAAAAAAGATCCCTATGCATGTACCTTCTCACAGTGGGAAAAATATGCCTATAGATTTTCCAGTATCTCGCATTTTCTTTGAAAGAAAGTCAGGGTATTACGTGGGCCCTGAGTCCTGGAGGAGCATTTCCAGCTGTCTCTCTCTAATGCAACTGCTGGGACTGGAAACAGTAATGTCACAAAGCCAAGAAAGCTCCTGGCCACCTGGGGCTCGGTGGGTGATGCAAGTCACCTTGCAGAGGCCCCACAGGTAAGGATGGTGGAGGCAGGTTGCCAGAGATCTCCAGCACAAGCTGGCAACAAGTAAGAAAGAAAATTAAATAGTCAGAATAATAAAGTGCTGAAGGCAAATTTTAGTGATGGAAGAATCAAAGAAATGAAACATGAGCAATAGAGAAAAGGTTATTACATGAAACTAATAGGAAAGGTATTAGAGACTCTTAAACATTATTATCTTTGAATATATAGGAATAAAAAAATTCTAGGAGGTGGACAGCAAAAAAAAAAAAATTTTAAAAATGTTTGCAGAAGCAACAAAACTTCTGAGCCAAAGTGCACAGGAACATGTAGCTGAGGAGCCCATGTAAAATTTAGTCATGTGCTGTCAAGTCAGTACTTGACCCAGATTCACAACTACATGTGAGAACCTAAGACGTTTCAAGTACTCAGAATGGCAGTTCTGGAGGAAATCCCAGGTCTGCAACTGTTTTAAGTAAAGTTAGACAGTACTAAACTAGGCTGTGGTCAAAATTATGGGGTGAGAGAATCTGACAAGCTCATGCCAAAGAACAAAACAACACCTATCAGTAGGGCTGCAGGTGTGTTATGTTAATCGTGCAGGAATCAAAGACACTGTTCCAGTTCTCAAATATTTAAACAGGAAGGTGAATGAATCAACCAGCGCCACCATGAATTTTGATGGCCAGATACAACAGTATAACACCTCCTCAGAGCTATCAGAGAAGCAGGAGCTATGGAAATAGCTGCTACGAAATCAATAGCTTTCCTAATCCTGAGCTAAGAAAGGAAGCCAACAAGAGTATGAAACAAAGATATCATCTGGCATAGTATTTGCATTATTAAAAGTCACACAGGCACAAGAGTGATTATAATATAAACAAAGCTGAAATACAATGTATAGATTGAAACATTTGTTATTCATTACTTTAAATTGAATTAATTAAACAAGCAGAGGCTTAAAAATACTCTATATAAAGTAAATAATTTTGTCTAGGGAATATTCATTAATGTTTAACTGATAATTAGGAAGGTTTGAGAGCTGGCAGTGTGTTCATGTCATTGAGATTATCTCCATCTCTATCAAAGGAGGGTGAGGTAACTGTGGATGGCTGAGGCCATCTAGCGTCACTCTCCCTGCCAGAGCCCCCGGGCACCAGGGACAGCGTTCCAGGGACTGACAGTGACATTTCCTTGTTAGGTTCTGCACTTTTTAGGTGCATATTTGCTCATGCGGTTTCCCACTAAAAATGTGATGGCAAAGAGAGTGAAAAGCCTTTGGGTCTGTTGTTAAAAGAAAAATTAAACCTTTCTTTTTCCATTTTAATAAAGTAAAACTCTCTTCTTTTCTTTTCTCTTAAGGCTACAGATCCAGATTCAGGGCTTTGGGGAGAAATCAAGTACTCTATCTACGGAACAGGAGCAGATCTGTAAGTAACAAGTAAATAAATAAAACTACATAACCTCTAAGCAGAGTTCTAAAAGAATTTTAAAAGAAAGCTAGCAGGCTCATTCTTGATCTGCTCATTTCCAAGGACATTTATGCCATGTTCTTTGTGAGTTCTGTGAATACAACAACAGTAAAGCTACTGTGATCATTAAACATCTGCTTCATGAACCCAAGGAATTCTACCCACAAACCCCCAAAGAGATATAAGGCAGCTGAAGTATCAATACACAGGACTTGTTCAATCACCATTTGAAAAACACTTGTAAGAGAAAGAGAGGTTTTGGTCTAGTTGTGAAAAGTCAGCTCTACAGAAAAAGAATCTCTTGTTTTTTCCCCTTCCCTTTCCATATTGCTGTACAAATAGCTCTTGTCAAAATAAATCAAGGAAGACAAGATATTCAAGGATATAAGCTTCAGCTTTGGAGGTCAGCTGCATTGGCTGTTAAAAGCCTTTCATATATTTAAACATAATAGTCTTGCATCAGGAAAGAAGGGAATCTGATGCTTACTTGATTTGGGAATAATGCCTCCCTCCCTCTCCCTGTCTTTGGGGACAGTGCTGGGGGTAGAACATCTTGAAACAGTGGTTCCTTCACACCATGTCCACCCCAGCTCCCAAACATGGCTGGGATCAGTGACGTGGCTGTCACAGATATTCCTGCTGGAACCTGCAGCTGCTGGATGTGGCAGGGCTGCAGGGCAGAATGCTGGAAATGAATGAGCTTTTCAGGCGCTCATCCCCAGAATCTGTTTTTCTCTGTACATTATCCACCTGGAGCTAAAGCTGAACTCTTCTTGTTAAGGCGAAAGCCGTTTAGGAGGCACAATCAAAGTCCAAAATCCAAGATGTTAAGGGTGAACCTCTTCTGTAGCCAGAAGGATACACATATGGGAGCATTTCCACGATGGATTATTTTGAGCTCTTCACTAAGTCTTTAAGCTAGCTGCTAACTGCACAGAGAGAAGCAAGAAAAGGTCATGTCATGCAGGCAGACCTCTTAGGTTTAGAATGTAGCAGCTGGTGGAAAGAAGCTTGAGAAGGTTGTTGACAAAGGATTTAGGGGAAAAAAATATAAGTGCAACTTTATTCTGATTGGCATTTTGGGGATGCTCAGATTCACTGTTCTTATGCTGTTGAATGAAGAAATTATGATGTGAACTTTTCTTTTCCTTAAGTATTTTTGTTTGTTTTCCTCATGCCAGAATGGCACAGCTCTGCAAGGCTGGATTGATTTTCTAGCCCTGGCACCTGATTTTCTAGATCTGCTGAACACACAGTTTGATTCAGATAGGAGAATTTCAACTAGAGGCACAATGTTTCTGTCTTGGATATTACATCAGTGGGTGTGCAGTTGCGTGGGCAGGAAGATGAGTTGTAGTGGAGTAAGAGAAATAGTGTTAACTGCTGAAGATGAAACCAATCTGATGGTAATCCTACTTTGGTAATCCAAGCTGCCAGTGGGAGTGCTTCTATTATTCCACTAAAATAGATGAGAGTGCTGTCTGCATGGTTAGGCTGGGCTGAGTGCTGAGGAGACACTTAGCACAGGCACTGTCTCCAGCTATTTCCATCTCCATATCATGGGTTTCAGCAAAACTTGTATTTGTATTTAACAGGGTTATGAGAACAATTGAAGATTCTGGATTGCTTAATGCCCCTTTTATAATCACTCTCAAATTGCATTCACAGTTGGAATACAGAAAATATTTTTCTACCCTGTACATTGATCAAAGGATATATAAAAACTTTCATCTCTTAAAAGCTCTACTGCTTGGAGCCTACACTGGCAGTCCATTTTAAAAAGACACTGTGTTGGTATCTTCTCTATAAATCCAAACTTTGGGCTGACACTTTTGACAGTGTCTCTATAATTATAAATGTGTAAAACTGAACTTGCAACAGATAAATCTGAACACCCACTCCATCCCAGTGTCAGTCTATGGAAAAATGATTATTTTTGGGGAAGATAATTTGCCCTGTAGTTTGGGAGGTTTGAGAGCAGGTTTTTTCCTACCCATTCAGAGAAGTGAAGAGCTTAAATATGATATGCATCACACTTCTTTTAGCTATCTGGGTGATATAAATCAATCTTAATTTATGCAGGACATAATCTATTACACTGTACTTTTAAACTGAAAAAAAAAAGTAAAAATAGGTTTACTGTTTTTCCTTTTAATGCAAGGAAATCACTGAGAGAAGGCCATCACACTGAGCATTTACTGAGGACAAAGACTTCTCATGGAAAATGCAGCTAAAATGGCTAAGGCACAAGAGAGAGAAAACTATGAGACACTGATAGTTGTCTGGTTTTCAAGCCTAAAGGGACTAGACAAAAACTAGGCAGAGTGAAGGATTTGGAAACATCAGCCTGAGAGGAATTAGGTGAAGAGCACCAGTGTCTGGGCACAGCATTTCAATGTTTACAGCCTGGTGCAAAGGTGGGCTCTAAACCACATTAAGTGACCAAAAAACCCAAAAGTCTCTTGCTTCTTTTCCAGGTTCCTAATCCACCCATCAACTGGTATAATTTACACCCAGCCCTGGGCTGTCCTAGATGCTGAAGTGAACTCGAAGTATAATTTCTATGTGAAAGCAGAGGACACAGATGGGAAATACAGCTTGGCTGAAGTGTTTATCACTGTGCTAGATGTCAATGACCACTCTCCAGAGTTCAATGAAAACATCCAGGAAAAGACGATGATCATCGGGTCACCAGTGAAGATAGAGGTGAGAGATGGCACCATGTGTCACAAAGCAGAGGCACCATGTGTCACAAAGCAGAGTGCTTTGGAAAAGCCCTGGCTCTGCTGTTTACTCTCAGGGGGTCACAATGAATGTCTGAAAGCTGCCTTTTCCTGCAGCTTTATTTTGCACGTCCATTTGGATGTAACAAATGGATTAAAGTGTGAATTATAGTATTTACTGACTGCTGAGAAGGAGAAATAAATTCTATAGGCAGAACATAAAGTCCTATTACAGTATTTGAACGATCAGCTGATGGACGAGCCTGGATTATACAGTGATCGCAAGAAGCCCAAATAAGATAAGTGAATGAAAGTACAGGGTTTTGAACCCTTAACCTTCCTGACACCCCTTTGTGTTCAACCACACAACTTAGTTCTCTTCATTTTGTAGAACCATATTAAATAATCCAGTGTGGAACAGAAGGTGAAAAAATGCAATAACAATTCCCAGGCAAAGGAGCAGAACATCCTATGTTACACATATTTGAATGGATATCATGAAGTCTGATCACACAGCACCTAATGTTAGCAGAATAAATACCACAGCACAAAAATTAAGGCAGCTGTAGTTTATGGCATGCAGCTTATCCCATTGTTCTTTATCACTTCACATTTGTTCCCCACACTGTGTGAAGCTCCCCAGCTGAGGACCATTTGCATTCTACAGATAGGTTACAGTTCAGTTTTTCCTTTGATTTTATTTCATCTCAAATAGAAATCACTTATAAAGAAAGAAGCCTAGTCCTGCTGTTTTCCACTATAAAATGTAGCATAGCTTCCAAGATTAAATGAAAGCAGCCCAGTCATGGCACAGATACTCTCAGAAGTGAATGCTCAGAAGCTTTTTGTCCTCAGGCAAAGATACAAACAATAACACCCTTATTTTTTACACTTCTTCTACTAGGCTATAGACCAAGATGCAGAAGAACCCAACAACATTGTGGATTATTCCATCATGCAAGCAGATCCAGCCAATGTGTTTGACATAGACCAAAGCACTGGGGAAATTAAGCTGAAATCCTATATCCGATCTCTGGACATCATCCACAACATCACAAACAATAAAGACTGCATATGGTCATTGGTGGTCCAGGCCAAAGACCGAGGCTCCCCATCCTTCAGCACCACAGCAGTTCTGAAGATTGATATCACAGAAGAGGTAAGCAAGTGTTTTAGAAAAATCCTTACAGGAGACAATCCCTGAAAGGCACCAAAGGGTAGACATTGCTTGCTCCATTTCTAAGACTTTCTTGCCAGCTCTGTTTTGTAGAGTGTTTCTAGAGCCTCGTGGTGAAGTTGGATTCTGCAGCCACAAATGTGAAAGATATTTTGATCAGAAATGTTGCAAAGGTACAAAGGTAGGAGCATTTGTAATTGGGACATGAGCTTTTTGTTAGAGATTATTAGATATTAATTAAGGTCTATAGACTTCTGAGAGTAAAGGTAAATCCCGACTGCTAAATTTCTGGTTTTTTATTTTCAACCAGGAGAAGAAAAAAAATCTTTTTCCCTTACAAAAAGTGAGTGGAAGGTAGCTGGGGTCGGAGTGAAATAAATCAGATAAATCAACCTAAGTGACATAGGAAAAGTGAGAAAAAGCTTCACAGAAATGCTTTAAAGTACATAGAACTTTGGATGTGAGTTTAATAATTGCAGTATTATTAGCAGATGAAACAAGAAGACTCTAAAAGTCTTGCACATGTAGGTTGAGATTTTCCTTAGTCCAGCTTTTACGTCAGCTGAAGAACAAGCAGCGATTTATGGTGTGAAGCGCATGCTTGCACGATTCTTATTTATTGTAACTGCCTTGCCATGCCTTTAAGTAGGTACCAGCAGGGAGGAAATGGGCTTGAAAGTAGATGAGAAACACATCATTAGCCTGACAGTCTCTGGACCACACAAATAAACTGGGCAAAGATGCAAACCTCATCGTACAGACAGCAGCTGGCCTTCTCTTTGTTTGGTCAATGCTCCCACTGCTCTATGATCTGTTATAATCTTTCTCTCTTTTCTCCATCTCCTCTTATTCCACTGATACTCCTTATGAGGCACATTCATATGACAGATTTTGTACACAGTTCAGAGCCTGCTGGACTGCCAGGGCACTTGGGTCTGCCCCAGCAGCGCAGTGCCTGGCATGGGGCTGCCTGTTGGGGCCAGCCAGCCCTGTGGGCATGGGCTGGGCTTGCTGCTGCAAGGCTCTGTCATGTGGAGCTGGGAGACTCTGCATGCTGGGTGTCTGTGGTAAGTCTAGAGATTTAGCCATTCCTACAGATACAAAGGGAATGCACTGCTTAACACTTGGGTTTCTCATGGAAACGAAGTTTTGGTGGGTTTTATACAACAAACAAGGATTGCTGCCTGCAACAAACAATGGGAGTACTTGCCCTCCGTGCCTTGCCTCCAGGCTTTTCACAGGCTGCACGTTTCAGGAGCCTGTTGCACAGGGTGGACCCAGGCACTGCGCTCAGGCATGTCCCTGCTGGTGGCCGCCAGCCTTCCCTTCCCTCCCGGGTGAGCTATAAACCTCTGTCAGCGTGTGGGGCTCATGGGTGTGAGTGGAAGGAGAGTGCCCCACACCTCCCCTGCTGGGGGACAACGTGGCCCTGAACCAGCTGATGAAGGACAACTGGAAGGAAAACACAAGGAGCTGATACTTTGGGATACGGAGTTTCCTGAACTTCCTTCTAGTGCTTGAAGCAGTAGCAGTACCAGCTGAAAGACGGTGTCTTGTATGAAGTCCCCTGTCTGCTTCCTTTTCTCCCCCTCCAGGGGTACATATTTGGCACAAAGTGAGGGAGAGCCCTCCTCACAAAGTCTAAAGGGGAAGCAGAGAGGGCTGTGATGACACGGATTTCCTCGCATACACAGTTTTTTCCTTCTTCCCATGCTCTTCTTGATGCCAAGTCCCAACAGAGAGTCTGAGATAGCAACAGCATCTTCCTTCTTCGAGTAGGTTTCTTAAGCAGGATCTGGGCTACTAATCTAGTGTCACATCCTCCATAACCTTTTGTACATGTCTCTATTACTTCTTCCATTGCTTGCAATGATTTGGGTTGGCAGGTTTTTTATCCCATAGCATCGCATCCTTTTTGCAGAAACAGGTTTCAGATTGCATGTATGTGAGATGCAGTGCCAGTGTCCAAAACCCTTGGTGACTCCCTGTGTCCCAGGGACAGCACAGTCACTGCTAACACTTTGTGAAGAAAACAATCTCTTGGTGTAGGCACATTGCATACACACACTCTCTTTCTCTGAGGCTGTTACAAATGTGCATTTCATCCCTCTGTGCTCCACCTGTACAAAGGCTCTTATTTTGCTGTTTGGTGGGTATTTATGTATTACTGATTTTGGATAAGGAGGATATTTTTGAATGCATCCTCTAGAGGTTTCCTGCAGTGTTAATCACAGTAAGTAATTAAACAGGCATATTTTCTGATTAACGTTTACCATCGCAATTAGCACAAGTCTGTGCCCTTCGAGATGGATGCCTTGTGGCTAAGTTCAGCAGTATTGCACATCAAAAGGACCCTCTTCTCTTGGAATAATACAGTGCTAAAAGAATCCAAAGGCTTTTTAATTTAACTGAGTCTGATTTTATGGAAATTGGTATTGAGGGGCATCTGTTAATATCAATAATAAATAAAAAATATCCTTTCACGGAATAAAAAACATATGCTGGAAAAGCCAGTCTTTTTCCATCCATATGTCTCACTCAGAAATCTATTCCTGCTGCCTGATACTTTCAGAGAAGGCTGTCCTCCTGTTCCTGAAGGCTGGCCTGATGGGGGCATCCCTCAGCCTGTTGATGACTCCACTGAGGTTCTGCAACTGTAGAGGGGGCGTTTATTTACACCTCTTCATGGACTGAGGCTTAAGTCCATATTTAGGCAGCATAATCTGTAGTTCTTAATAGCTTTGGCCACTCATTTAGACTTCTAAATATAGCTAGTGAGTCTCAGTTTTAGATTCTCCTAACTGAAAGGTTCGACAGAAATCTTTGAAGTAACATGGAGGTCTCCTCCTCTCTCATACTAACTGCCACCATGGCAACTGTGGTTGATGGCACTGAACAGCCTTTGCCACATTTGCAGAGCAGCTAGTCTCTTCTTTCCACAGTTTTGTGGACTTGAAAAAAAGATTAGTTTGATTTGAGGAGTCTTGCCTCATGCTGGTGTTTGTATTGCAAAGTGATGCAAACACAGCCTTCATACACAGTGATAGCAATGAGCTTTGGGATAAGCATGCAGGGGCAGCTTGTGTTCTACCTCGGATCAAGAGTCACTTCTGAAGCAAATCTCCGGATCATCCCTACATACTGTGGCACGGCCTGTGCCTCGCATAGCTCCAAGCACCCAAGGTGGACTTCTTTCAGAGGAAAATGTGTTTGGGGAGCATGCCTAGTGTGCCTGGGCACCAACAGGCAGTCCATCCCTGCAACCAGGCTAGAACAAAACCCCAGAAACACTGAATGTGTGGAAGTGGGCTCCTCAGAACCAGCTGGTTCATTGTACAGATTGTACAGATCCACTTGCTCAAGTCAACGCAGCCCGAGTTGTCTGTAACACAATCATTGGACCAAACATTTAAGATCAAGTCCAACTGTTAACCCAGCATTGCCAAGTCCATCACAAAACCATGTCCTTTAAGTGCCACATCTAGAAATAATCCGCAATAGCTTGGGCTCTTAACAGGTTCACCTGCTTACTTAGACTCCTAAATATAGCTGGTGAGCCTTAGCCGCTCTTGTGGTTGAATAGCTCAACCACATTCCTTTCGGGTCCAGCTTCTGGATACTTGGCCCATGTGCTCTGCTCACGGCAACCCATGCATTTGGAAAGGCTCTTGAGAAGCTGCCACAGAAAAAAAACCCCAGCAGAGCATTATCTTCTGTGACTAGTGGTATTTTAACTCCTTTGATGGCTGTTAAGAAAGAGAATGTTTCTTCCACGTCCTGGCCCACAGAGATATGACAGCTTTCATTTCACCATGTATCTGCTTTTATTTTATGTGTACCAGAAAAAACCAGTACCCTTCAAAATGCAGCATGCCTTTTAGGAAAAAACAACAGCTTCAGCAATTGCAAAGTGGCACTATTGTTGATACGGTTATGTGGCACTCCTGGTAATCAACACAAGGACTTAAAGATGTTTTAAATGTGCACTTCCCATAAGTCTCTCTGCAGCCTGGCTAAGATTATGACATTCCTGGCTTGCATTGCAAGTTATTCTTCCTATTTATCCTGCCAGTGTCATGGCCATGAGACAGAAACTTTCCCACTGTGTGCTTACAAAATGCCTGATGTTTTTATGCAGAACAGTTGCTGTCCAAGGCTAATTCTAGGCAAAGCTTTGTATAGTAGAGGTCAAGTAAGTAGAATAGAGGCTGAACCAGCTCGCTGTTAATGGGTTTAGTTTAGGTATTAATCATCTCTTCATCATTGGAAGCTCTGAACAGATGCCAGACTTGCTGAGACCAGGGGATTGAACGAAGCCAAATGCCGAAACTCTCCATACAATTTTTATCTTTTCTTACCTCTGCAGCTGTAGTACACGGGCAACATGTACTTCGGTCTAGTCTCATTTATTCAAGGTTTTCAAATACCTAGTCAAATACTCTTCAGCCATCAGTGCCTTCCTATCTTGACAAAACTCGTAACAGGTGGACTCAGGTCACGTACTACTCAGCAGGGTTTATCTGACACTAAATTCATCTGACTTTCACATGAAGTTAAGTAAGCCAGAGTAGAATTGCTATCATCTGATGGGATTTAAGTACAAAAAAATCCGTGTAATGCAAAACAGCAAAGCTGATGTGAGTCTAAGCTCCACCAAAGTCATGGGCTGCCTTGCTTTTGGTTTCTAGTTCAGGTCCACTCCTAACTAAATACTGGAAGAACTCTCTGCACAGCAAAACGATCAAAATTTGTCCCTTCCTGCCCAGTGACATGGTCCATGAGTTTCACTAGCATTTCTTTGCCCCTTTCTTGCTGGCAGTGGGACACATTCAGGGTAGGAGAAGAGTGGGCTTGATAATGTGTTTGAGATAGGTTGTGAAAACACAGAAATTAAGACAAGGAAGTGTTTACTAGTTAATTTACATGCCCCAAGTTTATGGATGTGACATTAATGACAAGAGGTACTCTGAAGCACATTCTGGGATACTCTTAGTCAACTTCCCCCACAGACTGGGGAGGGCAAAGAGATGGGCATCCTAGTTTAGAGTCACACAGGGAAATCCATCTGATCTACAAGTCAGAGGTTCAAGTCCAAGCTAGTCACAAGGCTGTCCTTATACACACTGTCTTTGATACCTATTTTACCATATAGTGACTGCTGCTCCAGAGGTGTCCTTTTCTCCCCATTGACCAAAAGCTGGGAGCTTAGACCTTTAACTAAAATGCAGATCACCTGTTACTAGGCATGCAGAGTTTGGGTGAGGATTCCCCCATCGAGTCAAAGACAGGGGACTGGGGCACAGTGGGCAGCCCTGTCTTTGTGCAGCCACACATCACTTTATGACCAACTCTCAGTAAACAAACCTGCATGTGAATGTGCCATTTCTGAAGGATCTCCTGGCCTTGCACAGCACTGCTGTCTGTTCAGATACCACCTGTATTCACTATGAACTTCTCTTGGAAATGCAGTCCAAGGAGGGGCTGCCATGCCCTGAATAAGGGTGATCTGTGTGCCATGCCTCTACCCTTTATTCCCCAATCAGCCAGGTGTTTATATGTGCTTCCTAACTTCTTTTACTGTTTCTGGATTTAGTTCAACATCATTGCAACTGCCTCCTCTCCTGTGCCTAGTTCAGCAGTTAGCTCCCTTTACTTTATAGGCTCTCTATCCTGTACACATTTCAGCCTAGTTCCCCAGCTGTATTTATAATAGATACTGGCCTCTTTCAAATACAAACATGTGAGGGTTGACCATTTCTCTTATTTTTGATATTTCCAGATCAAGTCCAGGGTAAAATCCTATATTTTAGGCCTCAAGAAGCGTCCATGGACAATATATGGAATATGCATGAGTGGCGTCCTTTCCACCATTTCTGTTACAATGGTGATCTCCACCATCATGTACTGGAAAAGTGTGAAAAGATCCAAGCTCCACCCGCAGGGCAAAATCCGCAAAATTATACGGGGACCTCCAAGACGCACAGTGTGCTAAGCTGGAAAGTGAACTGTCCATTCATTTGTCCTTAATATGCCATATGTAGCTTATGTCATTGCTGATTTCTTTTCTTTCTATAAACAAAGCTCTTTAGCTCCACTTATCTCCCCTACCTCAAAGAGTTTTGTTATGTCTGTAAAAGAGTACTTGAAAACAGAATGCAGCACATATCTGCTAACTACTCATTTGTACACTGACATTTTATAAGCAGAAGTTTTCTCCTAATCCTTTTCAATGCCATGCTCAAATAATTGAGCCAATTATTTTCTTTCTCCATTCTTGCAAGTTAAACACTATGGTGACATGCAGGAATCTGTCCTAATTTGGTGGCAATGCTTCTGTAAGCTTTTGTGTTCCAGTCATCTACCTCACAGTACTATAATGTTTGCCCAGTCTCCAGCCCCATCTAAATTCTCCACCCCTGGCCTGGACTGGCTCTGTGACTCTCGTATTTTTTTTTAGAGACAACTTCCATCAATCAGCTCTGCTTGTAACATATTTTGGACAAATGAAATTTCTGGGTCACTGTCTGTCCCCTAGAGTAAGTCATGTGTTTTCTTTGTACTCCTTTACAGACTCCTCACAAAGGGCCTATGGCCGCCTTTTTGATGCAAACTAAAGATAACCCCATGAAAGCCTTAGGAGTGCTAGCTGGTGTCATGGGCATAATGGTGCTGATAACTATCATGATCTCTACTGCCATGTTCTGGCGCAACAAGCGGTCCAACAAAGTCATGCCAGTGAGAAGGATCATAAAAAAGAGACAGATGCCGCCATCCCGGACAGTCAGGATGGAGTGGCTGAAGTTCAAGAGGCCCAGCAACGCTGCAGAGAAGTTTGTCGTTGAGGAGGACGCCACGAGCCTACACAATGAGAACAGCAACAACAACATCCAGGTTGTCCCCGTGCCACCGGCAGCGCCCCTGCCCCCGCCACCCCCCGCCCTGGCTCCCAGGAGCGATGCCCCAGGGTGGCGGGTGCCAACCGTGTCCGGCTCCCTCACTCCCAAGCACGTAATCAAGCCACCAAAGAAGAAAAGTCACAGCAGCACCCACAACGCCCTCGTGTCAGAGCTCAAAATGAGGTTTGAGAAGAGGAACGCAGCTTTCGGGGAGCCCCACATCTAGGTGCTCTCAGCAGCCCCCAGAGACTGCAGACTGTGGCTGGGCATGGATGTTTTTACGTGCTGTCTCTTCCCCGTGTCTGTCAGCACCCTGTGAACCAGAGCAGCTTCTTGCTGTGATAGCCACCCCTCACCTTCTGCAAGTACCACGTGCTACAGAGTCACCCCACCCACAGAAGCGCTGCCTCCGTATCCAGTCGCGACTGCGGTTCCTTCGGCTGTGCCCACGGGCCCTCCCTGCGGCTGTGTCTGCCCACGGTGCTGAGTGCGCCGGCCACAGTCTCCCCACGTGAACAGGGACTCAGGTTGCCCCTGGTTTGGAGGTCTCTACCCAGAGCTTGGGTTTTCAAACAAGATGCTCTGCAGCCAAGGCCCTGGAAGATGCTTTTTCTGACCTGGTCTGGCAGGTGGGTTTGAGGTGTCCAAAAATGCGTCACTTCAAATCTCAGACCCTCTTTTGAAGATGTTGGCCTGGCTGTGGCAGCAGCACTGAGTCGAGGTGCAGGTCTCCTACAGCAGTGACACTGCCCTGTCCCCAGAGCACAGTGTGCTTTGCAACAGCTGGCGGAGCGATGTGCTCGTGGCCTGAGTACCTTCATTCCCAAAAGGTAAGCGGGCAGGCTTGGAGAAGTTCTTCGTTTTCCTGCAGCTTACACTGGGTTTCACCAGAGCACATTGACATGATGCTGCGCTTTGCTTCTGCCCTGGACTTGCCTGCTGGGGAGGGACGGGAGGGGCACCTCAGCCTGCCCTGGACCAGCGGGGACAAGATTTGAGCGCAGAAGTTCAATAGCAGCGCTCACTCAGCACTGCCTCCTTCTGACACTGCGCCCCAAAAGAGTGGGAGCCCAGCAGGAGAAGGACATGAATAAAACCACAGGGAAGACAAGGTAAAACTGAGAGGCAAATGATAAGTGGAAAATAGAGACAAGTGCTGGAAAGTTGCATATGTTGGCCAGGGAAGTGTCTGGAAAGATCATGTGGTGTTGCACACTGCTAGCAGAAGGTGTCAAGGAATATATTTCATCACCTCTCCTGGCTTGTTTCAGGGACTGATGTGTGCAAAGGAGGTTTCCATAAAATATTCTGGGTTTTCTTATCAGTGTTTTTGAGTGAATTAAGCAGCAGTTAATGGGAGGGGACTGTGAGGGCAGCTGACAGGTTTTTTTCCTATTAAGTGACAGTAAAAAGGCACCGAGAGCAGAGCAGTTTTTTCACTGGATCTAACCCACAGACTCCCCCTCATGTTTGTTTCTGAGGAGATGTTTTTCAGCTGGGCCAGGCTGTTTCCCATACCCTGGGGAGAAGGCAGTACCCACCGAGCTGGCTGGGGAGCAGCACCCTGCACCCTCTCTCTGAGCCTTGGCCCTGCAGAGAAGCTGTGCTGTACCAGGAACATCGAGGGGAGAAGCAAACCTGACAGGACGCACTGTGTTAATTCAAGGGGTTCATGAGAGTTCTCTGGCTGTCATTTCAGTTGAACCAGCAGACCTGGCCCTCAGGATCTCCTCTCACTCCAGCAGCTGAAATAATTCCCTTTTTTGCACCAGGACTTCATCAGTTTAGAGGGTAGCTGGTTGAGTAAGCAACTACCCACTTACAAGGAAAATCTTGTGTTTTTTAACTTCAGTTCAATCTGCCTAGAAGCCATAGTGCTCGTGGCTCACGTCACGCGTGAGCTGAGCCAGCAGCTGTAGCCAAGAGCTGCAGCAGAGTCCCAGCTGGGGGCCATGGCAGCAGCGCTGCTCCCAGAGCCTCTCGGGTCACATCTCTCCTTTTCTCCACTGTTTCCTTGCTTATCCCTCCTCCGGGGGCACTGTGGCGTGAGGCCCAGGTTCTCACCTGTCCAATCACCTCGTCCTTGTCCCCTGGCCACAAGCTGGCCAGAAGGAGGGGACGTGCAGCCCCCTGACCCCACTCCTGCTGCCCTGTGCAAGCACCCGCCTTCTGCTGGCTGAGTGTCCACAGGTTCTGCAATGTTCCCCAAAGTTTGTGATTTATTCCCCATACCACTGTCTTCCCAATGTTGTGTTATTGCCAGTATTCAGTGTTCATTCTCTAATGAGGAAAGCCTACAAAGACCATTCAATTAAGTCAGATTTAACAAGAATTACAGGCTTATAGTCTTAGAGATTATATTTAAGAGGCAATAAAGATGTTTTATTACTATGTTGTGAGACTCTTTCCCAGTTTATTCTGTATTTCAACTTCAAGGATTTTTTTTTAATAAATAAAAAAAAATCTGCAAAAGGTGCTTCTGTGCGTGGTGTGCTTCTACTGGCAGCGATGCCTTGTCATCACTTGTTATGGGACCAGACAGGCACAGGCAGCCAGGTGGCTTTTTAGGATGACCAAATGGACCCTTCTGCGGGCTGCGAGTCAGGAGAGGGTTTTCCTGCTTGGCCAACTGCTTCTGCCCCTTCCTCACCACTCCAGACCCCTGTGACCTGTGCTGCAGCTGCCCGGCCTCCTCCGTCCCTGCAGCCAAACCCCGGAGCTGCTTGGAATCCAGGTTTCTTTGCAATTTGTAACTGTAAAAGGCCAGAGATGAAGCAGAAGACCTCTGTGTATTCTGAAAATCTGTTGTGTTTTATTGCTTTGACACTAAAAGACTGACAAGACTAGGAAGTCCTGTGAAGTATTAACAGCAAGAGTCAGCAGTGACAAAACAGAGCTCTGTTCAAAAGCTGTGCAGTACGGTACAGGAGAAGGAGGTGCTGGGGGGAGGAATCATAGGGCCTGAGGAGAGACAGCATGGAAAACACACACCAAAAACCAAAATGCAATTAGAAAGCCAAGCTACCACAGCATGAAGCTCGCAATAGGCTCTATCTCTGCTTACAGCTGGGGTGTCTACTCTAGATTTTTCTTTTTGAGACAATCTATTAACACATATAACAAGGGCTGTGGGTCTATGGGCCACATGCTTTGGTTGTGCTGGAAAGCATGAGGTCAAAAAAAGAAAAATAATAAGTCACATGTCCTCAGACCCCTGAGAATCACAGCACTGAGCTGCTCCACAAGCGGGAGGCAGTCACTTTTACATGCATCTTTGGGCTATTTTGCCTCTAGCAAAGAGGCAAGCTTTGGTTTCAAAGCAGCAGGATGGGCAGGCACCTGTCTGCATTTAGGGAATGTGCCTGGCTTGCATCTTCAGCTCCCAACCCCCTGCTCCACTATGTTCTCTGCCCCTGTCCACTTGTCCCACCAGCCTGGTTCAAGCACTTGCACTTTTCCTGTTTGTGGTACAACCAAAGCTGTGAATCTCTTAGGGCTGCGTAAACCTTAAGGAGGAGTAAGAAAAAAAACCAACCAAACAAAAATGCAAAACAAACAAAAAAACTCACCCCCAAAATCAACACCTCTGGTCAAAATACGTTTTTCTCCAAGTAAAATAAAATCTCTCCATCACCTTGACCCAATCCTCCCCACCACTTGTTGTTGCTGGGCTGTGACCACAGCCATGCCCAGCTCCCCTGTCCGCTCCCAGGAGCTGGCACACAGAAGCTGGCACCTGGCACTGGGCAGAGCTATGGACAAGAATAAATAGTTAAAGACACACCTGTGTGGGTGAGTGAGGGGACACCTCTGGCCTTTGCCCACAAGCATTACTACTGGTTCGGGGGTTGTTTCCTTGTCAGTGTGCATTGCTCCGCGTCAGTGCTGCAGGGGCAGCCCGGGGTTTCGGAGGCGCAGCTCCGCACCTGTGGCCGGACAGCCCGGGCNGCCGGCCGGCACGGCCAGCACCATGGCGCACACGATGACCACGATGTGGATGAGCTTCTCGCGCTGCTCCATCTGGCTGACGTCGCTGCCCGTGACGAAGACGACGCACTGGCCCTTGCGGGGAGCCTGGTTGCGCACCGCCACGCACACCTCGTACTTGGTGGCGGGCAGCAGGTCGGTCACCGAGTAGGTGTTGACGCCGGGCCCGATGTAGATGGTGTCCTTCTGGGCGGCGTCGTAGCGGCCCACCAGCAGGGTGTACCAGGTCTCCCCCGGCTCCGCCGCCGCCGCCGCCGCCGCGAACCACTCCAGGGTGATGCCGTAGACCGTCTGCTTGGCGATGCGCACCTCCACGTGGGCGCCCGGCTCCGCGGGGGCCGCGGGCGCCCAGCCGCGGGGGGTGGTGGACGCCCAGGGGGCCACCACGCGGAGGTTGATGGCCACCGAGGTGTTGCCCAAGAAGTTCGCGGCTGTGCAGGTGTAGTTGCCGGCGTCTGCCGGCCGTGCCGCCGGGATCAGCAGCTCCGAGCGCACGGTGTCCTCGCTGATGGGCTCCGTGGACACTGCGGGCAGAGGTGAGTGGGTCAGCAGGGAGCCACCGTGCCTTGGGCAGCCCCAAGGCCGGTGTGGGACGGGGCCCACTCGGGACCCGCTCTGCCCAGGGAGAAGGGAAGGGGGCACAGGAATGTGCCAGACCCCACCGAGCTGACAGCGAAGTGTTGTCTGTCTGAAAGGCAATAAACGCATTGGGGCACCCAAGCGTGGGAGACATGGAGTGTGTCCGACCCCTGTCCCAGTACAGGCAGCTGGGGAAGCCGCTGTGGGCAGAGGCCGAGCTGCCCATCTGCCATCAGCATTCGCAGATCAGGACAAACCAGGGGAGCCACTGAGGAAGCACAGCTGCATTTTGGGCATGTTCCGTCCTCTGTTAGAATTAAAAATGTCGGTCTCAAGAGGCTCGGACCAAAATAGGTGTATGAAGCCATGAAGTGTTGGGCAGGAAGTGAAATGTGGTTTTAGGAACAGTGTGAAACCCTGTCATCTACCGAAACAGAGGCGTATGGCTCTGGCTGAGAAAAACCTATATGTAGTTAATCAGCGTGTGCTTGTGGAAAGACACACAAGTGCTGCTACAGCGCTGCAATTGAAGCAAATATCAGCCCAGGATTAAGGGCTAATGCTATCCTATTTAGTTAGCTGGCTTATTAGGGACACAGAACCTGTGTGCTGGCTGCCTGTACGTCTTATTACCTGCCCTGATAAAAATAGCAGCTTGTCCTATTGAAGGCTCTTAGTAAAAATAAATGTGAGGGAGGATGGATTGGGAGGAAGAGGAAAAGGTCTCACATTACAACGCCTTTGCTAAAGAGTATAAATAAGCAAGACTTCGGGAAAACAACAACCTCCGTTTCAGTTCATTCAGAATGTGAATGGACACAGGAAACAGGGCTGCACAGTTTTGTGGTTTGTGTAGTGTTTCTTGAGGGAATACATGGGAATAGTATAGGAGCATACAAGTCTGTAAATGTGTGTGAGCTCATACAATCACATGTACATGCAAATATAATTACACAGAGTATGTGCATATGTATATGTATATATAATATATAGTAAAATATGTGGTATAGTAAATATATGTGCATGTTTAGATAACTGCGTATTTATTAAATATGTACAAGTAATATAGGACTAGTAGCTCCTACATCATGTATCGTGTGGAAAGAGCTGCTTCTTAAAATCCACAAGTAAGGTAATTTTGTAAAAATGAGGCCATGCTCCTTTCATCTTTGACTGATATCCTGCATGAAGCAGCTCTTCTTATGCTGGTCAGATGTGCTTAGATGCACAGGATGATTAAGATCATTTGGATTATTGCCACCACAATAACTGTGGTGCTCTAAAGGGGTTGGGTTGCTGTGGTGACTGTGGTGGCCTGCAGACCTATGTAAGTAGAATAATACAGCATAAATTTTTAATTACAAAAAAAAAAAAAGGAAGAAGAAGAAAAAAAAAGCTTTGCTTACCATTAAATGCCCTTAAAAGTTTGAGTGCATAGGTCCACCAGACAGCCGGGGAAGGGCTGGCTTGCACAAAGCAGGTCAGAGTGATGTTTAACCCTGCTGGGACTGTCAGGTTGGTGTCAAGGGCTGAGGTCAGGGGCTTCATGCAGCTGTTAAGCTCCACTTCGTGAAAAAACTTCCCTGTCCTGAATTTTGGGCCTGAGCAAGTTAAATAGGAATTCATCAGAATAATAGGTGGGCCCACGGACTTGATAAACTGGACAAATCCCCGCAGGCGACAGTCGCAGATCCAGGGGTTGTCATGGAGGGCCAGGACAGCATTGGAAATAGCTTCCAGCGGCCCCTCCGTCCTCTGGCTTCTCTGGTAGACAGGCCAGTTGTAGAAGACATCCCTGGATATGATGGTAAGCTGATTTGAGGATAGATCTAAATAGGTCAGGTTGGGCAGATAGCGGAGCGCGTGTTCTGGAAGGACATCCAGCCGGTTGTGCTTCAGATCCAGGATTTTCAGAGCCGGGGTGTCTTGAAATGCTGTCCATGGCACTGAACTTAATTTGTTCCCTTGCAAGCGCAGCTCCTTCAGAGCTGGCAGATATTCCAGGCTCTTGATGTGCATCACTGTGATGTTGTTAAAATTGAGCCAGAGATACTCCAAGGCACTAACGTTCTCAAAAGACCCACGAGGCAATTCTGTTAGGTGAGAATTTTCTATTCTAATTTTCCGGATGTCCTGAGGGATGTTTGCAGGGATCTGCCTCAGCAGTGCAGACATGCAGAGCAAACTCCTAGGGAGGAAACCAGAAAATTTTCCAGGTCACGCACCATGTTTGAGGCCAATAAACCAGCTCCCTATGCAGGTCTACAAGCATCTGAATAATTACAAGGTATTGTATATAGGGCGTGCATAAGCCGTCCATCCATCCATCCTTCCCTGGGGTTTATACCAATTTTGCCAAAAAGCATGCAAGTATGTCATAACGATAGCTAGGTACGTAACTACAAAGCTCAGGGAAATGAGAGAAATCTCATTCTATGCTCAAGATAATATAATTCAAGTATTAGAGTGGCACTCTGTGCATCAATCTGCTTGGTTTAGGTGCTCACATCATCGGCAAGTTCCTACTGGGGCTGTCTGAGCCACTTCACTGGTGCTACAACAGGGGTAACAGTGTTCTTACCTTCCAAAGCTGTCCTGAGAACAAGAGCATCCTGTGATGCAAGATGAAACAGATGGGTTTATCTTGTGGAAGGCCAGAAGAAGAAGAAAAATATGACAGACAGGGTCCATATTCTCCTTTAAGAAAGCACTGTGCAGGGGTTTGCACCAAACACACCAACAGCCTCCAAGAAGCAAATCCTATTAGCTGTAATCTTCCTTGACGCAGAAATAAATCCTGCTGGGGACCCAACCCTAAGGATGACATGTAGTGTGGTTCTCAGTCTGTGTCCGAGTGCTAAAAATCACCCCCGGAATCACTCTTGGCATTTCTCCTCCAGCTGAGGGGATTCTGACAGACATGTTTATTCGGTTGGGAATCTGAAGATGGAGCCAAAACCACTTCTTTTGCCGAGCCAATTAACCAGGCCAATTTTTTTTTTTTTTAACTTCACGGCATCTGTCTCTATCTCCTATATTTTAATGGCATTTATCAAGGCAGAAAGTCACAGTAAGGGCCAGGATTCACAGCTTTTATTTGCCATAGTGTCCCATCACAATCCATCCTCTCCCAGATTCTGCTTACAGTGCTGTGCAGGGCGGGTTCTACTCATGGTGAGCAGGAAACCTGCTCTCCAAACTGGGATATTATGGCATGGAAGCATGAATATGGCACCTTTTTCCTCTGAAGCAACTCCTCCTCCCCATAGGAGCTCAGTTCTTACACCTTGGTAGTGAAAATAGCAATGTAGATGTGGCCAGTCCATGGGTTTCTCTGAGAAGAGTATCTTGGAAGTCAGTCTCTTCTGTATAAATACAAAATTTCAGTGCTGTTCTCTGGCCTCCCTCCTAAGACATGTGCCAACTGCCTTTCAGTCATCTTGAAAAACTAAGCCGTTCTGAGAAGGGGTTTTGAGTGACCAAATTTATTGATCTCTTTTAATCCAAAATAGCAGGTTTCAGTTACGCTTTCCGAGGAGTTCTGCGTTCTCCTGGGGCCATCTAGTGTGGATGGGCTTCACTACAGCCTGCGCGGGAGCACGCCTGGGAAAAGGGCTGCACCTCGCTGCCCGTGTGTGTGATGCTGGGTCACAAAGCAAGATTAGCCTGAACCTGCTTAACCTCTAACCTATGGGACCAGGATAGAGAAATATTTATAGTGTGGCGGCTTAGAGCTATATGTGGCTCTCAGGGTTGTGCTGCTTTCAGCCTACAGAAGACACAGGCTTTATTTTGCAGTGTTTAAATCAGGAGGAGCTTTTATTTCATGGCAAATCAGCAAAACGAACTGGTGAGGAAACTTCTGGGGACTGATACAGTGCTCTGTTTCTGTCCCCCATGTACAGGAAGCAGGCCACAAGGAGTTACTGGCAGTGCCTCACATCTAACCACAAGCACATGGGATTTTTATGGTTTGGGTTTTTTAGCTGAAATATTCCTTATTTGTCCACGGTGCAATATTTGCTTTTTCAACAACTGCCCTGTATTCAAACATGTCAGTGAGCCATGAGTGAAGGGGAGAGGCTGCTGGTCTGTAGCACAGCAGGTGCAGCAGCTATAAATCCCCCAGTGGGGGGTGGTGGCTGCTGAGGAGTTTCTTGGTGAAGCTGCTGCTGTTGCAGTGGGAGTGGCACCACTACAGCCTCTGTCATCAGAGGCACACACTCTGTGTGCACTTTCCAGGTAGCCTGAGCGGTAGAGGGGACACCCATCAGCAGGGCTGGCTGGCTAAACTGAGGATGCTGCAGGAGCAGCAGTGGCAGCTGCCATGAGAGGGTGTGTCCTTCCCCCTCATCCATCAGCCACTGAAGCGGGGGGACTCAGGGGCCCCCACTCCCACCCAGCAAATGCCACAGTTACCAGCGTGTTTGGTCTCCTTCTGTGGTCTGCCGTGAAAATATTCTCTAATAAAACAATTATATTATTATTTTATAATAATAATTTTATATTTTTACACACTACAATAATGATATAATTTTACAATAATAAAATAATACAAAATAATAAAATTATATAAAATAAGATAGTAACATAATTCAATGTAATAGATACTAGTATATAATAATACAATAGATTAAATAATAGAAAATAATTTTACTATAATAATACAATTTTACCCTTTATAGTAGGCAATAACAGTAACAAAAGATTTATAATGTAGTTAGTTTAGAAAACTCCTGGGTGTCAGGAGCAAATCATGGAGTTTGCCCGTGTGTGAGCTGTAGGGCCTGGGAGAAGAAAGCTTTCAGCAGAGGCAGAAGAAAATCAATGCCTTGATGTGTTTGGCTTCATAGGGGATGAAACACCTCCCTGTGATGGGATCAGTGGCTGAAGCCCCCCCAGATCACTGACTTGTTCAGTCGTGCTGGGCAGGTGGGAGCCAGAAGGGATGGAGACATCCATCAGTGCCTGGAATTCGAGGCAGATGGGGTAGAAAACTGCACACATGGTGCCAGGGAGGCTCTGGGCTGGGATGCTTTGGCTGTGCCAATGGCACCAGGAGGGACAGCAGGAGGGATTCTTTAAGGCCACTTTTAAGGCCCAAAACCTCCTTTGCTTGAAAGGAAGGGCCCTTCTTTGCCACCTTCCCACCCCTCCTCTATGGCCCACAAGGGAGGGTCTTAAAGTATGTGGCAGCTAAATCACATCTTCAACAAATCTTTCATGAAAAGTGAAGTGTTATTTATTGACAGGTTTCTATACAGATGTCTTAGGTTACAATGTAAGGTGTAACCGAAAGTGTGTATTCTGTTACCATGTGTTAAAACCAGGTTGGGGCGGTGTTCTTTATCTCTCCCATGACCCATCCTCCCTCCAGGGGGAGATCTTCTGTTAATGGGCCATGGAGTCTCACCGCATGACTGATAAAATGATATCATCCCAGTGTGAAATGCTCCGCCCAGGGGGAGGAGCCAAGCATTCCCACCTGGATATAATCTGAGATTTGGAGCACCACAAGCAGCCTTTTTCCACTGCATTCCCAGAGGAAGACCAGACCCTTCTACACCACCACTGGACCTTCAGAGGAAAACCACACCCTTCTACAGGATCGCTGCTTCAACAGAACCACATCTATCACTCCAAGAGGACTGCAGCCACCATTTAATCGGACTGCTGCCAACACCCTGACCGACAGGATGTCAGGTTGTATTCTGACTGTCAGTGGTTTTGCACTATTGCATTTATTTTAATTTTCCTATTAAATTGTGGTTCTGACTTCGAGTCTCTCACTGGTTTGCTTTCAGACTAGTACCACGGAGTAAAAACTACTGGAGGTTCCCTCCTTCAGGCACAGAACAGGTGCAGAATGCCCAATGCCCAATGTCCTGGGATGCAGGAAGCAAAATGATATCCAGGGTTCTCTGTTAGAAATACCTTATTTTTAATAAATTACTTGCTTAACAGAAAAAATAATAAAAAAGAATTGCGGTTCTTTTCCTTTTCCCACATGAGAATTCCTGCCAGTCCCACCTGTCTTCTACAGGGCTGGAAAATGGCCTTTCAAAGGGTGATGTTAGTCACTACCATGGGCCAATGCTCTAGCTGTTTCCAGGCTGGTATTTATTTGCTGCTTGAGGGGCCATTTATCTAAATATATCCAAACTCCAGGTGTACTCAGAAGGTTCAGTATTAACCTGAGAGTCCAGTGGTGAATAACTTATCAAAGTGGGATGAATTAGTGTAGAGAAAGGGGGGAGGGGGAAGTAAGGGAAATAAATCCCCCAGCGTTAGCCACAGCCATTGTGCTTATGTTCCCTACTGGAGTGGGATTTTGCTGCCTTTTTAATTCAGCCCAGTTTATGCCTGCTTGTAAATTTAATGGTCACTGTTGTGACAGCAGATGTCCACTCAGTTCAGCTGCTCTTTAACATCATGTGGCATCCTGGCTGAAGCCAAAATGCAGAACAAGCTGTCTAAAACTCAAGCTGTCAAAATAAATCTCCACAGAGACAGTGTCTGCTAGTCTATGGGAAGTGGAGTTAAGAGACTACGCTGATTGCCAAATCAAATGCCAAGAGATCACCCATTGTGTGCTGCCAGCTATGGCCAGGGAGTCAAACTCCATCTTGAAATGACATTTCTCCTTGTAAGAAATCAAGTCTGGGCTGATGCTTTTCAATTAGTCCCTCTGCCACAGCTTTCAGTGTTAGAAATCACTGCTGGGTAGGACATAAACGTTGAAGGCTGCAGTTGGGTGTTTCAGACAGTGCATGTATCAAAGTGTTTAGAAAATGAGTTGATGTAAAATGATTTAGTGGGCATGGTAATATCCAGTCCAAGCTTGTTAAAAGGGAGTGCAATAGCAGATGTTTGCTTTGGTTCTTACAGCACATCTTGAGAATTTACTTTAACCAAGAAATAAATTGTTTGCAGGGATAAATATTCTCCTTACCCTGCTGACACTAGGTGCCTAATAGCCCTGCCATAAAAACGAAACAGAAAATCCAGTGAAGTATTTATCTTTACGTGTCTGATACCACTGAAAATCTGACCCAGAGCCTTGAAGTCACATCAGCTTCCTTAATGGTTTGAATTTAGCAAGTACAGAGTTTTTCCTCTGGCCAATGCCAGATGAGACAGAGCTTGTACAAGTTTGTAGTTATTGCCTACTCTGTATGAACCACCAGTGCAGAAGAGAGAGGCTTGTCTTGAACAGCAGTAGCTGAGATGATAAACCGATGCCTCATCTATGAGACAGTGAGAGTGGACACAGGAATGATAAAAGAAAAGTCATGTTTATTCTATTTGGGATCTCTATTCAAAGTACAAAAAATATCCAATAGAGTCTGTAAAATTGAACACGTCGGTCTGTAAAATTGAACACATCCACAGTGAATGTCCCAGGATGATCCCTCGATGGAGCACAAGCGAAGAGTGCTGGTGCTGGCCCAGCTGGTGCCTTCCCCACAGCCAGCTCACAGACCAAGCTGCTCCTCACCAGGGCTGGGTGCAGCAAATGATGCAGCTCGTGTCTCCAGTTAGCTGAAAAGTGAATACCTCTGGTTCCCAGCCAGCCCCTGCAGACCTGACTGACAGGAAGGTCCTTGGGCAGTAGGTGCACTCTGTTCACCGCAGGAAAACTTCAGGACAGCCTTGGTTCTTCAGGAGCTTACCCACCCAGGGCTGTGGCAGGCTGAGTTCTGCGCAGACCAGCGCTCCTGCTGCATATGTGGGCAGGACCCAGGCTTACACACAGCAATCCTTGCGACTCGGCACAAAAACTGCTACTGGAAGGACAGTTTTTTCCTGACTCTAATAATCAGGCCCCAGCCTGAATGAACTTTATAAATAAGGAATAGGTCTATTACGTACCACATTTCATCAGTTAATTTGTTGCATTAAAATATGTAATTTTACAAAACTTTATTTGTAAACCTAAAAATCCACACAGTCCAGTCATAGAAGTAGCATGAATTATTTTATATAGGGATTTACAAATTCTCCCAATACAAGAGAAGTTCCTAATCATTTATGCAAGGAATCCAAGGAGTCCTATCAGAAACTCCTGTGATGTACCCCTGTTGCTTGTATTTATGTTGAGATCAAATGACTTGCTTTTTCCATCAGGCCAAGTAATCTGACATAAGTGAAACCCTTCTGTACTAGGAGAACTTGCAAAAATCCATACAGGGCTCCATTCCAACCAGTGAATTTTGTTAATCCACACTGTACATACATGTCCAGAATGTGAGTTGAAGTCCCTCCAATAAATTTACAGACACATTTCAGAACAATTCAGCAAGCTTTATCCGTTAGCATTTCAACTTGGCTGGATCTTTCCCATTCAGCATTTGGCAGAACATATATAATTTTCTTCATGAGTAATATTTATTACAAAGAGAAAAATTTTACATACAGTATTACTGCATGAGAGACTTGAGTGGAAAATTATACATCTGAGAATTACTTTGTGATAAGCACTCAGATCCAAATTCTAGTGAAGCTGCAGAACTTAAATGATTGATCAGTTCACCCTGACTATGAAAGTTTAGATTAATATTAGACAGGTTTTTTTAGGGCCCTTGAACTTCTAAAATGTTTGAAACCCAAAAGACTGCTCTGAGCCTCTGCCACCACTGAGACCATAGTCAGGAATGGCTGATGTGTGCATGGCCAGTGGTCTGATACCTCATCACTTTCTCCTGCTCTGCACAGAGCAACTTCTTTCCATGCCCAAGTCACAAGTGCCTGGCTGATCATGTGGGTCTTCTCCCAAACCAGCCCTGTTATTGCTGCCTATGCTCCTGGCAAAACTGATGGTGATTTTTGCAAAACTGTCTAATGTTGGTTTTCCAGTATGATTACAAAGCATTACACCACCACACACAATGTGCAAATTAGGCTATTGTATGATTTTTATCTAGCACAGCTTCTATAAAATATATTCTACTAATTACAATACAGATACAAAATGCCAGCTAGGACTGAGACTGAAAGACCTTTGCTGTTGTTCCATACGTTTAGAACAGAGTTTAGAGCCAAAATGCAATCAGCAAAGGCTTTCTATTAGGCATTCTTAGGAGTGGATTTGGTTTTGTCTCTTGATTTCTATCTGCTTTGCACATTTCTCTGAATTCAGAGCATAGAGTTGTGCTTATGTTAAACATATTAGAAAGGGTTGCTGTAAATCTGTATTTAGTGATCTATTAAGCATCAAGTTGTATGTTTCATGCAAACATGGGGGATGTAAAAGGCGAGACTCTCAATCTTCACCTTCGTAGATATTTTTATTAAAGTTATTAAACACTCCCCTGCTTGTCAACCAAAAGAACATCAAAAGAGCTGAGAATAAAATACACAGCATATTGCAGAGCAGGTCCTAAACAACACCAAGCAGAGCACACTCAGAAATGTTGCTTAATGTCCTCACACTTAGTGTGCACACTTCATTTTACAGGAAAAAACGAAAAAGAAAGTGGTCCAGGAGAATGAGGCCATTATCACAGAACTGCTGCTGGGTACAAAGCAGCAAAGCCCAAGTGGTGTGAGCAACATGTTTCTGTAAAGCTTGGGCACCATCTACCCTCTTGCATCCTCTTCCAGAACGTGTCAGAGACAGAAGTGTGGACAGGGTGGCCTGCAGTGCTGGAGCAGAGTCACAGATGCAGCCACACGCTTCCCACCCGGCGAGCTGACAGCCAGCCTAGGTGCTGTCAGCAGAAGTACTCATTAGGCTGTCCCTCTATCTTTGGTATGGCTTCCGAGTCCATGCTGGAGCGGGCAGACAGCAGCCTGTTGGACTCGTCGGGGGTGTGCCTTGTCAAGTATTCTCCTTCCACGCCTTTCGCCTTGGCCCCGGGAGACAGGCTTTCAAAGGTGACGTAGGATTCCTGAACGTCCTTGGGCTTTCGCACAAAGCATTTTTTGCAGCGCCGTTTCAGTGCTCCACAGCAGACCACGAGCGTCAGGGGAACAGCAATGACACAGGCCACGCTGATGACAACCACGTTGATGAGCTTCTGTGTCCCTCCTGCACTGACAACTTCATCTGTGGAAAATATGATGCACTGCTCCTTCCTGGGGATCAGCCCTTTCACACAGACACACACGATGTATTTGGTCTTTGGCAGCAGCCCATAAAGAGTGACCTTGGTCTTCCCTGGCTCCACATTGATCCGCCTCATGTCCCTCTCCCCGAAGACAGCGTAAAGGACGCTGAACACTGTGGTGTTCTTTGCCATAGGCGCCTTCCAGGCCAGGGTGATGCTCTGATCAGTGTCCCCTATGACCCTGACAGACCTCACCATCCTCTCTGGCTCCTGCTGGCCCGTGGTGGGGCTCACCAGCAGGTTCTGGGGGTTGCCGTCTTGTGCCACGTCCGGGAGGAGGAGGCTGTCTCCAGTGCCCGCTCCGGCCCCCAGGGTGGGCACAGTGGAGGTGGTGATAACGTACCTTGCCACCAGTTTGTCATTGTAGGCAGCTGCCTCCATCCCGCTCACCTTCCCATTCCATGTGCCTCTGGCACTGGAGCTGGGGTCATCCGTGCTTTCTGAGTCTGTGATGATGAGCGAGATGAACGCCTCTGTTGCCCCCAGGAAATTCTTTGCTTTACAGATGTACTCTCCAGAGTCAAGGTAAGAGACTACAGGCAGGCCCAGGATAGACCAGCTCATCCCATCACTGGAAATCTCTTGGTGAACTGCAAGGCAGGAAAAATGTTAAATAAACAGGCAATAATAAATGGAGTTAATTCCATGTTTTTAAAATACTAAGACTCCGTCATCAAATACCTGCTCAATAAAGTAGAATCATCATTTCTGCTTGCCACCAAGAACATTACAAAATCAAAGTAAATCTAAGAAAAGAACAGTAACACTATAATTAGATTATGTCAGGATTTAAACTGCTTCAAAATGAATAAATGTGGAACATGCTATTTCCTCCAAATTGATGTACAGCTTGAAAACATAACAGGAAAGGTCTTTCCATTAAAAAGAAAAGCTTGAAAATTCTTATGTAGGTACAATACTTAAAAGAGTGGAAGGAGCAGGCAGTAACATGATCTATTTGAGCATTAGATGCAAACCTTGGAGGCAAAGAAAACACAAACGGTGGAGATTTTACTGTAATAAACACACACAGACTAGCTTAGAGTGTATGGGAAAATAGTTGAAAGATAATATCCCTTCTACTGCTTAATAATTGCAGGTATTTATCCTTACACAGGCATAATCACTTACCACCAAATGCTGTGTACACAGCTGAGTGTTGATTTGCTCACGTGATTTACTTGGAGGCTAAAACTAGCTTTTTTTTATTGGTGCAGAGAAAAAGTAAAAAAGAGATGGGATCTTGTGGAAGGGTAAAGCACTCTCTTCATTATTTAACTGGCTTCCTTAGGATGGGCACGCACTGTCTCAGCCCTTTCCCACTGAAAGGTAAACCAGGGAGATGTCTGAAAGGCAAAGGTAAGAGGATGCAAACTTCTCCCAAGCCCTCTTGGGGTCAGGATCCAGCCTTAGCAACCAGGGCCCCTTCCAATGGCAGTGAAATACAAGGTAGCAGAAATTACTTTTTCAGTTCAATTATTTACTGAATGGGTATATTAAAAAACGTAAAGCTATGGGTCTACCTATGGCAATTACATACAGACTGTGGGCTGCTTCTCACTCCTTTCTGTTCAGGACACCAGCATTACAAATAGTCACATTATGGCATTGGCACAGAAGCTACCATTGCTGAGAAATAACCTATCTTTTCAGCCAACTTTTTATTGAAAGGTGCTAGCATTTGATTTAATGGGGCACAAAATACATTCTCAGCTGTAGCTCAAAGTAAACTCAACACAGGCTTTCAGGAAATCATCCCGTTTTATTTTTTGTGGTGGCTCTCTTTCAAGTGTAGGAGGGATGTCTGCAGCATGATGGGTACACATTGTCACTATGAGGAGCAGCTCTGCTACATCCTGCACATCGTGCACAACAGAGCAATGACTTGTGCAGATCCCAAAAAATTATACTTATTACAAATGGTCCTACTGCTGTGAAAGAAAATTGCTCTCTTCGCTGTTCTGTGCACCGAGGAGCCCTGTAACCCTCTGAAGATCAGACCCTATACTTAAAAATTTATCTGCTGAGTTTAGATCTTCTGTGAAAGTCAGGGCAGGACTAGGATACAGGAGTATTCCAGGCAGGTTGGAGGCAAGAAGGTTCAGGTCCTGACTGAAAACTTCTAGGACAAAAAGGTAAGGACATCTGTCTTCAGCAGAGCACAGGTTTCTTCCCTAAATTCCTCACACAAAGGACCAGCATTGCAGTTACAGCTCCAAACATTCTCGTGAATGGAAATGAAAACATGATCACAAAACCAGTGTCTGTTTGAAGGCTTCCCCCAGGAGAGGGGTGAGCACAGAAGAGGTGCTCAGACCAGCTGGTCAGGGTTTCTTCCACAGAGCTTTTTCCCCAGGAGACCTTGTCAATGTATCGGAGGGAATGATTCCTTGGGGACATTCCCACTGAAGTGTTGTATCCTTCAGCAGGTTAGTGGCTTTTTTGTCTTTTAATACATCAGTAATGTATTTTTGCAGCCTGTTCTTTCTTCAACAGCAGATCTGACTCTCAGTTGAATTCACATCAGACATCTCTCTGCCAGAGATGTTTGCTAATTGATTAGCAGTAGAATGGATTAATAGAATATAGAATAATAGAATAATGCAGCAGGAAGCCTTTTCAGTGACTGAATAACTGACTGAAAACAACTTATTGCTACAGTTGGAAATATTTCATTTCTTCAGCTCCAACAGATTTGCAGAAAATCGCTTGGCTTGTCTCACCACCACAAGTGCTATGAAAAAAAGCAAAACCAACTTCCTACACATGATAATATACATTTATCTGATAATATTTAAGTAGTTTTATAGTCTACAGAAAATCACGATGCAAGAGTGGATTGCACATGGTACAGGTCTGCCTCACTCATTCCACGTGTGCAGAAAAGCTTAAACCCAACCCACCTGTGCCGTTCAGCTGAGCCCCATCAGCTCTCCTCCAGCTGAGCTCAGGGATGGGCACGCCCGTGGTGCCGCAGCGCAGCAGCACCGTGCTGCCCAGGATGGTCTTCACTTTGGCCACAGACGTGTGCACCACGGGGCTCTGGCACTTCCTCAGCTCCACCTGGCTGAAAAAGACTCCTGCGAGGCTCCGGGGCGTGAAGCATTTCAGCCTGGGCTCAATGAAGGCTATGTTGGGAGACTGGAAATTTAGGAAATGGACCATTTCATACAGGCTGCAGTCGCACACCCAAGGATTGTCTTGCAAGCCTGTCAAAAAGAAATCAGGGCACTGAGTCACTCCAACAGCAGCACCTTTTATTTCTGCCACTTTCGTTTCTGTTTTTCAGCAGGACAAAGTGTGATAGGCTCCCAGTCTGCTCTGCAAGAACTGCCTGTGCAGGAATATGTGGGGTGGGGGGTCTCCCTCCCCACTGCTGTTGGCTGAGCCTGATGGATCCCACAGTTGCCAGAATGGAATAAACGTGGCTTGCTAAAGAATCTCAAAATCTGGATCTGAAATCATATTCTTTAAGTTCAAAGCAGGATTATTTGTATAATGAAAACATTGTGATTCGTGCACATAAAGAAGCAAAACAAGTTGTTATAAACACATTTAGTTCCAGGATGAAAAAAACAAGTAATCATGAGAGAAGGGGTGTGGATTCTTTTGGCATGAGGAGACCATGAAGTCTCTTCCTTCGACAGGCCAGAAAATTCTCCTCACTGGACATCCTTAAAATATTAGCCAGATTGTCATGCCACTTTTCACACCTGCAATAGCTGTAGCTGATCCTACTTGCCTGTCATAGTTCTCTTCCAGCCCTGTTAATCTAAGTTATTTTCATTATTTTGGTAATGAGCTGTTTTTCCTGAAATTCTAATTTATACTGGATAAGATGAAAGAACTGTTTTAAGGATTAAATTGAAGAGTATGCCTGTTACGGTATATAAAAGAACATAGATAGACCATAACTATATTAAGGCTATACACACAGAAAGAGGTATATTGAAAATCACACTCCTGTTTCAGAGTCTTGGAATGTTTCTCATTTTCTTTATTCTGCTCTTCCAGTTTGCACCTATTGAATTCAAATTCTGAAAAAATGAGACATTATTAAAAGTAGACTTGTGAAGATAGTACTGAAAAAGCAAATTTGGAACTAGAGCAATGCATATCCATGAACAGAAGTTGTTGTATTCTGATTAAATCTGTGTCATCCTACTTACAAATGTTCACATCCGGCTGTGCTGGGGACAGGTTTTGGTCTCTAATGATTTTAGCTAGCAGAATTGGCACTGGGGATATTAATGCCATCTAACCCCAGGCACACGTTTGAAGCCTCAGCCAGGAGCGTGGCTCCCAGGCCTCCTGCCTGCCACAGGAGTGAGCTCTGCTCCCTCCGAGGAGGTTTCACCTCCTCTTTTCCAGGCACAGCCCAAGGATGTGCCTTAGGGCTGGCACCTGCCTGAAAGTGAAGACTACTAATATTCCCTCAAACTGTTTTAAAGATGCTGCTGAAAAATTTCTTCGGAGTGCATTCCATATCTTCTTCCCTGGGCTTAGAAGAGCATCTGGAAGTGATGGGTCTTAGCAGGAAGTCAATTCTTATAAATTAATATGTTTAAGTGAAGAGGGCTAAGTAAATAATGAACATTCAGCCTGGCTTTGTTGTTTTATGGCATTTTTGCTAGCAGCTCACTTCTAATTCATGCACTAGATAACAAATGATCCCAGATTCCCTGGCAGGTGCCCCAGCTCCAGCTGCAGCACCCACAAAGCCCAGTGAGGCCTTTGCTGCCCTGCACAGCCCAGTCCCATGGGCTCATGTGGGCAGTCCGCACGTGGCAAAGCTGGAACCCTTGGCACAGACTATTAGCCAGCAACTTAGCAGAGGAATTACTTCTTCTTGAAGGAGTCTGCAAGCAGGGGCTCTGAAGAGGAGTCACACTGATGCACTGCAGGCAAAGGAATGGATTGGGCTGACTCTCTTCATTATTCATGATTTTTTACACTTCCAAGAGAAACAGTCATGAGCAGAGTGAAGCAGAAAGATGCAGCTGTGTTTTCCCAACCTGCTCCTGTGAGGGACATGCATTTTATCTACCTGGTTCCTGTGGGTTTCCACAGGATAGGACCTAGAAGCTGGAGTGTCTGTACATTACTGCATTAATTTTAGCATTATACTCATATGCCTACATGAATTTTTTAGGATCCTGGCACAATCAACCTGTGCACAGCTGGATACTATTGATTTTGGCCACGTGCATCAAGGCGTGATCTGTTCTTCTTGATAAAACACTCTCCTAATCTATATTGAATGGAATAACATTTTTACATGTAACTTGACTCTAAAAATAAAAAGGGAAAAGTATGATCTAGGCAGTCTTGCCATGTATGAAATGGGCAATCCCAAACTGCCAGTTTTGGCTTAATAAACTTGTTACTGCATCTGGCAAAACAGGATAATGAAACACCTGCTCCTCTCCTGATGCTAATGAAACCTTAAACAACATCTTCTAAGGACACTAAAAGCTTTGTAGGTGGCATTTTGTATCTTTTTAAAGTCTCATATCTCTTTCCCCTGCAATCTGGTTTTAAAAACTTTACCTCCCTGAATTTATCAAGGGAACAGAGAGCAGCAGGTACTTGCCGGAGCGAGAGGAAACTTGCAGTGCCTCTGCTGAGATTATCAGCAGGTGCCTGACCTCACACCCCTGGCTGCAGAGGCCGTACATGCAGATGCCCACCCCTCAGTGACCAAACACAGTCAGTGGGGCTGGGTCAGCACACGGCCAGTGAAGTCAGCAGATGGCAACAGCTCTGAGCCATCATCCACCTGCCGTGGCTTGGAACACTGAACAATGGCTAAAAGAACATGCAGTAATCCCCTGAAGTAGGAAATGTGCTCAGAACCTCACCTGGGCATCCTGCAACTGAGAGTCAGCTGTGAGATACCCTGACACAATAATGGACAATTGCCCCAAAGCCGTACCTCTGAGGGGCCTAGGGCTGCCACCAAAAAGGGCATTCTTGGAGCTTCATAGCTGCCCCTCCAGGCAGCACTATCTTGGAGTGTTTGGGTACACTAGGGTTTAATTCTACGTGAACAGATAAACAAGGCTCTGTGAAGAGACAAACTGGCAGCTCTGACCTAGATTTTATGTTCAGTTATGGCATTATTCCTCTTTAATTTGGGCATAATAAATTATCCATCCTTTTATTTAGTTCTGCTTAAAATGGGTCACTTCCATACACAGAAAGAAATTCTCTATTAGAAAAGAGCACACAAATGATGAAGAGCTGTAAACATATTGGTATTTCTATCCAAAATGGCAGTGGCAATAATTAAAAAAGCCTTGAGCAAGAGTCACCAGTTTTGTGCTGCAAAGATTCAAGCAAGTAATCAAATTTATGGCATAATAAGCTGGGTGTGATGAGCCTGAGGTGAGTTTGTTAATATGCAAATGAATTTACACACATTATTTGGGGTATTAAATTGTATACATACATAGCAGTGTACTTACTATGGTAACCACAGCGGGTGAAAATGCTGCAATAAGATGAGGAACTCTTAACATTTCTGCCCCCTGCAAAATGGCAGGCACTTCTCTTACCTAGGATGATCTTGGAGTTATCATTGGGGAAGTAGGGAACAGCCTGGAGGTTGGCCCAGGTGGCAATGAGAGCCTGAGGAAGAGTCATCAGCTTATTGCTAGACAGATCCAGGTAGGTGATGTTCTTGACATAACGAGCAGCATCGGGAGGGACTGAGGTGAGCTCGTTGTTGTGTAAATCCAGAAGCCTCAGCTGTGGCATGCCAGCCAGGCTTTCCCAGGGGAACGATATTAAGTTGTTCCCATCCAGCCTCAGCTCCTGCAGACGACGAAGGCCCTTGAAGGTGATCCCGCTGAGGCTGGCCAGGGAGTTATAGGGCATCCAGAGGTACTCCAGGTTGTGGAGCACGTGGAAAGCCTCTCCCGGCACCCTGCGGATGGCTGTCTTTTCTATCCGAAGCTTGGTTGTATCGATGGGGATGTTCACAGGAGGAAGGGTCATCTCTGGGTCATTACACAGCACTGTCCTGGTGGGGAAAGACAAGGACAAGCAAAGATGAGACTTTCTTTTGTTTTGAAAAGGTTTTCAAACCTTATTTTAAAGCAAGATTTTGATCTGCCTTTCTTTTTTCACAAGATTTCTTCTTGTCATTTCTTCCTTGCTGCTGATCTCTGCATCATCACCACAAATACATCAAGATGCAGTAGTTCATATGTGCTTTCTGACTGCAGACATCACAGTCCTGTGCCTCTGCTGGAGTGGTATAAGCCCAAATCTGGCCCCTGTAGTGCTCCTGTTGCGTTTTGCTATCAGTTTTTTTAGAGCACTTATGATAGACAGCAGTGACAACATTCATGCACAACAGAGGATTCTAGTGCAAGTTAAAACAAAAGGATCCATAAATTGAACTATTAAAGCCATACAAAAAGAAGCCTTATTGACACGTGGGAGGGCAAGGAGTTATATAGATTAAATATGACCCAGGAACTCTGGTTTGAGAAACGAGGATAAGAAAGCCAGGTTGCAGCTCACTGGAAATACTCTGGAGTAAGCTCTGCTTTACTATGGAAGGTGTGTAGAGATGGTAGCAGTCACTGCACCGCAGACACGTATAGTCATGAGAGTGAAAGCATGGAAAATTAACTCTTTGGAAAATGCTGTACTGAAAGCAAGGCAGATTTATGTGTTTTAATCATTCCTCCCCATTTCTAATCTCTAGAGATCAAAGCATGAAAAGCCTGTGCTGCATTTTTGCAGCCTTCATACAAAAAATGGTGCCTTGGGATTGTAGAGGGCCGTGAGAAATGAAGGGAGATAAAACAGGTCTCTCAGACTGAATTTTAATTTACCTATCAGCAAGTAGGGGAAGGCAAGTTCTTAACAAAATACCAAGCCACCTGCAAAAGGTAATAGGTTAGATAGGCATGTTCTGCTTCACGTGCTTAACAAGACACCACAAGAAATGTAATGTGATCAGTCAGGTAACGTTTGCTTACCACACTGCCTCTATAACAGAATATTACAAAGCTGTCAAACCCAGATTGGTTTTGGATGAAAGCAATTATTCCTCTACTATCAACAAAAACTTATAACATTGCTGAACTGCTCAGGCACACTTTCCAGATTCAAATTCTATTTGAGCCTACAGTTAAATTGTTAATTTATAATCAAAACACAGTACATTACTCTTGCCCAACACTTTTACTGTGGCATTAAATCCTGCCCAACCTTTGCTCAAAGTTGAGATTTTGAGGAAGATAAAAGTCTGTCAAATAAGAAAAATCCAGAAATCCACTTTCAATAAAACATTTTTCTTTGTGTAGTCATGTCACAAAATGTTTACTAACAGAAACACCGTGGCAGTAAAGCAGAATGCTTCTCATAGTGTCCCTAAACTATGTCAGTGAGCACTAAACATTTAATCTATGGGATAATCTCCTTCTAGTGAGAAATATGAATCATAATGCAGAAAAAAGGTGGCATTATGCTCCTTAAGGGACTAATGGATATTTGCTTTATTATGTATCTTACTAAAATGCACAACAGCTTTTTCCAGTCACTGAGAGGAAATTCCCCTGGGAACTGTGACATTTATGGAGCAATAATTGGCTCTCACGCTGTTTGCACTCCCTTTTAACAATTGCAGCCTACTTGTGTCTCTACTATGCTTCTTCTTACTGGGAAAGTTTCTAGTATTAAATCTATAGCACCATAAAAGAGATAAGAAAGTAGAGCTATTTCACGGGGTTCCAAAATATCTCATTTCAGTGATGAAAAAATATTTCAGTCTAGAAGAAGTTTATTACAAAGGATTTTGCAAATCCTGTATCTCTGTCGCAAAACCTCCTCTGCTGTGAACCACACCTTATGAAAATATAGCCTCTATTTTCTTTAAGTCAGATACTTCGTGCTTACCCTTCCAAAGGACTCTTTTATAACATTCGTCCAGAGGAATCTACGTACAATGGCTTTGCATTCAAAGATGGATGTCCTTCTGGTCTTGTCTTCTCTTTTAACAGAAAGTTTCCACTCTGAGAATGAACTTTTTTTTTTTTTNTCTGGTTTTGTAATTCGTTCTTGTCTAAGGTCTATTGCTATGCCTAAAATCTCCAGCTGAAGGATTTTTTAAGTAAATTGTTGGGTTTGGTACCATAACATGAATCAAATCTAGTCACACTTTAACAACGAACCAGCAGAGCAGAATAAAACCTTTTAGAACCAGAATTTTCAGCATAAAGATAAAAAAGAATAAAATGTTTTGCCGTTACACCAGTAATAATTATGTCACTTCAGTTCTCACCGAGGAGATGCCCAAACGCTTTCTCTGAAATCAGCTTACTGCGTTTTCAGAAGCTAATCCTCTGCAAATATAGCTGGAGCGCGGAGAAACCGGAAAAATAATGGCCACAAAGCCCGGACACAACATTTCCCCCTGCGAGCATCCTTGCAGGGGAGCAGAAACACCCCCCGACCCCGCGGCGAGAGCGCCCGTACCTGGCCTTGGTGCCCTCGGCGAGGCTGTGGAAGGCGCAGCTGCACTGCGAGGGGCAGGAGCCGCCGGCCCGGGGCAGCGCGGCCAGCGCCCAGCAGCACAGCAGGGCCACCGCGAGCCGCGGGGCCACCGCGAGCCGCATGGCCCCCTGCTCCCGGAGCGCGGACGGCTTCGCCTATTGTTTCGTCCCTCGGCCGCTCACATCTTGTTAACTCCCTTTTGTTTGCAGCCGCGCTGCGATCCTCCAGCCCTCGCTGAGTCCATCAGATAAAAAAGGATAGGCAGGGATTAAGGATGGGGACTTGAGTTATTTTCATGAAGGTGCTTATTGCTTCCTGGAACAGTCCTAGCAGCATTTCTTCCTTCAGCTGCCCCTTCAAAACACCCTCCTCAGGCAGTCTGGGGCCCTCGAGCAAGGAAAAAACAAATATATTTTTTGGGAACCTACATCGCAGGCAAGATAACTGTTATTTGACCAGGAATTAGCAACAATTTACTTCCTCGCAGAGGTATTGGGAAGATTTAAAACAGTTATTTGTGCTAATGGAATGTCAACCTTCTATCTAAGAACATTAAAATATATATAGTGATGCTATTAAAAGGTTTTATTGTCTTTTAAAAACTCCTAGTTTGATAAGACAATTATTGAACTGCTGGCAACAAGCCTGATATTGATAAACAGTTAATAACCCAGTAAATATACACATATTTCAGTTTATACCAGGGCTAGCACACACCTGCAGGACTGACCACTGTGCTCTGACTCGCTGACACAGCAAAGCTCAGATGAGGGACCCTTCTGGGGAGTGCCACCTGATGCAGGGCTGTGTGGCAGCTTCAGGAATGCTAAGAAAAGCTCAGCTCTGTCTTAAGGTCAGCCAAAGACTCACCTCGCTTTTCCAGCATTCCTCCCTGTTGTGGACCTGTTGATTCTGCTTTTCCTTTTGAAATACATAATCAGAAGTTACCACTCAGAAGTGCAGCAATAACACACCTATCTATGTACAAACTACCTGAAGGTTAATGACTATGTTACATCAGTGTTGTTCCTAACAAAGATTGCTCGCCAGGATTTCTGAAGTGGAGCTCTTCTCGTGCGGAGTTCATCCTGTGTTCTTCGGAATGAAATCATGCTGGCAATTTTTCAATAATTCTGGGTAATGAACTTCCGAAGTTTCAAGGTAATCTAGATGTGGTTTCAGGCTAACTATTAAACAGACATTTTATAGTGCCATAGTTTCACATAAGCTTGTTTCACAACTTACTCCGATAATTAATTAAGGCTTGCAGAAATCATTTATTGAGAGGATGGCCCAAAGGATTACTTTTCCCCCTGCTATTTTCACATTCTACATTTACTGTTGCTCCAAAAGAAATTCAAGTATCTCATTATTTATTTCTGAAGAGATGAGAACATAATGCAGTGCTGCTCGTTAAATATCCATAGTTGTTCTCTCATTGACTTCACCAGGTCCCATTTCTAGATTTAATGATTTCTCAGTTCCCTTAATGATCTCCAAGCTAGGACCAAGCTTATTGGTTTTTTTAGTGTATTCATTGGTCAGCTTGCCTTGCTGCCCAGACTCTGCCTCAGCTCAATACTCACAACATTGGCTGAAACATCTGAAGTTAAATTCCACTTGAAAAGGCAATGCAACATAATTAACCTCTTGCATCTATTTTTTTTTTCTTCCAATGCATCTGATGAAGTAGTTTCCCTCCATTGGAGCTCTCGGATAATAAACTTGTAGAAAGCAGAACTGTATTGTAAGGTTTGCTTTCATGAACCTCAATTTTGCCTCACTAATGAAACATCTAAGTTACCACTAAATGTCAGGAGCAGTAGAAGTAAACTCAATTTGTAAAAATCAACAGCAATCAATAAAGCATGCCTTAGCAGCAGCTAATGCTCTGCACTTTGTCAAGAAAGCTGCTATTTACTTAACATGACAGAGTCGCTTCTGAGCGAGAAAGAGAAAGACCTGGAGGTAGGCTGAGAGATTAATAAAACCAGATCAATAAAGGAGGTAACATTAACAGGTTTCACATCTTGGAGTGTGTTCACAAATGTGTCTCTGAAAGGAGGAAAAGGGAGGGAAAAGGACCAGTCAACTAATAACCCAGTTATGTTTTATCAGCACTTACCTGTTGGAGTTTTCCCTCCCTGTTGACTGTATTATCTTATAATCCTTCATGGATACATCACCACCTAATGATGCAAATGATGGGTGAAGTGTCAAGCCACAGGTACACCCATGTTAGGCTTGATCTGAATGGTCAAGAGAGTGGGACTGCCCTCACCCTGAGGAAACTCAACAAGAGGTTCACCAGGAGGTGTGGGAACCAGCTCAGGTAGGCTTTGGACATAAGGAATTAGAGGAGAAAAAAGTGGAGGAGGAAGGCCTTGGCACACAGGGAGCAGATGTATTCCCTTGGTTCACAGGCTTCATAGAATCACACAGTGGTTTGATTTGGTTTGGGAGGGACCCTAAAAATCACCCAGTTCCAAACTTGCTGTAGTGGGCAAGGACACCTTCCACTAGAACAGGTTGCTCAAAGCCCCATCCAACTTGGTCTTGAGCACTTCCAGGGATGGGGCATCCACACCTTCTGTGGTCATTCTTATCCAGTGCTTCACTGCTTCATAACCAGTAAAGAATTTCTTCCTAATATATAATCGATACCTGTCCTCTGCCAGTTTAAAGTGATTCCCTCTTGTCCTGTCACTAGATGCCCTTGTGCAAAAAGTCTCAACAGCTTTCCTGTAGGATCCCTTTAGGTATGGAAGGCTGCTCCAAGGCCTACCAGAACCCTCTGCTCTCCAGGCTGAACAACAGCAATTTCTCTGCTTGTCTTCATAGGAGAGATGCTCCAGCCTATGATCGTCTTCATGACCCTTCTCTGGTTCCAGGTCCTTCTTTTGCTGGGAGTCCCTGAACCGGATGCAGTACTCGAGGTGAAGTCTCAGAATGAGCAAGGGGAAGAGAACAGAGATAATTAATGAAACAAAGGCAATGAAATGAGATCCTTAAAACTGTAAGGGGTAGGTGCCAATACCTGCACTTCAAGGACTGCATGAGGCAGCATGGGCGAGTGGGCTCCAAAAAGATGCTGCTTCTGCTTACATCCATGCTCCCTCCCTAATTCAGGGAGATGGAAGAAATAAAACTGGAACCAAAATCTGGTTACTGTGTTCAACAGACTATGAATTCATTTCTACACAAAATTCTGGTTTGTCCTGAACCACTGTTTGCAGCACAACAGCTTTCTAGGTTTTCATGGTATTTTTAAGGCTTAAATGTATTACTTCCTCTCAACTACCAAACAGTTTTTCGCTCATTATGCTATCTAATGTAAAATGAACACTCATTAGATAATTTCCTTGTAAGTGCAGGTGATATTTATTTGAGACTTTAAAATCAATACCGCCTTTTGCAGTGCAGAGTAAAAACTTTTTTTTCATGACAGACAATTCCATTCCATAATGCAACTAGTGGGAGTTAGGCTCTTCACTCACAATTCTGCATTCCAAATCATAAAAATTGTGGTCCTTGCTGTTTACTTAGGAAGGGAAGTAAATAGTTTCTTCTCTGCACCAAACTAAAAATATCAGTTGTAGGAAAAAACATACAAAGAAGCAGTCAGCAAGTGTCATTCATCTGAAGTATAAGAATTTGTTTTGCATTCTCTCAGAAGAACCAGATCTCCCGTTTATATTTCCGGTGTAAGTAAATGCAAAGCAAATGGGGTCAAAGACTACTGTCAGCAAAGTTCGGCACATGGCAGTCTTTCTTATCTTTCTTAGGTGGGGTTATAATTCAGAGAAAAATTTTTGCTTTGTATTTAATAAGATTAAGTTAATTATTTGACATCATAGTTTCCATTTTTTTCCCAGAAAATCCAGAAATGTTTTATCAAAAGATTCTCCTCACGAACTCTAAAGTGAAACCTGAGTGACAAACGCAGCATGCTCCACCAAGTCACTTATTTTTAATATGGCAATTGGACAGAATTTATTTTTATTTCTTTTCTCCATATACCTAGAAAAATATGACATAAAGCAAATCAAACAGCATATATTAGCATAAATGAAAGCCATAAAATACCTTATTATCATGATTTTGTATGAAAGTTTTTATTAGCAGGCAACACAGGCCAGACACTAAATCAATTTCATTAGGTAAATGCATCTCCAAGAAGCTTCTGGCAGGGCACATGTTGTAAAGTGGAAAATCCTTCCCACTGATGCAAGTCAAGAGCACATTAATGCATGACGTCATTCTAAATTGGATCTTGCACTTAATGCTGATGAAGGCAGCTCCTCCAGACCTACAGGACCAAAGTCATTAACAGACCTCTGGACATGCTGAAGAAATAAAACAAACCCACACAGCTTTTGTGCACTCCTCTACAGAGGGAAGACATCAGAGGAACTGATTATCAGGGAGTTACCAAGACATACACCTAGAACAGCAAAAATGTCTGTCCAGCAGCATCATTCTCTCTGAAAAAAAGTACTATTCTTCTCTGAGATGCATCAGCCACGTACAAGTCCACAATAGTCCAATTTAATGACTGGACATACCATGGTCCTATCTGATGTATTTTAAATGAGTGAAGCTTTCTTAGGTTTATATTCCTAGCCCCATATCTCTATTGTACCTTCATTGCCTAAAATCCAGTACAGTTCCCTCATTTCAACAAAATCAGCCAACTTTGGGCTTAGCATGCTTAGCATGACAGAGGGGCTCATGCAGTCATATTGCTGACTGCAACCACCTTTTCTGATTGGACCTTGATAGTATTAGTCTGAGCCCTGCAGAGTCACCTCTGCTTAGGAAACAGTGGCTGTTTTATTTTGCTTCTTCAGGCATGCCAGAAGAACTTCCAGCATTGCTTGTCTGGCTCCTGCATGTAGATGGAGCACAGTGTTTTACACAGCAACCCTCTGCCCTCTTGCCAGTCTGACAATCACTGGCTTTCCTACCCTGATTTACCTGAATACTGCCCCAAGATTTTGCAGGCCGAGTACACACCTTTGTGGCAGTTCCACTAAACTTCTTGGAAGCTGCAACTCTTACAGGGACCAAGAAAATTTTGGGGGGAAAGAAAAAAAGAACCAGAAAAAAGGAGAAAAGGTACAAAGAATGAGAAAAGGAAAGCTTTTACCTTGTGAATTTTTATTTTCTTAGTGTTATTCTTCTCTGCCCATTCTGTCCAGTAACAGTAAACAAAGCCTAGCTTAAGACTAGATAATTAACACATTTGGGTTTTATATGAGAAAAAATTTAGATGTGATTAATCCCTCTAAAAGAAAACACAGATCTTACACTGAAGTTGAGGAAAGCTATGCAGAAATCAGGCTTAAGTAATGTTTGTGAGGGAAAAACCAGCAGGAAGTTTGGGGAAATCCCGACACACAGACACTGGTAGAAGACTGCTGAGACAAACAAGATATACAATACCACAGTGGCAGGAAAAGAGATGTGCTTATGTCATATGTGGTCTAGAAGTTCATCTACATACATGGTCAGAAGCATAGACTCATTGAGGAATGGTTCAGAGAGAATCACATTACTTTACAACAGCAATAATAAACAAATCCTCTCTTAATACAACTAAAGCCGCTCTTGAAAGCAGAGGTGTTTTTGATAACTGGGTACTGGTCTTTGAACTGTAATCCCTGGAGTTATTCTTCTGCAGTGGGAAGGTCTCAGCCCCAAGGGGGAAATACACTAACAGTGTTAGGTACATCCTGCATTCTGTAGGACTGCCTTCTCCTTCAAAGGTCTGAAATGTGTCACTATTCAGCAGAGAGAGACAGCATATTTCATTATACTGTGAATAGGTGTATGATTCTAAAACTAGTAGGCTAGCTGAAAGAAAAACACATTCATAGGTGTCTAAAATGCATTTTGAGGGACAGGTAACATATCAGGACAACAATTATACATATTTGATAACAATCACGATTGGTGCATCCAACAAAGACTAAAAAATCTAGGATGCAATAAATGTTCTAGTAACTTTATTAATTTTCTAGCCTGGGTGAATATACATATATTTATGAATTATGTATTCAATTTACAGTGAATTAAGCTACCTGTCTCTAGAGAGGTAACTCAAACAGTAGAGGCTTCCCAGCTCTACGGCAAGTTCTGACTCTCTAAAGACTGAGGTGCAGCAGCAGGCAGAAAAGCCAGTCCCGGTGCTCCCTGGTCCCTGGCATTGCATCCTCATGGAGCCAATCATAGGGTTAATGTGTGGCATTTGGGGAGTGGGGGATGGATCTGTGTCCTTTTTTGAAGAGACTTTCACACAGCACTGCTCTGCCTCTGACTGAAGTTGCCCCTCCTGGCTTTGTCCCTTCCCACCGAGTTTACAGCTCTTTCATTTTTGCTCAGCATGGCCAAGGAGCTTTCCCTGGATATTATCCCTGACCTTGATGCTCTGTACTTGCAAGTGAGCCCTTTCCTCTACCTTCCTCTGCACAGACAGCACCTCCCAGCCCTGGCCCCCATCCTGCTCCGGGTCCCTCGCCCCCTCCCCACCGCACCTGGGGCTGCCACACTCGCTCCCCAAAGCACAGCCCCTGGCTCCTGCCTGCCCCCAGCTCCCTTGGCCCTGCCCAGGCTTTCGCCACTGCATCTTCCTCCAGCAGCTCTGAGGCAACTGCAGAGGAAATCAGATTGAGCAGAGCGTTACACTGCCGACTGTTGAGGAGAAGGGTTAGTATGTGGCTGCAGGCATTTCCAAAGGGCTGATGCCTCTCCACACTGGTGGGATGACTTTTTCCCTGCATCATCCTTCCTACGGCCAGCACCAGGTGCCTATTTACAATCTGGGTCGTATTCCCTATCACTCCTATCAAACTGAAACAAATTTACACAACTGCAACTAGAAGGTCTCCAGACAATACGCTTTCTGTTTCCTTTCCTTGGCAAGAAGCTTTTCCCATGAGGAGCAAGATTACCACTCATTTCTGTGATACCAAACTGCAGTTCTGGGTGGCTGCATTCCCAGCCCGCTTCTGCTGAAATGCTGCAGTTTTTCATTTAAAGGCATATTTCAACATAATAAGTCAAATTTGGCTAAACCTGAATCAGAAGAAAGGATTAGGAAGGCAGAGGAATAATAATACATCAATTTAGCAAAGTTCTTGCTGTGAATATAAAATACTGTGTCAGTAATCTGCATTGATTGCTTGAAGAAAATTCGGAGTGTATGAGCACTCTGTTATCTTTGCACTGCACCTTTTTTTGTTGTGCTTGTACCAATGCATATTTTACAAAGATTAATATGCTTCCACCAAATCTATACAGTTCTCTAAAATCCGTAGGGACATCTGGCAAGAACCTATCATATTGTGTATTTCTTGCAAACAGATTAGTAACCTCTCTTAAGTGAGAGGGTAAAAGGAAATGGATCTGTTATTGATGCAGAAAGGGAATCAGTGGAATTCAAAATACGAAGTTACAAGATAACATCAGGTTGAGCAAAAGACCTTTTCCCTTGAATCTGGAAAGAGCAAGTAGCTATTGAAAGAGTGCATAGAGTAGAAAGGGATCACTAAAAACTTCATCACTAAGCAGTTAATGAATGTCTTTGGCAAACCTGTTATCATTTGCATGTTTTTCCGGACTTCACAGGAATACATGATGTGAGGTTATGTCTTACATAAAAAGGACAGAAAGGAAATGAATGCAGCTTTGTTTTACAAACTGAAAAAAGAACTATCATTAGAAGATTCTATCAAAGGCAATAATTTATTCCTTATTTGCACCTCCTCTTTGCTTGAAGAAAACCATTTAAATCCTGAACTTATAACTGAAGTTAGCGGCCATATTGGACCATATATCATTCCAAACTATCTCAGTGTACCATTAGAAAGTCAGCTTAACACAGGATCAGCAAAAGTATCAAGAAACTGATGCACAAAGTTTCTGTTGGCATGAGTTTCACTTGAATCAGGTGCTGAACTGCCACTGGAGAGTTTGCCTATGACTGACTTGTGTAATTAGACTCTGCACTGATAAATTAAATGAGATTTAGACATGGAAATTGTTAAGATACTTGAAGAAAAGCAGTCAACAAGTTAATAATAATCATTCTAATAAAGGTCTGTTAAATCCAAGGGGGCTGGGGTAGTAGCCTACTTTCATGGAAGAAATAGTTTTGGAATGAGCAAAGTCTGCCCTGCAGACTTTAATACACACCGCAAAAACTACCAGCAGTGTGACACATCTGGGAGATTTGCTTGGGAGCGAAGGTGAAGTACAGCGGCAGGCAACCATAACTACCTGACAGCCCTCAGGAGGGCATTTCAAATATGTGTGCTTTATCCCCAGCCTATAAGAGCTGTGCAGCTTAATGTTGACAAGCTTTACAATGAGCCATCCATTTTCAGAACTATCACACTAGAAAGATTTACAGCACATTTACAAAATCTAGCACTAATTTTTTTGCAAGAACATACAATGGATCACTATTAAAACACAGGTTTAGATCACTCATTTGCCATGCTGGGAGGCAGGACTGTCACCTTCTTTGTCATCAAGACATGTAGGTGAGTGAAAGGCAAGCATAACAATGGATTTATGTAGTGCAATGTAATTTTACTCTGCTTAAACCAAACACCTGTGTAGCCTAACAAATATCATGCCCTCCTGAATTCTACTTCAAAATCCAAGAGCATATCCATCAAGGCAATTACCTACATCAAAAAGAGCTGTAAATTGAATACCAGAGATCAAAAAACCAGAGCAAGATGGTTTCACAACAGCCTTGAAGCTCTAATCAGTTCTCCTGGGCATCACAGCCTGTAAGCACAGATTTCAGGAAAACTGAAAAAAAATCCACCATTATCTTCAACCAACACCACTGACTGTAAATGCACCTTCACCATGTAGTCAGGAGAACTGAACAAGCTCTAGTGGCATCTGGAGTGAATTCACTCTGCCTGACACCTCAGTCAACTGGGAGCCAGGTCAGCACAGTGTGGGGCCTGAGCTGGGGGAAGCTCATATCCCCTGTGCTTCCGCTCCCTTTTTGCTCCCATTTTGCAGCAGGATTATCAGGATGAAGAAAGTTATGTATCAAAGAAGCAACTATCGTGCTAGTGGCACCTTGTTGAGGCAATGAGCTGGAGGTTGGACAAGCTGCACACTGCACATACTCCACAGCCACTGTACACCCAGACTCCAGTCCCCAAACATCTCCAAAAGGACAGTAAGGTGATTTCTGTGAGTGCTCACCATTGAGCAACTCACTCATGTCCTTGTATGTAAAATCAGTAATTTGTGTTTGCCTTTTATCGAGCTGTGCCAGTGTGCACATTAATTTAAGCCACAGTTACAAAGAGGAAATATGTTAATATAGAGAACAGTCATTGCCAGAAAAATACACTGGCCAGTTTCTAAAAAAATGGGTGAAGGGAAGATCTACAAACTGCAGAAATTATTGGTTCATACTTTTCCTCTAATTATCAACTCAATGAGTGCCTCTTTGTTTTTCAGGTCACTCCCCAATTACATGTTTCCTTTGTTCCACAACATTTAATTCTTTTCCAGTGTTGCAAAATTAACTGGACAGGTTTCTTAATCTTGTGTCTACAAAGAACTTGTTGTAATTGCAATGAATGCTTTCATTTTGCTGGTGTCTGAAATACGATTTGCAGGGGAAGAGGGAGTGCGGGTTGATGCTAGTCCCATCATTAATAACATTCCTGCAGGGATTGTAGTGGTGGGAGTAAAAACCCCAAAGCTTTTATATAATAACAGCGTGTGTTTGCACGTGAGCTGCTCCTTTAAGAAGCCTTGGGCCACTGGAAGTAGAGGGATCCGGAGAAAAGGCAGCCCCACAGCTATAACAGAGGGCAGAGGTTAAATCTTTTGGCATATTTACCATAAGAATGGTCACTGCACACCCTCTCCCTGAAGGCTTCACTGAAATAGAAGTGTTTGCCATTGGCACTGCCCTGCTGGTGGAAGGTAAGTTCTGTGTGGGACCTCAGCAGCAATGAGATTTTTTCCTCCTATTATTTCTGGTGAGAAGGGGGAAGGAAACTTGAAGTAAACAGCAGCACTTGAGGTATGCTGACCCTGGTTACTGCGGCTACATCACCAGTACTTCTGGTGAGTAAAATCAGGGTGAGCTGCAAGCTCTTTGCCATGAAGGTCTGCGCTCTATGCATAGCTGTGGCAGTGAAGCACTTCCTACTCAGCTCTCTTCTCAAGAATTTGGCATGTAATATTTTGTTGATGACTTTTAAATGCAATTTTATCTTCCTCTGGGAAAAGACGTTGAAATGACTGATTATCTCTCAATAAAATTGGACTGCTTGTTTTGTGGGTTGTGATGGCTGTCTTATAATCGAATATGATAGCTCAAAAAAAACCTGTAAACTGTTAGCATACATCTAGACTGCATTGGTAGCACTTCAATTAATGGCTTCTGGGTAAAAGTAACAAACCATATCAATTTAATTTAGCCAATGTGATCTTTTCTTAAGGCATATGCCACTTGTTAAGAGACTGCAACAAAACTGTGAATTTAGATCTACTGGCAGCTAGCAAAGTCTTGTAGCTAGGATTATGTTGTGTCAGTCCCAGGGCCTGGGATCCCATTCCTGCAAAGTGCTGCTCAGAGAGGGGTGTGGGAATCGTGGGGCCCAACAGCAGAGGAGGAGAAGCTGTAAGCACCATCAGAATGGGCTAAATGCTCGTTAGCTCACCCCAGGAACATGGAGCATGGGTGCTCACCTTCTCCTTGCAGCCGAGCCCGTATCTGGCTGCAAAGGAAAGCTGGAAATGCTGTCAGACACTCTTCCTTGGAAGAGAGAGGAAAAAGCTTCTACTTCTTGCCCAGGGGCAGGCTGCTGCCTAAACAGAGCCCAGGGCTAAGCCTGGCTGACAGTCCCTGAGCGCAGCCTGGCACGATTTCCACTCCATGCTGAGGGGTGGGAAGCACAGGAGGACAGGGACAGCGCTTGGTGCTGGCAGAGCCTGAGCCGGGTCCTGCTGGGGACCTGCTCGTGGCACCATGGCCCTGCCAGCCCTGACCTGTGCTGGGGACCTGCAGCTGTGGAGGTTCAGCAAGGAACCCCATGGTAAACGTCAGCTAAAACTAGCTGTAGCCTAACACAATTTAAATCTAAAATTTATGTTTTACTATACACAAGCATTTTCCTCAGGGTTTTAGGCAGAATGTGCCCAGTAGATTGGCAGTAAAACTTTATTATTGTCATTTGGGTTAGAAGACCAAGCTAAAAAATCAAGGATTAATTCACTTTCTGAAACACCCTGAGACAAAGGCAGTGAAGACCTCTCCTTTCTTTATGGCAGCTTCTAAGTGCAGTTTGCAAAAAAAAGGTTGTGGTGAAGAGTTGCATTCATTTTATTAAGTGGACACATTTGCTGATCTAAAATTGAAAATTCAAAGCTTTTTTTTTTAATCTAGTAAGTTCTCTACTTGTACACTCATGCTGACCTTCAAGAAAGCAGAATCTGGTAAAGCCTGAGGCTTCCAAAAACACAGAAAAGAAAGAAAAAAATCTGATATAGTAATAACTCTTCAGCTCTACTCTAAATATGCTCAGAACACATCTCTCCTAAAGGCTTCTCTGCATTTGGGAGAGTTGACAGCAGTTTTACCCTGTGGGTGGGAGGTAATCTGGCAGGGAGGAAATAAAAACAGCAGATCTCAAATGGCTCCAAATATTTCTCCTGGAAATATTTTGTTATATGTTGTGTAATGATAGACACACATCAGCTGTTACTATGGTTATGCCATCAGCCATTAATGCAATTAAGGTAGAAGCAGGATTTCTGACTAGAAAAAAATCATCCATCTTATGTAACTGCAGAATTAAGACAATAAGCATAAGTAACTACACTACTTTACAGAATTAGGAGATATGGATTTTTTCTGTGCTACATCATTTCTTTTTCCAAAGAAGAACACAAAGAAAAAGACATAATGCCTCTCATCTAACTGAAACTTAGAGACTGGATGTTGAGTCAGAGCCTCATCAGAGCTAAAATAATTCAGGTCGCCTTGAAAAGGGCATTAAAGGACAAAGCTTGAGTTTAAACCAGTGAAGGATGGGCTTCAGAGTGGCACAGCTCTGTGCGGGGTGAATAGCTCGGGTTGCTTGGATCCCTCTCTGATGACCAACATAAACTTGTTTTTTTTAAATCTGTCAGTGACTGCTTTTCATAATTAGATTATTCCTTTCCATGTATAGTCTATTGACGAGGGGCAGTAAGAAGATTGAGCTGGTGTGATTGAAGCACTGTGTAGGCTACCCTGAGACAGAAGCCCAAAGGGAGGCAGGCTGACTGACACATAGCTGAGGGATTTCTGTGCTTAAACAAAAAAGAATGTTATAATGGATATTAAACACAAGCCATTTCTCTATCAAAGTCAGGCCTGGACATGAGTATACCAGCAGCATGTGCTGGCTGTCAGCCCTCCCAAAACTGCTTCCTCTGCATCTCCCTAGCTCTGAACCCTAAACCATGTGTCCCTGCATGGAGCCTGACAAGCCAGTTTCTCGTATTATAACGAAAGGCAGAATTACAAATGAGATCAAACCATTTCTGCTCCACACGACTGATGAAGTCTGAAGCATTGGCTTGAGCTGTCACCTACGACTTCTCTTCTGAAAGCCTCAGTAACTTGCGTGCAGCCTGACCGCTACAGATATATTCCCTGTGCATAAGATTCCACTGTAATTATTGTGCTCTCATCAAAGAAAACAGCAGTATCATTGTAGATATTTTCCATTTCCAGTTGAATCGCACCCAACAATTCTGTCTTTCAGCCCTGCTTGGTTTCTGTCTGAATGGCTTGACAATTATTTCTTTCCGAAAAATCAAAGAGCTCCGAACGCCCAGCAATCTGCTGGTTCTCAGCATTGCCCTGGCCGACTGCGGGATCTGCATCAACGCATTCATTGCTGCCTTTTCCAGCTTCCTCAGGTATGGCAGAATGGTTTTCCTAAAGCATGCTCGGAAGAACCACACGAAAATTAACAGCTTAAGTTCTAAGAGGTCTAACTAATTAAATGGCTCTCTTTCTACCATAACACATAGCCAACCTTCTCATTCCCTCCATCTGAAACAGCAAAACAAAATTCTATATGGTTCTACCAGGCAAGTAGAAAAGCAGATTTTACTGCATATAACCACTGACAGATTATAAGGCTGACTAGAGAAGACATTTAGCCAGACAGCTTTACCAGTGGTTTTAGAAGCTACTCGAAATATCAAAATATTACTTCACTAAACCTCTAGAGTGACCCCAAATTTGTCTGCAAGTCTTTATCTGTTTGTTGTGTGGCACTGACTTGCGCACATTGACAAACTGGGTCCTCACAAAGGAGGCAAATCTTGAAGACCTGGATGATTGGATGAAATGTAGATTCCAAATTTTGAAACACCAACTTTTCAATAAACAGATGCAGGGTTATATTTTCTTCTCAGTATTAAGAGTACAAATAGCTGTTATACTGTAAGAGACACCACAGCAGGAAAAATGCTGGCAAATGCCTCAAAGCAAGCACAGTAACATCTTTCACAGCGTTTCTGAGACAGATACCACGAGCACAGGCTATCATTTTACCCTCTCCGTTAATGCAGTTTCCAAGCATGCCTTCACCTTTCTCTATCATTTTCTTAACATATTCCCTGTTTGTTGACAGGTACTGGCCCTATGGCTCTGACGGCTGTCAAATCCATGGATTCCATGGCTTCCTGACAGCACTGGCCAGCATTAGCTCCAGTGCTGCCGTCGCTTGGGACCGATACCATCACTACTGTACAAGTAAGGGCTTCAATTTGCCTCCCAACCTTACCCACAACCTGCAAAAGGCAGCTGGCTCAGGTTTCTGAGAATCAAAGGAAGCACATATTTATTATTTGTGTATCTTATATATAAATTTGTTTATCTTACACACTGGATACAGCAAATACAAGCAGTTTCTCCAAAGGACCTCTTCCCATACAGGGGGAAATTATCAACCACCTTCAGGAGACATTTCCTCGTCCAGATCACATCCAATTTGTGACCCTCTTGCCCCGCTTTCTCTCAATCCATGATTAATCTTTAAAACAAAATCCCAAATGAATCCAACTCCTTGTATTGAAGAAAGATCTATTCATCTTGGGCTTTCATCCAACACCCTGCTGTGTACCAAAGAGATCATCGTGTCTATGCAGAGTTTACTAATTATAGATAAATTTGGTGTAAGCAGAGAGCTGCCTCTGCAGGGACAGTGGCTGGAACAGAGCCTGTGCAGAGACGTGACCAGGCAGACAGAGCTCAGCAGCCCCTGTGTGCAACACACAGGCATTTTGGGGTGCAGGAGACATTTGTACCCACAGAGCCTTTCAGGCACAGCCTCCATGTGATTCCAGCAGCAAATGGCAAAACACATCCAAAGCACACAGGGAGTGTGGCCAATCTGATGATCCTGTTGAGGAAAGGCTGCCAACATTTTTTGTTCTGCAATTTTTGCGGGAATTCAGCTCAGGCAAAGAAATGTATTTTTTCATGTCTAGACAAAGGCCCCAAATAATGCAGGCTGTGAGCTAAATCCATACTAACACCCCCTGGACACTGAAATGCATTTGGAGCTGGAAGAGGAGCATCTGTATTTCAGGAGAGAGAGCCTGAAAATAAGCATGTCCAGGAAAGACATTTTACTCTCTGCCACATTGGCTTTAATGCTTCTGTGTCATGCACTCCTCCAGTCAAGAGCATACACTACATTAAGAGCACAGGCAGAAGGACCCTAAGGGCACAAGCTTCTTTACTTTGCTCAAATTGTTACTTACTGATGGCCAAACACGGCTCCTATAATGAACATTTTGAACAACAAAACAAAACCAAAAACCCAGAAGGTGCTCATGCCCTGTGGTTATTCCAGTAAAACCAGCTCCTTCTAGTTCAATTCTTCACATGCTGATTGCAAGGAAGATTAAGTCATATTTCATAGATATGCTACACCAAGCCCACAGGCTATGTGTCCTCAATCCATAAATTAAACACCTGTTGACACTGGTGCGAGTTGCATGCCTGTACAGAAGGTAAAAAATACCTTTACCTAAAATACAAAGCTAGCAGCATTTTATTTTCATTCCCCAGGATCTGGTACTCCTTCCAGACTCAGTTACATCATCCCCAGTTTTTTCGTTATGTCCTCACAGTTTCCCAAGAAAACCCTTGTTGTGACATTCCTCAGCTTGGCACTTGATTATCCACTATCTGTATTTCTGGGAAGAAAGAGCTGATGAGAATGTGAGAGATTGCTATGATGATAGGATAACCTGGGACTTTACAACCATTCTGGATGCTAATAACACAAATTTGTTAACCAACATTCTGAAAATTGGCCAGGTTTTTAGATTTGGAAGTCAGCACAGCCCTAAGAGACAAAGCACTACCTTTGCAGTGTATTGATAACTAGACAAGTCACTCACCAGAAATCAGGTTGATATTGCTTAGCATATGGAAGAAAATAATATTATCACCCCACATGACAGAGAAGGTCAAGATATTTTACTCTCCCCTCTCTTGTTTTTTTTTACTTCCAGGCAACTACACTGGGCAACTCTCTTTTCATCCCCTAAGTGTGCTCTGGGGTCTATGAGATGCTACTTTCACAGGAAATAGGAGAGAACTACAGAAATAACCTAAAATTATGCAATAAGAGGAGAAAAGACTGGGGAGTCTGAAGGGTATCAATGTCAATCTCCAGCAAGATGGGAAAAAAGATTTTAAAATTTAATCATTGGGGGCAAAGGAGAAAACAGAAGTAGTTATATGTTAGTGCCTGACAGTGAAGAAGAAAAGGGCAAATTCTGAGGAAGCTGTCTCTCAGCAGCCAAGTACTCAGGACAGAAGGTGACAGTTTAGATCAAGGTAGGCATTGTCAGTTCTCCCTCTTTGGCCATTCACACTGCCATCAGAAGTTTGTGAAGAGGGGAAGGATCCTGGTCGGTTCATAAGCACAGCATACAGTTACAGATTGAAAAGGAAAGAAAAAAATATAGAAGATTTTTAACTTGCATTTAAGAATTAGGGGGAAACAGAAAATCTGGAAGTGATTTATATCAGTACTTCTCTCAATATGATAAAAGAGGAGACAAACAAAATCAGCAGGGATTTCACAGCAGCATCCAATTTCTAAAAGTAGAATTACAGTGACTTTTATCTAATCCTTAACAACCAAGGTAACCTGGCTTGTTATATAAGTATTCCAAGATTACCAAACTACCATTTGCTCCAATTGCAGCTGTCAACTCTGTCAAATTAGGAGTAAGTCCTAAACTCCTGTCACACTGACTGCAGCCACCCTGCCACATTCCCTTCATCTAGTTTTGCACCAGTATCAGTTTTCCCTGACAAAATGTCGATTTTTATATAGATCCTGCATTTTTCACTGAAGCAGGAGCTAATCACCAACACAGTCTAAGATCATGGTGAACCACAGCAAAATAAAAAAAACAATGGAGTAAAAAAATCCCTTTATTAGGTTATTTTAAAGAGCTTTTTATAATGATATGCACAAAATAAGCTGTTACACATTACAGCTTTCTTATTGCTACAAAAAATGAATACTTGTGAGCACCAGTGACTGGTGCTTTTTGCACTGCAGATGAAGTAGGTGCTAACACCTATTTTTTTTATGACTGATAGATATTTTTGCTAATCAGATTTTCAGATATTTCTGTCTTTGACAAACTTAGCTAATTTTAAATGATGCATGCCATAAAGTTTGGTACAAGCCGTACTATCCTGGAATATATTATAAATTAATATTATATAGCTATTATGACTTAACCATTTGCAAGAATGAGGAAAAGGGACTTTTTTCCCCTCCATCATAGAAAATCCTGTTGACCTTTTATCTGAGACACTCCTTTTGAACAGCAGACAGAAATCTAGCTGAAAGGTAGCCACACTGTCAGAGATGTATTTTTCACTCTGAAAATCAGCTAAATGTTTGAATAACTCATAAATCTTTAAAAAAATACATTCATAAATGTTTCCACAAACTAAGCATGGAGATATAGTTTACAATTATATCACTAAAAACTGGCCATCATGATCAAAAGGATTAAGGTTCCATGCTCTATCTAGCACTTCCTAAAAGTTCAGATTTTGGCATCACAATTTTAGTAATCTTTGAATTATAGAGGAGCAGTCGTTCTGTTCCAAAGCAATTAGAGAAATGGTTTTAAATCCTCTGTATTAATATTTCACTGTGTGGAAAAAAGAGGCTTCCCTTTTGCTTTTCAAAGAGAGAAAACCAGAGCACAAGAGTGATTAGACTTAATAGGACCAAACCGCCAGCACCAGGCCATAATTAGGAATTATATCTGTAAGTATATGCTGAACTCCATACATGTGCATTTATTTGAATTAGGACCTACATGGCTATTACATTAAATTTTATCAGGCCAAGAAAAGGCATTTAAGGTAAAGCAATGGCCTGCTGTGCACAAAACCAGCTGAACTGCTCTCAACCTGTCCTCTTGCTCTCAGCCTTCTCAAGGGAGGACATTTTTGCCACGTGAACACAGCACAAATCTTTCACTGTTCTTGTGCTGAAAGTGTTTTTTCTAGGTAAACCTAAACTAATCTCAAGCTTGTTTAATTTTACATTCATACATTTTTAGCTACTTCTGATATGTGTGTAAATATTTTCTGAAGGGTCAACCAGCAGCTGATTTCACCAGGTCTACTTCACCATTAATCTCATTTTGCAAAAGGTCAAAGCCAAAAGGAAAAATTTAATTTTGTTAGTTCTGATTCTCTCCTTTTCTAGCAGCCAAAGTGGGGCCCCTTAAGTGCAAGAGGAGAGAAAAGATGAGCTCATCCCCAGAAATGAGCTTTCCAAAGGCAGGCTGTTGAGACATGCCTGGTGCCAGACTCCATTATTGCATTGTCCTTTTATTCTACATCTAATAAGAAAATGGTGATCCGTAACTCCCACGGAAAAGTAACTAAAATAAACTTTTCCTTACAGTTTTTCATAGAAAGGGCACAAACACTAAAGTAAGAAGGTGCTTAGGCTACATTGCTTCCTTGGATTGGGAGTTTAAGAATAATTACAAATTACTAAAAGGTTGCATTTGTATTTATAGTCCTCCAAATCAAAACTATTCTTTCATTTTCATCTATGTCATTCTAGAGTCATATTATGTGAGTACCACGAAGCAGTATTTAAGCCTTTGCAGCCAAAATATATCTTCTATGTAGTAATCATATGAAAGACAGATATTAGTCATTATTAACAATTCTTCATTAGTAATCACTACAAAATTATGTTTTAAATTAATAAAAATTCAATTTTTTTTACAAGTACCAAATACAAAACCTAGAATATTTCATACAGAGAATTTTCTTTAATTTTCCTTGGTATTTAAATTGCAATGTGTACAACTGTCTTTTCCCGTGACTAATTTTTGAACACCTGCACCAAACGAATTTTCCAAGTTGATTTTTAATGCAATTCAAACTTTAATTTTTTTCCCTGAAGAACCTCTGGAAGATGAGAAGAAGGAGAGGGATGGACCCAGAACTCCTGTAAAAGGGCAGTTTCACTAACACCCTTTATTTTCCTTTTTTTAAATATATAAGTACACAGTACAACACAAAATAGCTACTGTAGAGTGTGTGGTTCTCCCTGGAGCTGCTGCCTTATGGGGATCTCCAGCCTGTGTGGCCCCCACATGTCCTTCACCCATGGGGCAGCCACGTCTGACCCCACGGCAGGGGCTCCTCTCATGCACCTCATCCCCAGTCCTTCACCTCTCAGGGAAAGATCAGAACTGGCTGAATCTTCCTGCCTGCTGTCATGATGCTGCTAAGGGCAGACAAATGGATTGCTTCCCAATCTCCGTGAAAATTACACCATTACCTGTCCCTAATGGGAGATTTGATTAGAAAGGCGTGCTGGGGAAAGTCACTGCTCTCCTTGCTGGTGCTGCTGGCGTCATGGGCTGCTCAGCGTGGGCATGACGACAGACATTGGCCTCCGTAACAAAATTATCCAGACCTTTTGGCATGCAAGCAGCCAGGCTAGCACAGTACCCCGCAGCAGCAAGGAAGCCTGCCTTCTACATGAAGAAATACTTCCTGTGTCTTCTCAAGTTTCCAATCTTCCATTTCATTCCTATGGTGTTTGATGTAACTGGATGAGATAGGCACAAGGGCAAACTTTATTATAAAATCAGAAAAAATTTTACTAATTCTGAACTTCCCATTTCCTGTCATAGGCTAAGTGATGATCTTAAGGGCAAAATTATTTGTCCAGTAGTATTTTTAGAACAAGCTCTGTTGTCAGGTTGTATATATATATTCACATATATATTGATGAGCAGTAATTTTAGAACAGGGTATATTAGATATCCACACGTGCCCTGCACTCCTGGCCAGGCAGGAAGGAAGCAGGCAGGGGCTGGAGAATGTGTGCAGAGCCGCATTTCTGATCTGACCCACACTCTGCAATGGGACTCTGTTTCTTCAAACTCTATTTATTGCATCACCCTGTTCATTCTGCTCTCTGCCTCATCCGTGTCTTTAAACACATTCCCAAAACACAAGAATATAATGCTTGTAACAGCAGCTGTATCTCCAGCGTGGTACAAAGCTGAGCAGCAATACAGCATTTGTCTAAGTAAAACACACAAAAGGCAAGTACAGTCTGCTGTTTCCTAAAAGCTTCCTTTTTCCATATTTTATGCAAAACTGATTCCTCCAGACTCAGGTCAGCTTCAGGATGCAAGACACGAACAACTGCTTGTTTCTGCCTGAGGCCCAAGGGCCTGACAGCTGTTTCCAGTGGTTTTGTTCGGGGCATGGAGACCCCCTCTCCTCTTCCCACAGGGAGCAGGCTGCAGTGGAGCACGGCTGCCTCCATGATGGTGTTTGCATGGCTGTTTGCTGCCTTCTGGTCCGTGATGCCCTTACTGGGGTGGGGACAATACGACTACGAACCCCTCCGAACCTGCTGCACCCTGGACTACAGCAAAGGGGACAGGTGAGGGCCAGGGCCAGCTCCCACAGGAGCAGAGTGGAGGCTGCCATCCCCTGGGATGGCCGTGGTGGCACACAAACCCCCCCAGCTGTGCCCACCACTGGTCCTGGGGCAGATGTCCCTCCCCAGCAGCTCGGACAAGGCAGGCATCACCCAAGGCTGCCTGGACTCGCATGGTGGCACATGGGACAGCTAAAGTCAGCTTCCTCTGTGGGAGAGGCTGGTGCTCAGCTTTCTGCTACTGCCTCAGCCACCTATAAGCTGCATCTTTTCTGGGTTTAGGGCTTGAAACCCTTTCAGAATGCTTTTGGCTTTATGCAGTCCGGCACAGATGTCCGAGCAGTGATGTTTGGGTTTAGAATACAAACACCTGTTGTGATTTTCTCCAATACTATCCATCCCACACACAACAGCATGGCACAGCTTAACTGGCCTTCAGCAAATGCTGCACCTGAAGCTCGTTGACAAAAGTGGTTTTAGCAATTTTAAAATTACAATTTGGTAAATATTTACAGCAAGTTTACAGAGATGCACCAGAGGGGAATTAACACTCACTCTTTTTTTTCCCTCCTCACCTTTTCCAGAAACTATGTCACATTCCTTTTTGCACTGTCCACTTTCAATTTCATGATCCCAGGCTTCATCATGCTGACAGCCTATCAGTCCATACACCAAAAGTTCAGGAAAACTGGGCACTTTAAGGTAAGAAAGCTCCCTCAGCCCCTGCAATCACCTCGCCAAAATAGGGCTGCATCCAGTAGCGACAAAGTCCTTGAAAAAAACCAATTTCTTTCACAAAGACTTTGACTCAGCTCCTTCTGTTCTAGCTCCCCAGTGCTCCTTGAGTAGGAGGGTAGTGCAACACAGGATGGGGCCATTCAGAAAGTTCATGGAAATACCATCCTTGGAAATGTCAGCATTTTACCAGACTGCCACATCTGCCCCAGCCTAGTGCTGTAAACTGTTCCCCATCAAAGAGGGAGTTGGACCAGTGATCCTGAAGATTTCCCTCCACCAACACTGGTCCAACCCTCCTCAAAAAACAAACACAGAGCATATAGAATATTTGCCAATAGCATATCAATATTTATCCAGAGAAATTTATCTCAGGAAGGACTGTTATTTCCTGCTTTGCTACAGGCCTCTGGTTTATGGCTGAGGAAGTCAGACAGAAGGACAGCTCTGCGAGGAAACACACAGGCACCCCTTGGCGGGAGAAGGGCATTCCCATACACATTGTGTTTACACTTGGCTGAGGAAATTCAGAAATCTTTATGAGCTGGAAACAAAGGAATTGTTCTGGTGTGGCAGGTTTATGGGAATGTAATGTGGTGATTATATGAGTTGTTTGCTGAGGTGCAGGCCATACAGGCTGAGGCACTATGCATGGCTGGTGGGAACAGCCCGACCCCTGCACTCAGTAAAGACAGTCACGTCTCAAGAGAAATGTTATCTCGACAGAGACAGACAGGCAGACTTGTTTGTAGCTGACTGGAATAAACACACATGCTCTCTATATATTTCTTGAACAAATCTCAGTGTTCATTGTTATGTCTATTACCTTTTTTTCCAGTGAGTTTATATGCACTAGCATGTGATTTCTTTCTCACTATATTCTGTAGCTGTGCAGACAAGTTACAATGCAGAAAATTTAAGGATGAAATTAGCACTTCCTTAGTCATTAATATTCATAAGATATTTGGGAACAGCTGGCCATGAACACCATGGATAGAGCCCTAGCATAAAGGACAGAGAAATCCTACTATCACAACATAGCTACTGAATCCATTTGTTGCACCGCCATAGCAGCAGCTTCACACAGTTTGTCTGCAAGCCCATCTAAGAAGTCAGCAAAATATCATTCCTTTTAATCTGCTTTTAAATGTTCACCTTGCTCTCTCCCCTCAGCACTGATGACTGGCCATGGCTTCTATATCTAGCACACACTGATTTATCTGATCTACCATGAGGTGCTTTGCCACCTCTGCCACTCCCCACCCACGCCCAGGATCAGGGCTCTGGTGCTGCTGCACTGTGCTTTCCCATATCCTGTCGGCTGATCCTCTCCCGCTGCTGAACACAACCCACGGTCTCACAGGACCTCTCCCATCCATTTGTTGCATTGTGTGGTTGTGAAACACAAAGAAACCTATTGCTCTTGTTTTTCAGTTTAATACTGGTTTACCATTGAAGACACTGGTCATTTGCTGGGGCCCCTATTGCCTCCTGTGCTCCTATGCAGCAGTGGAAAATGTGATGTTCATTCCACCAAAATACCGCATGGTACGTGGCTGCCACCCCAGAACCCAAACAACGACATTCTCCTCACTCTCCTCTCTCTGGAACCATGCCATTTTACTCACTACTGGGTTTACTTGTAAAAACATATATAAGAAGTAGTCCTTTTCCTCAAAGCATTCTGTTCATCTACCATTTTTTAGTGAAAAAGGTAAGAACAGTGATATAACAGGCACTGCATTACTGCTTCAATCAAGCAAAAATTTAGGAAGCCAGGGGTATTTTTCTTCAGTAGTTAGTTAAGGTTGTGTAACCTGTACTGTTCTATGCCATGTAGGAGCTTTTTGTGTCCTTCCCAGAGTGAGGTAGCAGCTCAGAATTTTCAGTTTTGAAGAGACTGTTTGTCTCATTCATATTTCTAATACTTCTCTCTCCTCAAGGAGGCTGTAATTGATCACTCCTAAGGTCCTGCTGCCTCCTTTTTCCCCTTTCTTCTATGAGTCTTGGCTCAAAACCACAGCTGGGACTCAGTAATGTCACATCAAACCTTTCAGCTTTCATTCCGTGCCCCAAAATCAGCTTCAGGTCATCAAATGCATTACTGTATTCAGTATCCCACATTAAATGTGTCAGCAACATCAGCCGGTTCATCCATCCAAAGGTGTCCATGGCACACCTTTCACGCCTCCTAAGTGTTTGTATTCACTCTCAACTGAATTATCCCTGTTTCAGGCAATGCCAACCTAAATCCTTTCTCCTGGAGACTATGATTTCCTGAGTAGGACTTCCCACCAGCCAAACTGCTTTTACTTCTCCCCTCTCTGGGAGTAGCAAGCTAATGCCATTGGAGACAGGCCTTTTTTGGTAGACTGAACATAGGCTGAAATCAGCCCATTGGCTTCTCGGTGTGTTTTCCTAGTAATAAATATTGTGTCTCATGACAGATTCCTGCCCTGATTGCCAAGACTGTGCCAACGGTGGATGCCTTTGTATATGCCCTGGGAAATGAGAACTACAGAGGAGGAATATGGCAGTTCCTCACAGGACAGAAGATTGAGAAAGCAGAGGTTGATAATAAAACTAAATAACCCATAATGGCATTAAACAAAATTACTGCGGGTACATCACTGAAAGCAAAATTCAAGAGAAAACTGAGTGCATGCTCTGATATGTATGTGCAAAGGTGGTTCCACATTGGAAAGGCTGTGCATTGGCTACAAACTATGAAGTATGGAAAGAAAGCCCTCCAGATAACCGTCCAAACCATCATGAGCTGCTTGTCAAACAAGCTGCCTTAAACCTGTGTCGATTGTCATCAGTCTCATTTTATATGTCACTGCAAATAAACTATGTGCTGGAAAGCATTTTTTTTTCTCCTGAAAAAAGCTAACATAAAAGCTCAGCAAATTAACTGAAGCAGGATATTCATTTATCCAGTGAGGCCTCATCAGATCAATCTGTGAAGGTTGTCCATATGGTAATGTCTGGATTACTAGAAGATTAAATGAGTATCCAGTATTAACCACATGTCTGTCTAAATAGCTTGTTCATCTGAACAACTCATTTTCAGTGCACCCAGAACAGGAGTTTCCAAATTTCCATCATGAATCTGACAGCCTAGTTCCATAAAAACATTTTAGTGAGCATGTTTCCCCAGTAAGGAATATTAGCTTGGCTCCTATTCAAATGAGTTACTGCGTGACATTCAGCTTTGTCACACACTAAACTGCATCAGATTTTGCAGCTGCTGCTTAGCAGGACAATCAAAAGCTTATAGTCCATCATAAAAACCATTCATCTTTTTGTTGAACATTGAGCAAAAACTAAAGGGAGGTATGAGTCAGATTCTGTTCTAAAAATGTCATAAGAATAAAAATTAACTTCATATCTTCCATTAAATTCCCCTATGTTCTACGTAAGAGAGCAATCACTGAATCAGTGGTGATTAAAGAGTCTGCACAATTAAAAAGTCACTCTCATAATTATCAGAATTCATATGTATTTTAAACTATCAGAAATGTCCATTTGAAACACTTGTATTTGCTCGTGTTGCTCATATTGCCTATGGGACGAAAAACTGTCAGTTGATGTTGCCTGTTATCACAAGATGTGCCTCAGAATTGCCCATTTGTAAAAAAATATGTACACGACACAGATTAGGAGAGACTGTGTGTACAAAAAAAGCAAACCTAATTGATACTTACAGGGATCATAGGGTTCATTTCCAAGCATTGACAGTAAAAGAGTTTTTGAAACTAACAGAAGAAAAAGCTTGTCCATCCTTTTGATGCCTTCCAACATATTAAAAGGGAAACCAGTTGTTTATGAGATACAAAAGGGTAGATGGTACAATCCTGGAAGCTAAACAATCAGTGGGTAGAAAGGACATTCCTATGATGTCTAGAGATAGGGAATAAATGTCATTTTGTTAGCAGTTAACCAGCAGGATCCCATTCAGAGATGTGCTTTGGGACTTCATGAGGTTCAATCTGGTCACAAACTACCCGACAGAGCACTGAATAATGCCATGACAAAATTGTGCAGAATAATGACATCTAATGCTGACAGCTAAGACTTACATCTTAGGTACACATAATATAAAGTGAGCAGATGACAAAATGTTTGCACTGATAAGTGCAAAATAATGCGTCTGGGCATAAAATTACCTTTAAGTGTGTATCTACAGTGACAGGCTCTGAGTGTGCAATTATCTTTCTCAAGAAAGAGGCCTGGGTACGTCTTGCAATCACCAGCTCACTTGTCAGCAGGGTCACACTGACAAATCCCAGCAGAATGCTAAAAAACACTAAAAAAGAAATAGGTAACAAAAGAGGACACCTAGTCACACCATTTGAAAACCACTTATTCCGACTTAGTGAATAGGGTGCATAGTTTGGATCATTCCAACTCAGAGAGGATAAACTAGAAAAGGGCCACAGACATGATCAAGCACAGGGAGAAGCTTGAACACAACAGGGAGGAAATGAAGGAGAGTTGGCTCAGAAGAGGTGGCTGGTGAGAAGAACAGAGACAGCCTTATTGAACCAGGGATTCAAGGAATAAGAGATGGAATGATTATTTGCTGCTCCCAGTAGCACAAGAATGGTGGGACATACAGTAAAATTAGTTTGAGATGTGCATTTTCTGAAGTCTGTGGTTTGAGGAGTATTCTTCATGTCTGGCTACTGAAACACATTATGGTTTACATAAAAAGACTGTAATAATCTAACAAATGACAGGTAAAGACCTTTGGTTAGGGACTGAGTCCCTTTGGCTTAAAGGAAACATACATCAGGAACACATTTCAGGCTTTGGCTCTTAGTCTATTCGCAGACTGATTTTTGCAGATTGCTCTTACTACAAACTTTCCCATATGGGAGTAGAAAGCAGCAGAGCTGTTCCTTCATTCTGTTGGTCAGCTACAAATCTAAACATGCCTCTGCTTGGGTAGGTTTGTGCACTCTTTTCCATATTGATTCCTGAAAAGTAGTGATGGGTAAAACTGAATACCATGACTTAGAGAGCATAATGTTGGTAAATGGTATTCAAGCCTCAAGACGAGTGGGGCCTCTGCCCCAAGCAGCAACCAAAGCCATCCTCTAGAGCCCCACTGAAGAAATGCAAGGTAACAAACTCACTGAAACCTTTCAGACCTAGGGACAGTGCAAAACTTACAGATGGACTGTGAAGAACACAGGACGTGTTCCTACAGCCCAGAGTAGTGCTATAAGCCTGGGACTAAGCAGAGGCAGTACAGTGACATGAGAACAGCCTGTCCCCTCCAAGGGGGAGAGAGACCTCGCTTCAGATGCTTTCCTGTGCACCGTGTTTCTCCCACCGGGTCAGAAATCCCACCTGGTTTCACTCCGCACCTCTAAACCTAAAGATGCACATAAAACCTGGGTCATTTCTCCTGTCATTTATCTCCCCCCTAAATATCTTCAACAAATGCTTCTCAGCCAGTCAGGCCCATAGCTGTCCCAGCCTGAGGGCTCTTTCATACAAGTTACAAAAGCTCCTGACTGAGTGAAAGAGACAAACAAAGCATTTGAACAAACTGTTCGAATTCTAGTTTATAGCCTTGGCTGCTGACTTCCTGCCAAAGAGGGGAGGAATTGAGGTTGCTCATGGCTCATTTATTGGATTATGGATACTCTCACTCTCTCTGCAAAAAAAATTTGAACCAAAAATGACATGGAAATAAACATGAGAGTTTCCAGGGACTGGTCACCAAGATCTAGCAGTACCTGATAACTGGTCACTCTTCTAGCTATGACTAGTTCTCACCACTGGTTTATCCACATTAAGAAGTGGCTGATGACTACTAACAAGGGCCTAAACAAGCGTGCTGTACTTCAGGAAAATGTCTGAACGCAAACTGCAGTGCATCAAGAAGCCCAACACATACTTCCAGTTAATTACACAGTTCATCCTTAGCACAGTCAGCCTTCACCACAACGTGCTGGCCCAGTGCCCCATGGCGCTGCTGGTTGTCCAAGTCTTGTCGATGGATATCTGTTACCATCCTGATAACACCTGTCACAACAAGGTGTTATCTTGAGTAGTTTAGGCTGAAGCATACAAAATCCCATCATGTTTTTGCACGCTGGAGAATCCCAGATGGCTAGAAACAGGATTTATATTACCCTAACCAAAGTACAGGCTAGCAGGTTATACAGAGGATGCAAGACACTCCTTTACACCCAGTATTCCACCTGTTCTCTAAAGCAAACTGCATAAGAACAAAAAAGTGGAGACTCAGCTTAAGCCAGTACGGCCAATATTAACATCACTGATTAATACCTGTCCTGTCCCTAAAGATAAGAGTGACTACAACAACAGCATGCCCACTGTTAAAAATAATTAAGTGACACATCAGGTTATGTCACATTAGCCGCCGCAACCCTTTGTTGGGGAGGTTTTGAGCACAACCAAAACAAAAGAAGAAGCTGTGCCTCTCCTTAGGGTTCGATTACTTTATTCAGCATCCAACCACTCTTAATGCCCAGTGATCTGCAGTCTTATATCCAATATCACTTAACCACCCTACTATCCCTCTTACAGGCAAACTAATTCCACTTATTGGTGTCAGAGTGAGCATTTTGACACACTGATGAAAAACAGACTTTCAAAGAAAAATCAGAAGGCAGTTTTTCCTCCTTATCTCTAGATACAAAGCGTAATTTGTTCAGGTTTTCTTTCAGCAGACATAAATGCTTCACACCTCAAATAGCATCTTCTTGCAGTTCTACTTTCAAGGTTATTAAACGCCCACAACTCCAAATGAAATTATGGTGTCCTCAATAATGCTGCAAATCCAGATCTTGCTGACTCAGCTTTCCTGCACTGCCCACACTTACGAACATCCAACAGTTCAATAAAAGGGAGTCAGGTCTTTCTGCAGTGCACATTCCTCATATGCTTCACACACTTTCTGATGCGTTTTTCCCAGCACCCCCAGTACAGCTGATGGGAGCATTACACAACAATTCGGCAATAGAGTCAGAGGAGGAATCTGCACTGTTCCCAGTCTACCATGCCTCTTTGAACTGCATTACTATAAAACAGGGCAGCAAGCTGGTTGCCACCACAGAGAAAAAAAGGACTGCCAAATTCTTAAACATGGACCCAAATGCTTGTGACTGGTTTGGTTCAACAAGGTGGGATACAAAGACAAAAAGTGAAATAGAAGATGCTTATAATATGATGAATGGCGAGTGTTAGTCACAAGTACTATGTCTCACTTTTAAATTTCTGATCGTGTTTCACCTGCAAGGATGACAAAGTAGAGGCTCACACCTCAGCCCATGATAGTGAGAGTCAGCATGTTGGAGTTAAACTGCAAAAATATTTGGCACCATCTGCCTTTTTATACATATTCACACTCGAGATTGTTCATCAGAGGATTACAGTCAGTGGTCTGTATGAACTCCCCTGGCCAGGCTAACACAGTAAATACTCAGAAGGCTTTTTGTGATGAAAACAGGCATTCCACTTTCTGTAGAGAAAAGGGGAGGATGGACCTGGTGCATTAATATTATGTAAAATAATAAGAATTTTCAAATGGTGAACACACGCCTACACATCTATATTAGGTGTTGTTTGGAAATTTACTAATGTAAAATAATCTTTTGTGTGTATCATTAAAAGACAAAAGGATCCAATAACAGCACCGGGAAGCACAAAAATACTTCTCAATGAGATGCAAGCCTGAATGATTGTTCATACAATTGAAATTGTACATGCAAGATTTAAGAATTTTTTTTTTTAACACTTTGAGACCCTTGGATTTCTGCAGACTGTAATTTCTTCCAGTGTTAGCCACGTATGAAATGTTCCAAAGCAGGTTTTGTTCGGAACAGGACATCAGATCACAGAACTGTCAGAAGAGGAGAGCCAGTGCTGTGTAAAGGGGCTGTGCTGGGCTGAGGTTTTCCTTGTTTCAGAAGAAGCAGGAGACAAGCACAGGGCTCACTGGTTAGGGGTAATAGCCCTGGACACTGCCAGAGAGGTGAGGCAAAGGGAGCTGCAGAGAGCTGCTACCTCCCTTGAGACTCTGACCCACAGAAATAGTCAAGACAGTTAAGATTTTACACCTAAATGTTGATTTAATGTTGAGAAGTATTTCAGATGCAAATTCAATTACCTGTTTTAAAATAGTCTAATTTTAATTAACCCAGATCTCAAATTAATGTAAACTAATTAAACACTGTTTAGAAATATGTTTCAGAAGACAATACCTAGTTCAGTAGGTCTCTAATGGTAGAAGATATACTTTCTTTACCAAAAATTTCTTCTTGGGAATTGAAAAAATAAGTGTGTAACTATAAAGCAAGGTCTAATACTTTTTCACAGCACTATCAAAAGTCAAGTTTTAAAAATAATTATTTCTAATTATTGTAGTACAAGAATATGACTCTAGAAAGACAAACTATTGTGTCCTACAAACATATATCTTATTTTTAGATGGTGACAGCAATAGTTCACTTACACATAGGCCAGGTTGGATGGGGTTCTGAAAAACCTGGTCTAGTTAAAGGTGTCATTGCTTAAGGCTTGGAACTAGATGATCTTTAAGATCCCTTCCAACCAAATCAAGCCATTCTATGATTTGATGTTATAAAAGCCAGCAAAGAATATTATGTAAGCAGAAGCAGAGAGAAAACTTTTAAGTGCTACAGCAAGAGTGCTAAATTTTCAATGTGCTTTAGATCTTGACAGTGAAAACAAACTGTATTTTGACAGGCAACAGTTGGAGGCTCTAATTGCTGGAGAAACCACTCCCTTAATTTTCCTGGTGAACAGTGAGTATACAGATTTTTTCATGGTGTTCATTGATTCCTGTCCACTACCCCGAGATTTCTTCCACTGAACTACACCGTGAGGTGCTACAGCAACATTCTTATTTCTCTATCAATAAGCTGACCCATCATTCAAAGACAAGCAGTTTTGCAAGCAAATTATATCACATTGGATGAGAAACCATTGTGCTGAAATCAACTGTAGAAGCAGCAGCTTAAGGATGCTATTAACTACAGATGGGGCAGGGAAAATGCCATCAAACAAACAGAAGGATGGCAAACACAATGCTTTGGTGGCAATATTTGTCAGGTCTTTCACTACTGAACCAGAGTCAGTTCAAACTTTAAAGCTGATCAGCACTCTGCAGTTGTGCTTCTGTCGCAGCAGCTCATTGAGTGGCAGCAGGTCCTAGATGTCACACAGAATGGTGCCTCTGATGAATGGATTAAATGCTGCATTTCCCGGAGGATTCTGAAGCCTTTCCTTTACCAGGAAGGTTTCAACTTTCTCGAAATAGAAAACAAACAAAAATCTTAATGGAGACAAGACAGGGGGCTGATTTACTGCTAGCCCTTTATCTACAAAGAAACTACATAGTGAGATACTTGGCACCGGCGTGTGATATATCAGCTCCTGAAGGATGGTCCCCAAGCCTGAGTTTGGCACATAAGCTCTCCCCAAAAGTGCAATCCACACAGAAAGTAAGGGAAAGCACCTTAAACAGACTATAAATCTGAAAAGAGGGGGGATTTTTGTTTCATATCCTTTGTCAGCACATTGAGTCACTTCACTGCAGCCTGCTTTCAGCAAGGATTCAAAACCTGGGACTAGGCAACTCTGCATCGCTGAATAATTTAAGCCAGAAAAGACCTCCCTAGAATCACATTCTTGTACTACCAATTAGGAATAATTATTTTTAATTAATGGTTGGACCTGGTTTTACCGACTGAATGAGAACAAGCAATTTGGAATTGATTTGACTTGACTAGATGTGAAGAAATTTAGATCATGGTATTTTTTTCCAGGACAAAATGCAAAGACTCATGTGTTGCTAATGAAAACTTGAATTTCTCCAGGATGCTTGTAAGGATAAGTAAAATACAGCTAATGACACCTTTTATGGAATTACCCTATAACATGTTCTATGAACTGAATCCTAGGCTACTGGCTGCTCTTAACATACTGTTCTTAGGCAGATACCATTGAATGGGGACATTTTAAAACCAGAGATTTTTTCTTGATTGACTTTTGGTTTTGCTTCTCTATGCTCCATGTTTAGGTGACATAAAACTGTGTGGAGTAGTAGCTAAGAAATAGATGGGTAAATGAGCCATCAGGGTAAATAGTTAACCTCTGCAAAAATGTATTTTGGTAAGACCAAGTGTTTGAGATCCAAGAATGGCAGTTACTTATATTTACATGATAGAAGACTTTGCTTTGAAAAACAGAGCTCAGAAAAGGATTTAGGGGTCATTATAGATAATCGCCTCAATGTAAGCTGTCTGGGCAATGCTGTTGCAAAAAGGACTAATGAGATTCTTGAATATGGCTGGGGTAGAATAATATGAAGCAGAAATAATGAAGGATTTCAGCATCATTTGGCGTCACGGCCAAGACCTTTACTAGGTTACTGAATGCTGTCCTAGTGTCTGCATTTTAAGAGGATTTGAAGACATTGGGCAGAGTTCAAGTGAGTGTCACAAATGAATTCTCTGGCTTTAAAAAAAAGCCCGTGCCTTCTGACGTGATGGGTAAGAAGCTCAGCATATTCAGCTCACTGAAGAGAAAGCATAGACATACCTTCATCACACTGTGTAGGTAATTGCTCTTGGGGAAGACTTATGTGAGGAGCTTTCCAATCTAGCTGACAAAGATCCAAAGAATAAAAGTTGAAGTCTGAAAAATTCAACCTAGAAAAAAGGGGAAATTTCCCAGCAACAAAGTAATGAAAGACAGAAACAGCTTATCCACGGAACTAGTGAAACCACCATCACTTGCAACCTTTTAGATAAAGACAGATAGCTCTGAAGATACACTTTTGGCCTACTTTCAGACTAGATGATTATGGTTGTCCTTCCTGGCTCGGTTAGCTGTGACCCCTTATTTCCCCTGTGCACAGCTATATTTCCTCAGCCCCTAGTGAAACAGGACTGCCTGTACTGTAATCAACGCGCTTGCAATGCTTCTGTGATGGCCCAAATGATGCTACAGGGGTTATGACTGGCAAGGATGCAGGGCTAGCGTTGTGGGGCCACGCTGGCCTCATGGTCAGGGAGAAGGGGTAACCTTATGTCCTGTTCTGACACAGTCAGGTAAGGTTTTGATAGCAGGTGTTTGAGAGATCATACTCCATTCCTAAGGATGCAAACCAAGTGCAAAATCTTCTTGGGTAGCAGTGGAGAGTGACCAACCCTTGTGAAGCTACAAATGCTTTCCTTTACATTAAGGTCAAAACTATTTTGAAACCTTGCCCTGCTTTCTCCAAACTCATCCACAGAGCACTTGGAAAGTGGAGCACATCACAGACAGGGTCAGATTGGATCCCAATGTGCTTGCTGAAGGGAGTCACGCTAGCCAACTTCACTGGTCTAAAAATTTAGAAGGCACTTATTTAGAAGGTGCTTATTTCGAGGCAGGATTCTCCAAGGAAAACTGCACACTGGAGGGCATTGCAGACAGAGAGACACCCCTGCTGTGGGATAGACAGGTGGGGAGAGCAGAGTATCAGCACTTCTGACACAATTGCCTAAAGATGGCTTTTGAAATCAAATGTATATAGCAGCTGTACTTATAAATACAACACATGAAGCAGCAATGAGTTTCAACCTGAAGCATCAGTGAAAAAACCATGGTTCTTGACTCCAGTGAAACCCCACTCAGCAGCTGAAATCAGAAACATTAATCCCATGGTATTGCCCATAATTAAAGGATCCATCTACCACCAAACAGCTGTGTAACTACTGCTGGCTGGACCTCAGTGCTTTGAAATAGGATTAGGAGGAAATGAAAAGAGAAGCAAGCATTGCAAGCACCAGTAAGACAAGCAATAACTTAGTGTGTCTTTTATTACATGGACCAAATGATAAAATTGGTGTCCTTTTGCAGTTACTCATTCTCAGAATCCATTACCAGCAAAAATGAGAGTATTACAAACAAAACTAAGGAATTCAGGACTAGAGGCATGTCAGAATCCTATCACTCAACAGTCTTTGCTTACATCGAGCATTTATTAACTTCTTTTTGCTCTAACATTTCAGAGGCCTGAGCTTGCCACTTGTTCTGGTTTTGGGTGGGTTAGAATTAATTTTCTTCATAGCAGCTGGCATACAGCAATGTTTTGGATTCAGTGTTTATAACACAGGGATGTTTTCCCTATGGCTGATCAGCATTCACACAGAGCCAAGGCCTTTTCTGCTCCTCACCCCACCAGTGAGGAGGCTGGGGAGGCACAAGGGGTTGGGAGGGACACAGCCAGGACAGCTGACCCCAGCTGACCTGAGGGATATTCCAGACCGTGTTACATCATGCTCAGTATATAAAGCTGGGAGAAGAAGGAAGAGGGGGACATTCAGAGCAATGGCATTTTTCTTCCCAAGTAACTGTTACATGTGAGGAAGCTCAGCTCTCCCGGGAATGGCTGAACACCTGCCTACCCATGGGATGTGGTGAATGAATTCCTTGTTTTGCTCTGCTTACGGATGTGGCTTTTGTTTCACCTATTAAACTGCCTTTATCTCCACCCACGAGTTTTCTCACTTTTACTCTTCCAGTTCCTCCCCATCCCACTGCGGGGGGAGTGAGTGAGCAGCTGTGTGAGGCTTAGTCGCCGGCTGGGGTGAAACCAGGACACCACTGAAATCGACTCCATCGATTTACCACCACAAGCGAGCACAATGCCTCAGACAAAGATTTACAAATGATTATCCACAGGGATGGTGTTCTCTCCTTGGGTGTCTCTAAGTGGTGCCTGTCATTTTTCTGGCTGAAAACTATTTGTAGATAATGGACAAACGACAGGATAGCAACAAGAAAGCGTCATCCTGTGAGAAAGGTGCCATATGGTACACAAATCCCATTAAGAGGGTTTAATTGTTATTTAAAAGCCTACAGACAAGCAGGAATAAAAGGGAGCCCAGTTCAGACATTCTCTGGATGCCGATTTTGCTTAGGTTTTGGTTGCAGTCAGAATGCAAGGTCCATCCCTCCTCCTGCTGGCAGCCATTAAACATGACTGGAAGAATGTGGAATAACCCCCAGTAAACCGGTGCTGTGCATTATATCTCACCAAGTCACCAGGCTCCTGCAGAGCCCGCATGCTAACAGCCAGTCCTTTCTCAGTTTCACTGACAATTTAACTCAGAGAAGCTGGTTCATCTATAACACATGATGGGAATTCCATGGTTTAAAATTTTTTGTGTCTCTTTCAGAAGTAGCCCACCCTCCTGCCACAGCCATAAGGCCATGGCTGCAAATAACATTACTTGTCACTAGTCTATTTCTTCTTTTTCCTTTTTTTTCTCTCCAGGTGATGGAAAAGAAATTAAATGGGAGGTGTTTTCAGGCAAGGTGGCCGTCCTGTGACCAAGGGGCAGTACTGGAGCTGCAGAGCTGCCATCTGCACTAGCTCCTCACATCCCAGGCTGGGCTTTCTTGTCACTGTCATGGAGGAAGGAATACAGATGAGGAGCTGGCTAACTGCTGCCTCCAGCAATCAAAAATTATGGCACAGAGCTGGCTTGCCAAACTTCAGGCAATGGAAAAAACTGACCTCTGAAAATGTATCCTGGCTGTACCATCAAGGGTATAACTGAAGTGCCTAGTTTGATTTTATTAAATTGGTGTACGGAAATACTACATCATTTAGAATCATAGGCTTTGGTTAAAGCTATGATTGCAAAGTTTTAAGCAGGTCAGAGGCCCAATTAAAAAAATTAAGTCCACAAAATTTAATCCCTCTGTACCTTTTTTCTCCAATGTGACTCTTGTTAACTCCCTAAAATTAGATTTTTAATCTCAGATTGGCACCCCATTCTCTGCCACTCAAGTAACACAAGCAGTGAGAAGATTATGGCCAATTATGTAGTATCTATTTTCCTATAATCCTTTTAACACCATAAATGCTAAATATAGCATCCAGTTTAAATTAGCTTTAACCTCAAGTTGACTCCAGTTAACCACGCAAGAACAGTCAGTAAAAGAAAAAGCAAAACCAAAAAAAACCACACCCTAAAAAAGCTAGAAAGAGGTATAAATATTCCCAGACTTAAAAAAAAATGTAGTAAGCTATTCAGTGCAAATTAACAGATGACCGCAATAGTGGTGAATTGGAAACAGCTTTTTGAAAACATGGGACTTGTGAGCCATTAGTCTGCCCCACGTGAGTGGATTGGTCACAGTACCCACCCTCACAAACAGCCATCCCAAAAAGCACAAAAAGAAATTGGGGCTGCTCCTGCAGCTCCTTTATCCTGGGTATAGTCACAAATCATTAACACTCAACACGGAGGCATTTCTGTTATTCAAACTCACACTAGTTTTTCCAGGACAACCCTTTGTAGTCATCATGAGACCTTCACAAGGAAAACTGATACATCCCCTAATGAGGGGAGGACCACCACTAGATCCTCATAAGTCAGTAGTGAGAAGAGCTAAAACAGGCTCAAAACCTAGAACAGGAATGACTTCAGTGAAACAACTGCAGAGAACCCTGCCTTTTGCTCAGCAATTGCTTCAGGAGGAAACAAGTCCTCAGGCCCAAAGCAGGGGTTTCAGGAGGTCTCCCACACTCAGAGAGGGATACCCTTGAGGGATCCCAGGGAGTGGGTGCCAGCTTTACAGCTGCCAGGGCCAGATCACTCCATGCATTTTGCCTTGGGCATGGATGGATAGGTTACATACTCACTTGTTAGCCTGTATGTTCTGTTTCTGCCTCTGCAACAGCACTTTTTCTGACCAGCTCTGTTTTTTCGCCAGCCTGTTTGCCTGAGGAGCGTAACAGCAAATGACTGCCAATAACCAAATCATCCTGAAGTAAACAACCATCAGGTGCAACACCATTAAAGTCACAGGTTCATCTCAAAATTACACTAGATTTAATACAGCTGCGAGTTTCTCCGCTTCCTACTTTTACCCTTTTCAAACACGACATGGAGACAAGGGAAGCCTACCCTCAGCAAGCTTGGCATTTTTTTACACTCCAGAGACAGAATGACTGCCAAACCCTACCCTGGCATGGGAAACGTCATAGAGATGCAAATTAAAATATATCTGATTGTGTCTGCCTGCCCATTTTGCTTCAGCTTGTTAGGAACAATTAAACAGATGCCTAATGCTGAGCAGTAGAATGAGTACCCAGGAACTCTTCCCACAGTTTTCCTCCTTCACTTGGAGGACTGCCACATACACAGATTGCGACATTCTCAAATGTTCATTATTGAGACACACTCATCTGTTAAATACAGATTAGAAGTAGAGGATAGACAGAGCTGGTCAAGGAGAAGTAATGAATCAGGAAATGTTCGTGTGTACTGTTACAGCCACTACCAAAACATGTGGTGAGCTCCTGTTCAAAAAGCTATGAAATCCCAGCAAAGTAAACAAACACATTGATAAAATGTAGTTGGGGTTCTACATCAAAAGCAGGATCAAACTGGCTGTAGGCAGGAACTCTAGCATCTGTGGTACCCTCATGTTGCTCCCAAAATATTTTTTCCTCAAGAAGCATCATATTTCTTTTATTTTCTGGAAAAGTTGTAGAGTAGAAGAGTAAACAAAACATTTTCAACTACACCTGGCTACAAAACCAAGGAGCAATAAGATAGCAACCAGTATCATAGGATATATCTGGAGGAAATACAAACTCCAGGTATTTATTTTGAGCCTCCTGAGGTTAGACTGAGCACCTCATGGAGCACAGCAGGAGTATCACTTCCTGAGGGGCACTCGGTCTCACTGAGACATGAGGGGAGAAGCAGCACCACAGAGAGCAGGGGGAGTACAAAGGTGAAAGACAAAGACAGTGGTAGAATCACACATTTAGAGGAGAAATTTATTCAGTTTTACTATATTACATTTGCAAATCTATCCAACTCTTGACTTCAGCAATCTCTTTCACTCAGGACCAAACCCTCTACAGTAGGTGATGTACAAACATCTCAAGTAGGTTACACAAGAAGTTACCTGGCTTTCATAAACTTGGCCCTTTGGAATAAAATCTTTCTGATTACTTTCATTCTGCAGAATTCTTAAAACTTTCTCACTGGTACTTTAAAGTGCTTAGCAATTAAGCAATTACATAAGCTCTCATTTCCTCATGAAATACAGGTTAGTTAAATCTTCTTAGGCTCTGCAAGGGTACATAGTTATAGTATGAAATAACAAGTCACTCCAGATGAAGGATGATGTAAAGGTTTTGCTCTCTGTATTTATTCCTAAAAACAAATAAAAACTGAGACCTCATCATAACATGAGAAAGCATAATCCTTGAAACTGAAAGAAAGAGATTCATATTACGATACAAGTGGGGCCATGGCCTGTAATAGTGAAGAGCCAGCACATCTCAGACACACAGCCCAGGTTAGGACGACAGTACGTGCACTCCGTGTGTGACAGTGGCAGCAATCCCTCGCTGCAGCAGCTGAGTCCCAGGGGCTGCCGAGGGCGGCTGCGGTGGCCGAGGGGCAGCGGTGACAGCAGCGATGTCCCTGCCTGCGCAGGGGAAGCCCTGGCGCTGTGGCAGTGTAACACTGCTCCGCGCTGGCTCTGGGCTGCGCTCCCTGCTACCGCAGCCTCTGAGGAAAGCACCTCCTTACCGCTTTAGCACAGCTCCTGGCACTAGCATGGCTGGGGGACGTAGGAATAACAACGCTGACCCGGCTGGTGTGCAGTGAAAACTCTTCTCCCTCACAACTCAAATTCTCTTTATTTGGTCCTGTGTTACCATTGCTAGAGTGCACTGACATGGCAAACTTCCACCAGAGGGGCAGGATAAGCGGCCCTATGCCGAGTCACCCCATCCTATGCCCACAGCCAGAGAAGAGGCACAGCTGATGCACACCTGAGGTTGCCTGACAACATTTCCCATCACTGCAGCAGCCTTAGTGGGCCCCAAGAAAACCTCAGTCAATCCTTTTTTCCTTAGTTTTTTTCCTGTCATAAAAAACTTCAAAACTGGAAGTGTAACGAGAAAAATATTTCTTTAATACAGCACTAAGATTTCTGGCTTAGCCAATGCCCAGGCACTTCCAAATGTCCCCAGCGCTGCAAGTCCCCTGACAAGAGCACTGGACTTTCTTTTAATTTCCTTTTTTTCACAATAGTTTTGAATCAGAATGAACCAATTTCACATTAAATTTTTCCTCACCCTCCCCTCAAGACAGCATTGAAGTCAAACTCATATCAAATCGATTTTATTTGTAATGAAACAACAGGTCTATGTGTTGAGGAGTATTGAGTACTCCTCATATATAAGTGTATAATCATGTACAAATATGGGAGTATCTTGTTTAACTTCTGCAAGGGGCTGCCACGTTCTGCTGGGGGCTCACAGCCTCTTCAGGCAGGAGATACACGGCAGAGGCAAAAGGATGCATGGCCATTTGGTCTGTTCAGCCTGTGACAATCTCACAGCCAAGAAAAAAAAACCCACTAGGCATCTCTCAGTTCTGCTCTTTCTGAAAAGTCAACATTCCTACCGTATTATTTCTCCCATGCTACAGAAAGGGAAATATAAAGCCCACAGCCTCTGTTCACCCAGCATGTGCACAGAGCACTCCAGGGTACATACTCAGATGTAACCTGCCAAAGGTGTCAGCAAGCCCTTTCCCACAGCCCACCAGGACAGGTTAACCACACCTGGTGGAAGGATCTGGGACTAGGATCCACAAGGCCCAGCAGAGGCACGTATTTATCTCAATGACTGCAGGGCATGCAATGCCCATGCTGCTGTTTGAGGCCACCGTTGCTGCTTCAGTGCAGCTGCCCAAGCAGCATTGGCCACGTGTGTCAAGAGAAGAGCCCTTTTCTCCTACCATGGCATCCATGGAAGGGAAAGGCATTGGCAGCTTGTATTGCTGTTAGTTTTCCAGGCTGTCTCTCGCTCCAGAGGCACATGCACGTAGGAATGGGAGCCAATGACAGGGAATTGTACCCTCTTGGCTGTTTCCAACTCAAGAGTACCTCCATTTGCTAGCAAGCACCATCCTCACAGTCCTGGAACTATATTAAACCTCTTAGGGATCTGTCTAACCAGGTCTCTGTCATTACTTCCAAGTAATGACAAAATAATTTCTCCAGTAAACTGTTTCTAGTAAGAGTAAAGTGTTGGAGAGAGAGAACAGTCCCCGCATCTCTTGCTGAGGGGATCTGGTGTTCTGAGTACACACCAGTCCATTTAATACAGTGACCTGTCTCCATTTACTGAATTGATTTGGCATATGAATGTTTACACTGCTGAGTGTATTTAAACTAATGGCTGCTAAAGCAGCTTATGTGAATTTTTAATCTAGCTTTTCCATAGAGTCATTTGTGGAATGACTGTTTGAAAGGGAGACAGACAAGAAATTGGGGCAGAATTTATGCTGACAGACACTGAAAATGGGATGATGTGGCCATAGCAGTCACACGGGCAGATTTGTGGCTCATTCATTACCATCAGACTGTTTCCCATAGCTGAGCTTTTCTACAGGCCACCTGACCAGAGGCACAGCCCACTCCCTGTGAGCAGACCTCAGGCAAGCCCTGAACAGCCTGCACTTTACAAAATTAATTTATCCTCTGAAGCAGAAAATACAAATTCCTCTTTCTCCCCGAGGAAAGGGGCTGGTGGGGAATGTGACCAGTTAAGAGGAAAGCCCCAGCTGAGTGACTCATTCCCCTGTGCTCTCAAGGGTTTTGACTTGATGATCTCAAAGATCTTTTCCAACTTAGTTGATTTTGTGATTTACACAGTTGTTTAAAGAATTCTGTGTGAATTACAGTGAACTTCAAAAGTTGCCACACATAATTCTGTGTGACTATCATTAAGCACTGAGGCAAAAGGACCATTGGTCACTGAAAGACAGTTTCAAGGGCCTGCTGCAATGCACAGAGACTGGCTCTGATCACAGATTACCTGATGTATTGAACGGGTGTAATATTCTGTGTAACTGTATGGTGGAAGTCTCTTTGTGCTGTTTTCCCTTAGAGAAAACAATGTTGATCTCTTACAAAACACTAAGATCTGTTATCTGTCACCAAATATATCTGTATCATACCATTTTCCTTTTCAAAGTCTTCCATACCTTTTTACAGTAATTAAGCATGCCACATCAAAAATCAAATCAGTGCAAAACCATACTGACCCCCCATGTCTGATAACTCAAATTGCTTCAGCATATGATGACAAAAGCTAATCAAGGGACAGCAAACAGTCTTTGTGAGAGTAATAATTAGATTTACTTCTCCTAATTCCTTGCACATGACTTTCTGATGTGCGCTGCAGGCTCCTCTACCCACCACACTGCAGCCCTGCAGACAACACAGGACCAAGTCTAGGTATTCTATATAACCCGTAACTTCTCCACAGGCCCTCCTGTAGGCATTGCCATTACTGTTTTAAATATGACCAATAGATTACATAATGTATGTTTTAAAAATGACCATTGTCTAAGCCTACTGTTCTGACACTGATATATCCTTACCAACACTGGTGAAAATATTGCTTCAAAATCAGAGACAACAAAACCAAAAAACTCCTTCAAGAGGACTGGTGCTGCCTGTCCCATCAAACATCTCCACCAGCATGTGCCCCCACAGAGCCAGGAGCTGGAGCCGCTCTCACAATCACAGATCCCTGGTGACTGTCCCACTGCACTCACAACAGCCAAAGAGCACAATTTGAGAGCCTCTGCTCAGAGCAGAGTGTTGGTGATACAAGATATAGATAAAGGAAAATGAGATGGGAAGGGATACATAACACAATTATGGTTCCCATCTTTCGTTTCCTGGAGAAAACCATATTCCATTAGCATGACTCCAAAGGTGAAGAGTCAGTTCCCACCACCTGTCACAGCAAGAAAAGAAAAAATCACCTTTGGGTAATGCCATCCTGGGGATAATCATGTCAGCTCAGCCTGACAGCCGCTGCAGCTCTGAGAAGCAGGAGGAGCCAATGCAGCATGATGTGGCCAGCCCTGCCCTTTATGAAAGCCACCTTCACTCCTGGGTGGTTGAAGCCATGCTCTGAGCAGGTATTTCCACTTTTCTGGGCATCCCACCTCCCCCACAGGAATGGCAGCACCTGACTTTTGCTGCAGCATCCAAAACCACGGAAGGAAATGGGATGATCTCCTTAAGCCACAAGATCCACCTGGCAGTGGATTTCTGGGTGATTATCGCATACCGCAGTTGTCCCCGGACTTTAATCACCCAAGAAGCGTGATAATCCCCAGAATACATGCCCCAGTGTGCCTCATCAGTGGCAGAAATTACAGCGATGCATAAACAACGAGCTGTGCCTTCCACATGCGCTCGGGTCTGGCAGGAATCCCGGGAGCTTTCTCATGCCCTCTGCTGGGTCAGGTGCAGAAATCGCCTCTCTTCTTCCACCGCTGCCAGCTCAAAGGCATGCCACAAGGTCATCTCCAAACACAGCACGTCAAGTGTTTGCTGACTAGATACTTGGATTCACAGCTGGGAAATGGAAGGTCATCCAGTGCTGTGCCCCCTCTCAAAAAATAAAATTATTTGGAAGAAAGCTGCTGAATGTAGATCGTCAGTCCCACACTGATAGCACAAAATGGCAGGAAGCCAAGCAATGAGAAGGGACAGCCACAGGACTCTGATATCTATACCTTCAGTATTAGAAACTGCTTTGGTGTTCTAACAGGGGAGAGCTTCCATTTCCTTCGGTCTTTGCTGAAGCTGTAGTAGAAGCATGGGCTGTTTCTGTCGGATTTCTAATCAGAAGTGGACTATACGATTTCCTGCAGAAACCAGGGTGTCCTCTCTCAGCACCCGTTCAGACTGTATGAAAAGGGAGGTTGGATAAGTAAGACCAGAACCAAAGGAGTGCCTGAAAGTACAGAAAATATTCCTTGGGAGAAAGTGAAGACACAGAGGTGCATTCAGGCTGTAGTTACAAAACAGCGGAAACCTCTGAAGGCCTGGCTGGCTCCCCCATTCAGCACTTGTCTAAGGAGCCCGGCCATGGCTCAGCTTGTGATTTACTTTAGACTTCCAGGACAGAGCTGACTGTGACCAGTCAGAGGGACGTTCATTATCCGGTCTCTTCAGGCCAATGGCCACTGGCAGCACACACCTCCCCGCAGCTTAATCGGCTCTAAGCAGCCCAGACGGCAGCTGGCATTTGCTTTATGCTCTTGCAAAAATGCTGCGGATTTTACTCTGAAATCTGGATGTGACAAACTGGGAGCAAATAAAGATAGCTGATGGTGATACCCAGGCATCTGAGCAGACTACCCTTAATGGAAAAGAACTCTGCCAGGAAGAAATTTGTTTCTTATATTTTTAAGATTTATATTTTTGTTTGCTGTTCACCAAACAAATCATCTGAACAGTATTAATCTCCTACATTGTAACACGTCTTCATTGACATAATCTTAATGCATTACCGGAGTTACAATAGAAAGAAATAAGAAAAAACAAAAGACAGTGTCACAAGTGAATTAATATTTGACCCACTGATCATAAACCACAGTGTACACATCCTTGGAGAAAGGAAGCTTTTATCAGGATCCTCATGAAGTGTTTAGAGAGTACAAACTTAGGACTTCCTCTTACAAAACTCCTGTTGAAGCCAATAACTTCAAGGTAGTTCCTAAATGAGGAAAAAGCTGGTAAATGTTCTATCAAGCATGAAGATACCAACACGTGTCAAGGAATGTTTTACTTTTTACGTCAAAAACACTGCCTTGTACTTCTTAATTCCCTTCAAATAGCTCTACCACTACATGCATACCATTACCCTATACATCATCTAGTGAAAATATATAACATTTTTAAACAAATTTTCTAAACATATACAACTGCCATCAGAGTCTCAGAGGTAACGAATCAGACAGCTGATGTTTCTGTGCAGAATTCAGTGTCAGCATACGCCAGCCAAGAGCAACACTTGTTAAAGCAGCAAATCAGGGTTAATAGTGGTAAGTAACAGAGAATGAAGTTTATGTATCAAATCGTCTAAGAAGCAGGAGGAAACATTAAATAAGTGCACTCTGTCATCCTGAAGGTGGAATTCATGTCTTGGTATTTCCCAATAACTAAGTTCCTTCTCACTTTGGAAAAATGTGTCTTTTACATGCAAAAGGTGGCATTAGATCTCTGTGAAAGAAATGAAAAGGCAGAGGTCGCTCCATACCTCAAACAAGAAAATAAAATATTTTTTCCACAAAAAATAGACATGCAGAAATTCTGTGTTGTCCGTAACAATAAATATACTCTCTAGAAAACAGAAATGAGTTACAGTAAATAGAAGGAACCCCATTCCCTGCCAGGCTGCATCTCCTGTAGCAACTGGCATATGTGCAAAGTGAAATTAGACTCTATCAAAGAATGCTTCTCCATCTGCTGACACTCTGCTTCTTCTGTGCTCTCTTTCTCCTTTGCGTTTAAAAACTTCCCTAAAGGCTAGGCACTAGATAAAGGGATGTGGGGCTGAGCTGAAGAAGAAAAGGGCTTTTTCCCCCAAAACACACGCTACCTTTGCACCCCCTACTGGGGAAACAGCCACGAGCAAACAGCCTGCAGAGTCTTCACCAGGGAGACCTTTCCCCCATCACCCAAATGTAACCACAGAGGAGCAGTTCTCATCCTAAACAGGTCGTTTCTTCTAACCCCGTCACAGCAATTGGATTCTACTCAGAATCTTTACCGATTCTTAGTTGCAACCAGTGAAAAGTTTACACATAGGACTAATACGTAGTAAGAGAAGCTCATGAAAATCCTTCATTTACCACATTCTTGCAAGGTAACTCAGGTTTTTCAGTTGATTGGTTGGGGGGTGTTGTTTTTGGTTTTGGGGGGTTTTTTTGTAAGGAAGGAGTACCCTTTGCTGAGTAGAAATGTCATTTAATTACAAAAAAAAAGCTCTAGTAGCAATAGATCATAAAATAACATGTCCAGAGGACAAACGTTTGCTAGCCACTGAAAATCAGACTTGCTGTTGACACACAGAAATGGCTGTGACAGATTTTCTGTAGCGAGGCTGGCAAGACCTTTTCCAGAACCTTTGACTCTCTAAGGTCAACAGCAGATCACACCATAATATTTTTGTTCTTGTCTTTATTATATTTTTTATTAATATAAACAGCAAAACAAGGGAAAATTTTCATGATACTCAGTAGAAAAATGTGCTAAAATAAAAGTATCCAAGAAAGCCACCCAAGAAGTTATGTATTTGTTATCCCAGTTTATCAAAGACGGCAATAAAGCCATGAAGAGCAGCTCTGCTGTTATGTTTATAACCAGAAGGTGGCATTGAATGGCCACAAATCTGCTCCCAGCGTCCTTAACTGCTGCCTGCCCGAGCCGAGCAGGGAAGGGTCCTGGGTAGCCCAAATGGCAAGGGTAGCATTACGGGTAGATTTACGCGTAGCGTAAACCTGAAATTTAGGCTACCACTTCCATAAACTCCCTGGAATTAGAGCAATGTAAGCTCAGGCGAATTTCAGAGGAACGGGTTCCCGTGATCCTTCCCCCTAATTCACATCGTCTCCAAAGATAAAGGTCACGCTAGAGAAACTGGGGGTGTGGCTGAATCCTCAGCTGGTTTCCAGCAGTTCCGAATGCCACGCTGCCGCCTTGCCTCTCCTTCGGTGTTTCTCTGTAACTTCATGGATGGCCCAGGCAGCAGCTTGCCAGGTTTTGCTCGGACAAAGTCCTCTCAGGACCTGGTGCACAGACCTGAGCCCTGCCCGAGTGCGAGGGAAAGCCGCTCGGTGCAACTGGGTGCACGTTGAAAGCAGGTCTCGCATGGTTGTAGTCTCGGGGAAGAAAAATGCACACCTGCACACTGACACCAAAGAGAGCCTCAGAGGCACGAGGTTCAGCGGAGCGGCAGCTGGATTCCCTGCCGCCCTGCCCTAGATCCGCAGCGCTCCCCTCGGCGCGGGGTGACACGCACTCCTGAGCCCGGGCACGCCCTGGGCTGCTCTGCCCGCGCCAGCACCTGTCTGTCACGGCTGCAGGAGAGCTGTCCCGTCACACGGGAAAAGTCGAGGTTCAAGGGGCGCTGGGAATATCCGGTGAATGCGCTGTTCCAGAGCAGCCCTCACCCCTGCACTGCACGCAGGGTGAGCAGCAGGGCGAGGGAGCAGCGCTGGGGACGCGCACAGGCACACGCTGCCTGGCCCCAAGCTGCCCCTCGGCACAATGGCAGGATTTCCAAGTGGACTGCAGCAAAGAGCAGAGCAGGGACAGGCCCTGCTCCCCTCGGTCTGCCACATCCCCTCATCAAGCTGCGGTCCTGCCGTCCCTTTGAAGGAGAGGGCTTTGCTGTCACAGGGCCAGCTGTCAATCAATCATACTAACACGTGGTGCTCTGCCCGGAACAGCTGCTGCCCCAACACAGGCTCTGGTATACTGACAGAAACGAACTTAGAAACAAATAAAAAATGAACTTCTTTTTTACTAAGGCAGCTCAACACGGCTATTTCATTTATTCTTTTTAATGAGCTGATCATTACTCCTTTTCAGTGAAGCCTTGTCTTATTTATTCTAGTGCTACCCCCAGCACATCAAAAAGAACTCATCTGGGAGAAGAAAATGCCATTTACTAAAACATTGCAACAGGGGAAAAAAAAAAAAAAGCAGGCATCCAAAATTGCAAAATGGAAGGATCAACTGTTCAGGACATTTCGACTGTAATGCAGGATAAGGTGACAAGGTGAATACTGGGATTTCCTTCTTTCTGTGATCATTTACATGCAAATGCAAAAGGAGACTCTCAAAAGGAACAATCCAGTTGTTGGAATCACTCCGTATCTACACGGAATAAGTAGCAATTCTCTCAATGAGCTTTGACCTCATCTCGAACTATATGTTTAGCTTTGCTTAGGAAAGAAATAAAGATAAAAATAATATATTTTTATTCCTGTATTTCGGATAAATAATTCAGAGGATTCTGAGTGTTTGGAAGTTTCTTTGTTTTGAAGAGAAGGGCCTCCAATGATGGACATTTAAAGAAGAGATCAGCTTTGTCAACACTCATGGCAGCCCGGACAAAATGAATATATGCATGCAGAGGGAAAGCAGAGAAATAAAATTCAGGGTTGGAAGAAACCTTGCCATTTGGGCTGCCAGTCATCTGGATCAGCAGAGCCTCCTGACAGCCTACAAATCTGCATTTCCTTTTCCTGGGGCTTGGTAGTTGAAGGACAGAGAGGACAGGCTGAGACCAGCTCCCAGCATGACATGTGCTAGATGTGCTCCTGAGTCACACCTGGACATGAAATATAAACGTGGTGTGTGTTCTGGGGGGTGCTCAGGTGTGAGCCCTGTTACTGCTGCCCCAGAAAACGTAAGGCAGGGAAAGGTTTGGAGTGAACAGACAATGGCAGGTCGATCCAATCAAAAGCACAGTGATGCTCAGTTTGTAGCACATGAAACTGCTGAAAGATTGAGTGCTCAGAGAGACTGAGGGAAATGCAAACAGAGCCCCCGGAGGGGAACCATTTTTCAGCAGGTCATGAGCAAGCCAATAATGATTTCCACTTCATTTGTATGTGTGCTAAACATACTTGGCATTACTTCAGAGACTGGGGTCAAAAGTTCAATGATTGCTAAAGGCATTGTGCTAGAAGATGCATCTGGATAGCTGCTAGCAGAGGGTCAAAACCAGGTTTGCACTAACCCTCACCCCTGCCCTGTCCTGGTAGGGTTTCCCAACTGAGATCCATTATATATGCAACTGGCACACTGAAAAATGGCCACAAAGTTTATCTTGCATGTTACCTCACTGCCAGGATGCTTCAAAACAGCAAGCAGAAAGCAGAGCAACTAGGGCCTGCATCCCTTTTGCATCTCTCAATAGCCTTTCCATGCTGCTGGTCTCCTGGGCCAGCAAGAGCCTTTCTTTTCTCCTGACCCTCTTCAGCCCACCAAAAACATATCTAAGCACAAAAATCGAGTCATGCATACATGAGCTGGGGGAGCAGCTCCCTCAACCAGCCATTGCCATGGCCCTCTGGCGATGCAGGACACTGCACCGTTAGCTGCTCGCTGCTGGCTTTGCTGTAATGCAGCAGCAGCAGCACCAGTCCCAGCACTACCTGACGTGCCTTGAGCCAAGAGACACACTTAGCAAGCAAAGAGTTGGACAGGTTAATAACTTAATTTCTTGGAGACACCACCAGCATTTTAGCCTCCCTCTTCAGGCTTTGGTGGTCTGGTGGACTCACAGTGTCTACATCACATGCTCTGAGATACATGGTGGAGTTTCCCCCCACTTCCAGAGAACTCCTTGAACTTCATGACCTCCTTATGCTGCCCCTTATGGTCCCAGTAACACTTCACTGTTCTTGGGGAGAAGCTGAAAAGGAAACTGTTTGCAAGCACAGGTTTCTCTGCCTGAACACGGTAACAAACCTGCAGCATTAAAAAAAGAGGGTCAAGTACACAAACACAATGCTGCGAGTGCCCCTTTCCACCAGCTCTCGATTTCTTCTTGACTCCCTTGCCTTTCTCGGAAACATACCTGTGTCACAGAGACTCCCACAATTCCCTGAGTTTCAGCACACAGTTTGACTTCCTTTGCATTGAACTAGCAGGAAAGGAGGAGATTTATGTTGGTCCCAGGTGCATTACATTTCCCATGGAAAAGAAATCTTCCCGGGAAACCACAAGCAGACTCAAGGATAATGGAGGACCAGAGGCTTCCACTAACTCACACAGGGCGTGGCTGAACTGGATTCAGGTACCAAATACTGGCTGGGGAAGATAGAGGCTCATTTTTCAAGGACCCCTGTGCAGCTGTCTTGAACTTGAATAGGAGCTTGCAATGCGTGCTCTAAGGCTGTAAGCCTGATAGATATGCATTGTCAATTTGACTTTTCACAGGGTGGGGAGGAGTAAAGGAAACAAACCCATTTCTTTTTTTAGCGATTCTCCCCTGCCTTTTCCATAATTAAATTGACCATAATAACCACTGTACTAAATCTAATAAGAAGTCTGAGTTTCTGGTTTCCATTGGCAGCCATTTGCACTGCTCACTTTAGGCAACTCACTAAAGCATAAGAACAGCATTGCAAGACAACCTTCTTGAGTCAGTAAGTAAGAAGAAAAGCTTACCTAGACAGTATTAAATCACTAAAATTGATTGCACTCTATTGCTTATGCTCTGATTCCACTGGCAGAAAGGCTCTGCACTGGCTTATTTACACACACACTAGTGAACTCATTCCCACACAGCTGCTTTCCACCTCAGAGCAATAACAATTAATAATAAAAATAATTAAACCTCATCAGCCTTCAAGCATCTGGAAACCCCAGAGCCCCATTGCCAGATCCTCTGAAAATGCATCAGCCTTCCCACGAGAGAGACTGGGGCTCAATTCCTGCAGGGACTGGCTGCCAGAACTACCACGGCGCCTGGTCGTCACACTCCAGCAACAGATTATTTCGTGCTATCGACCCCCCTGCTCTGGGTTAATTCTTTTAATTGTCTCACCACATCTTTTCCCATTAGGCTGATGTAACTTGTTTAAGCATACACAGATTGATTTATGGCAGCACTAGGGATGTTAATCAGATGCCTGCTCTCCACTTAATGCACGCTCGGTGAGAGATGCAGGACAGCAGTCTCCCATATGGGAGCTCCAGCCTTTTGCCTTGAAATCAAAGGCAGCCTCCCAGTGAGAGCAGAATTACAGCACTCTAAGAATAGTGGCCTCCACTGGCGTTACGAGTAAGGCAAGGTCACTGCATCCTGCTCTCAATTCTCAAGTGCCATCTTCTTTAAATATAGCAGCAATCAAGGAAATGGAAAATCTCTTTAAAAGTTCGCTGTTAGGAAATTACTGGAGCCCACTGAATTCCTAAAATCTTGTCAGGAGGTAAAGAGTTCCCTTCAAATGCAACCTCATTTGTCTCCAATTAGAATCAGTTTCCTTCACAGTGGATGTTCAACATCCTTTAGCTCATTGCTGCATGTTCCCTGCATTTCCCTTTTACTCAAGGGATGTGCACATAGTACAGAAACCTGCACAGAACAACCTTCTGCTCCATACATACAGTTTAAGTCATGAAATGCACAGAATACATAATGCTTATATACTATGAGTTGAAAAACAGAGCTCTCAACAGTACCAATAAAAATTTGCAAAGCTTTGGGAAAAAAATAGGGTACCCCACAGAACCAAAGTACTTTGCATTCTGTTTCCATGTTCACAAGTAAAACAACTGGGTACATTAAAAAATAATTAAGTTCGTCTGCAGGTGCTACCATCTAACTGAAAGTCAAAGAAAACTTGCCCCATAATTTTGTGTTTCTGGGACAAAAAAAAACCCTAAAGAAACAAAACAACCAAACCAAAAAACTCCCACACATCCACTGTGCCAAACTGCTTAAGAAAACTGAAATTCTGCTTCTGAATCTAACCTACATAACCAAGCATTCTTTGGGATTACAACTGGGACACCACCAGTCCCATCACATTTTGACAGCAAATCCCATGCATTTTCCCACCAGCAGGAGGGCTCAGAGCAGGAGCTCTCTCAGCTGTTTCTCCCAGGTACTCCTCCTGCTACCCAGTTGGTCCTGCCTTGGTTAGCAGCAAATGGACTTCGTCTCCTTGGATTTTCAAATCCTCCAGAGAGCTTTCAGTACAATTTCTAAACGCAAACTTACTAGGTGTGCTGACAAATCTCACCACTTCTTATGAAGTTTATTCCACTTATGGTCTACTCTTCTCAGTTTGGGGGGCCATTGACATGCTCAGGATGAGACACCAGGAAAGAGAGGGGAAACTAACACTAATTCCATGTGCTTCCAGCCCAAGTAAGGAAGCAACAGGAGGTGCTCTGCCCCTGAGAGCCAGTCAGTGAAGTCCAGATTTCTAACATCAGGTACCTCATACTTACAGCAACTTCTCTGAGAACAACCTTCATGCTAAGAGCAACTTACAGTATTTTCAAACAAAATAAGAGAAAACTGTACAAGTACCTTCAGATGGTTCATGAACAGAGAAAAAAAAGTCTAATGTATTTTTAAGTACAGATTGTTATTCAACCTTATTCAAAAATACCAAAGGCTGCTTTGATAGATCTAAAAGCACCAGCAGGAGTCATTGCCCTTCGTACCTTGCAAAGAGAAGCCCCCAGCTGACAAAGGCCACGTGGACCATACACTGCTCTGAAGCTGCAGTGGCAACAGAGACTTCAACAGATACTCCAAGTGACAAAAAGCACCACAAAATCAGTAACTTCACTCTTCTGCCTTTACTGGCAACCAATTCCAAGCCTTCAGTCCAACAGCAGCTTCACAGTGACACCAGCTCATACCATCCCAAGACCAGCCTCAGGCTAGCAGGCTAAGAATCAGTCCTGTAACTTCCTGAGACAGGAGACATGACGCACACCTGATTTCCCTTCCTAAATTTGTCTGAATACCAATCCCACACACCTGTAAGGACCTACAAGGTGGCTTCAGTCTCAATTGGTTTTATCTATGCTGTAGAAAGGAGCAGTTTCTCTCCTTGCTTACAAGCAGTTTCCAATGCTTTGAAATGCCACAGCTATTCAAAATATTAAGGCAGAGGATGAAAGCTACAGAAACAACTTCTTATGAACTAAACAGTGCACTGGGAAGAGATGGGCAAGTCTGGTGGCAAATGCTGCCACAGACAAGCCTAACATGTATGCACATGAGTAAATATCTAAGATTTAGATGCATTAGATGTACATGAGTAATTATCTAGGTTTATAGTTTCTGATTTCCTTAGGTCACATGGAAAAGTAGGATCCACTACAACTTTATGTTGTTCGTCTCCAGACACTAATGCCTAGTTCATACTTAGAATTTTCTCCTTGCAATAATTTTGTAGAAGGCATTACAAAATTGCCAGATGACTGAGCTTTTCTTGACAGTGATATTTTATGCAAATAGTTAGAAGATACAAGCTGACTTGTATCCTGTCACTGGAATATGTCACTTACAATATATCTTGCAAGCATATATTTAATTATTTGCCAAGATATTTACCTCCCCATTTAAGTAAAACATTCATATTCAATTCATTCTGCTTTGGACAAATGAATGTTTCTGCAGATTACCAACCCAAAATATCTGACAGGTTTTTTGATATATCCTTCTTCCGTAGTCAGCATGATGAGAATGTCCAGCATGATGGAAACACATATTTAAACAGTCAGCAAACCAAATTGCCAATCTGACACCACTTTTAAAGCCACAGAAACTATTTGTGGGCATGTGGAAGATGTGTTTCCTGCTATCAAGTTCTGAGAGGCTGTTAAGCCATGAGGAATTTGATTTGGACTGCAGCAAAGTCCCAAAAGGTGAGCAGAGATGAGTAGCTAGTGGAGAAGGACATCAAGAATCAGGAGCATCCAAACGTTCTTTCAGCTCCTGTTCCCTGCAAAATTGGATCAGAAATGAACTTGGGGAGTCTTGGAGCAAGGATAGATTCTCTATTTTTACAACTCAGAAGATGAAAACCAGGATAACTTTGAGGAAAAAAGTATACTATTGTGGTTGGTTGGAGAACATTTTCACAGGCTTCTGCAAAAGAGCAAAGACATGATAAGACAAAAATGGTGTTCAAGGACTAGGAAAATAAGCAGTCATTGGGAGGAACAGCACCTTCCCAGATTTTACAGCTGCTTCTTGAATCTCAAAGACAGATGCCACTTGTCATCCTCATGTAGTCTGGGACTAACACAGCAAATGTTTGAAGGATATAAAGAAGAGGAAAAAGTGGTTTGAGGTGATGCACACAGTAGACATAGGCTTAGCAGGAACAAAACAGGAAAAGAAATTTCTAACTGAACATCAGGAGACCACTCAAGCCTTGAATTTTATTGGACAGGTAAGTATTCTCCAAGAGGGAAAGCGGAAATTCCATTCACTGAGCTATTTACATGTTCAGAAATTACTCTGTCGTACAGAATACCCTTTACTTTTAGAGTTGGAACACCATCATTTACTAGCTTTCTTTTAACTCTAACTGAAGAATTGTCTATTACAACTATCAGGAACATCAGCTATTGCTAGAGCTGACATAAGCTTAGACACAAATCCTTGAATAGCTTTTTCTCTTATTTTTCACATCTATTTTTCCTCTCGCTCTCTCTAAGCATTATTTCCAAAGAGTGAAGCAGCATGAAGTATGGGTGTAACATTAATTTAAAAAAACCCACCCTGATCATTTTACCATTCCTGAAAGTATGACAACCATCAATAAAAAGCAGTTTTGCTTATTGAACGAAGCTTTTAGGGCACATTTTCATGTACAGTCCCCATCCCACATTACACCTGCATCACACCCGAAGTTTTGACAGAGAGTTACAAGACACACGGTCTCCCCAGACGGCTGTGCCTAGTGGCTAATCCTGCTAACCCCAAAAGTACCACTGGTTGGAGGGGCTAAGGCTTGTCCAGCCAGGACTGCCAACCAGCCCAGGTGGAACCCAAAGCAGGAGCAAGGGCACCAAGCCCTGCCTGGCACACCCCTGCCCAGTGCCACCTGATGGCACCACCAGCCACGGGGTTTGCCAGCCACTGGCAGGACTCCCTCTTTCCTCTGCTCCACAGAGGTGCTCTGTGTGCCTTCATGTGCTTCTGTCTGTACTGTGTGTCCATCTGCCTTGGCAACAAAGGTTTTAAAGCCCAACAGGAAGAGCAGAAACCTCAGCTACTACTGACATACAGGAGTATGTTAACGGGTAATGCAAAATACCCGTTGTTTTCTCGATAATTACATCCATGACAATAGTTTATTGGCCGCCATTTGACAGCCCGACCATTTTCTGTACAAAAATGCATTTGAAATTAAGCTGTTGAAAACGAACCTTACCTGCTGTCTCTTCCCTTTTCCCCTACCACACTTCCAAAGATTGTAACATACTTGTCAAACTAGGCGAGCCTCTCCTATTTGGCAGAATCAGATTAGCAGGTCTTTTAATCAAAAAAGAAACACGTAATTAGTTTAGTCGTAAGTGCTAAAAAGTATCGCCATATCCTGAAGAGGGCAAGCTCTCTACTGCAGATATTAAGTACTCAGGCTATTAAGAGTATTAATATTTTGCAGACCTGTAGGACTCCAAGTCTCTGACTCATCGTGTTTGGACACCTCATAGCAAAAACTTTTTCTCCTGTGAAAGAAAGGCTCCTAAGGATGCACAATTAACTCAGTTCCATTCCTGACAGCAGAGTGCATCACAGCAGTTGTTGCTTCTCTCTCTCTCTCTCTCTCTGTAAAATCGCCCTGATACAGCATCAAAAACAACTGTCATTTCAAAGCACAAGGACTATCAATTCAGTAGGTAGCAAGACAAGCAAGAGCAGACTGTACACAAGTAATTTTATCTGTTTTACTACTCATATGTTTATTTTGATTTTTGGAGAGAAACCTCTCTCCTTTTTCCAAAATTCCCAATGTAGGTAGGTATTGCTTTTTAAACTGAGTGTTAGAAAGGTGATCAACTGGTTACACTAAACGTCACTTTACCCTCACATTCAACTTAAACTGATGCCATCATCAGACATGAAGGTTTGTATGCTCATATACGTTACATATTTTCTAGGATTTTTTCTGAAATCTTGAGGATCCTAAGTATCATATCTCTTCCTGGGCCATGGGCTTTTCTGGATTCAATAATAAATTCCTTTTTATTGCCAAACAGTCATCCTGAGCTTTATCTACAGCCTCTAGAACAAAGAAAGTGATAAAAGTCCTGGTGCATCTCTGTTCTTTACACAGATCCAAAGTCTTCTCTATCTCCTTCACATTAATAGCGATCTTCCAAATCCGCATGTTCTGCACTGGAGGACAAATGAAGTACATCACCTCCTCCGCATTCCTCCTCTCAAGCTAAATAATTGTCACATCTCTGGGCTTTGGGATAAAAGCACAAAATTTTAAAAGTCATCTCATCTCACCTTGAAGTCCCTTCCCAAATATAATTATAAATTTCTGAGCCAAACACCAGGGAGACTTTTTTTAACTTTAATTTACTTTGGGTCCATCAACTTTGACCACACTTGAAGGTACATTTTCTCCCCATTAGTTCTGTTTAGACAAAGAAGCTCACGTAGCGATGACGCATCTCTTGCAGATAAGGGTATCCGCTGATTTGATTTACTAAGGAAGCTAAATTTATTATGCAACATTTTACAAGTATAATTCTGCTTTCTCTTGATGGTAATAAATTCGATATCAACTCCCACGAGACAAGAGAACCAGTCCTTTTATTATCCAGACATGACCCCCAGAGCCAGATTCCATTTTAGAGACGGGAAATGACCATATCTCTGATTAAAAGGGAAACTTTAATCAAATAAAGTGCCTCATCAAGAGCCAAGATTCCAATACTCCTGACTGCAGCACAGCACGATCCAAAGTCATATCTGCCCCCAACCCATTACCGCCTACTGCAAACGTGATATCCATCCCAAACAGGAGGTGCATCCTTCAGCCATTTCCTCATCATCTGGGTAGCTGCTCCTCCCATGCTCATAGTCCTGTGCAGAAACGTTCTCAAGAAGCTACCCCAGGGTCTGTTTGAGGAATCGGAGGAGGATGGACTTTGTAGCATTTGGTTTGATTTTTTCCCAACTAAATCAGTCTCACAGGTGACAAGTATCTTGACACCATGCAGCCAAGCGCAGTACCCTTGGCTTTCAGCTCAGCACCCTTCCAGTAAGACTCTTCTATTCCTTCAGACACTTTCCTTCTACACCCTGAAATTAGCTTTTGAAGCATTTAGGATAATAGCTTGTTTAGAGTCCCAGGTCAAGAGCTTTGTCACGATTGTCGTGGTGCATTTCAGCAGTTTTACAGTAGATGTAGTAAATGAGTAACAAATAACGGTAACAATGACAATATGGATGGCTAGGAGTATTGTTACTTTAAATATGCTCTAAGGTTCCACTTCCGTGTAAGCACAATCGGATCTGTATGCCACTCCATGCAAGGATACATCTTAAAGTCTTTCTGGCCATCTAGAATGTTTTCTTGCAACAGAGCAAGATACAGCAACTGACAGATAAATCATCTCCCTTTCAGCTGTGGAAGCCCGGCTACGCAAGCAAATGAAGTTGCCCGAACTCCACATCTACTCAGGAACTTCTCGGCTGAGAGATGCGGTTATTTCATACAACCTTCTGCGGAGATCCTCTCTGGATCAACCCACATGTCATTTCTGCTACAGGAGTAATGATATGCTGCTTTGTGCTGAGGAGCATCCTCTCAATACTAGAGCCTCTGCACCGAGTGAGGCCCCTTGCTCTGCAACGCTTCCAGCTGCCGCGCTGGCCCGGCAAAATGCGGGCAGCGCGTAACACAACCGCACTGGAAGATCATTCCGCTTGTGTTTGTCTGAGGGTCAGACGCGCTCCGCAGGAGGATAGTTACTGCGTTGCTCTCTGATTTCCAGCGAAGCTCCCGTGGTCTCACGCCCCCCCTGAGGCGGGGCAGGGCTCAGCCCAGCCCTGCCAGCCCCGCTCCCGACTAGCCCAAGTCCCCCCACACCCTGCCCTGGCCCGGCTACGCCGCCGCGGGCGAACCCGCGCCGCGCGTTGGCGACCAGCCGCGAGCAGCTCCCCGGTTAGACGGCGGCAGCACAGCGGCAGAGCCCTTAATCGCCGACCTCCGCAGGCGAGCCGGGCTTCGCTGGGGCGGCGGCGATGCAGGGCCGAGA
>VZTG01000482.1:2025091-2121209 GCA_013397845.1 Melanocharis versteri
AGCGGGAGCGGGGGCAGCGGGTCCCGCGGAGCGGAGCGGAGCCGAGCCGAGCGAGCTCCCCTCGCCAAACTCCGCGGCTTCGGCGGCACCCACGGGGCCGCCCCTTTTGCCGCCGCCAGAGCGTCCCGCCGCGAAGGGCGGTTCGAGAGGGAAGGGGCTGCCTTGGGGCTGGGGCTTGGGAAGGTCTCGGGGCGTGCCGGCAGCCTCCGGCGGAGCGTGAGCGCTCCCCGACGGGTCCGGCGCTACACGGCCCGCAGGCAGCTCACGGCCGGCGACCGGGCGGCTCCTGGCTCCGCTCGCAATGTCCACGGCCGCAGCAGTGCGCGCTTCACACGTGTATTCCTGACAACGCACACATTCCCTCTTAACTTCAAGCATAGATCCCTGAAAACTTTAAGCTTATCCTCCTGATAACACTGAGAGTGAGGGTGAATAGATGGGGGCTGAATGTGTTGCCCCAACAACATTATATACTGCAAGCTGCCTCCCGAGTCCCCCTTGTCAGGAGAACTCAAGCATAAGCACATGGGCTTATTTTAGTCCTTCTCCGCTATCTGCTAACGGAGAGATCAGTGCCTTTTGTTGTGGATTTGAGTTGCTGCTTTGAGCTGTGGGGAAGGCCACCCGGCTCCCCAGCCTGCTGTGACTCGCAGCCACCGTGCTAAGCTGCTCACTCCGGCCCTCCAGCTAAGCCAGCTGTAAATAAAAACAGCTAGGATTATTTTTTTCTTTTTTTGCCTAATAACTTTGACAATGTACCTCACAGCTTTCTAGTGAGCAACTTTGAAGTCATCTCGAATTTCTGCAGGATCTTCTCCTGTGTCAGTTTTCTTGTCCTTTATTAAGCAAAAACAAGATTGGGTGTGATGCTAAGCTGTCAGCACTTGAACCAGAGACAAAGCCTCCGTTCATCCCTGAAACGGAGAAATGCACAATTCAGGCTACCACCTCCAAACTCTTTATCACACCGTTTTTACAGATACGCAGGGATGTTAGTAGTAGCATTTCCCAGAGACACTGAGCCGATACAGACTTTTAGTCTGCGTGACACCGTATTGCAGTTTGACAAAAAAGCATAAGGAAAGAAAGAACAAAAGTCTCAGCAAAAAGAATACCAGCAGGATTTTTCCTTTAAAGGGAGTACAGTTTGAGGGGCTCTATAGACAAAATGGCTGCTCCGTATTTGAATGTGGGTGTGGGGGCTGTTGGCCAGCCCATAAACAACTGGGCAAGCCAACAGTCTTCCAAGGGTTATAGGACGTGCATTATTTGAGGTGCTTTGAACCTGTGCTTTAGGAATGGAGTGCACAGCTAAGTGATGAGCCCTGTGCAGCACACGAGAGGCAGCGGAGCAGCCATGGGTTAATGTGGCCTTTCCACGAGGGAAATTACCTCTCACCTGGGTCGAAATTGTGAGCAGATGACAGATCAACATGAGTTTGCTGTGTGGCTCACTGCAGGGCCCCAGGGACATCTCTCAACTCTGTACAACCTATTTCACAGCACATGACAGCCAGTGCAGGACAGGGAGAGAGGGCAGGATCGACACAAGGTGTCAGTGACCACATACACATTGGCAGAGCCATGCTGAAGCTGCAAGGCTGGAATAGCCAAGCTAATTCCTCAGAAGAGGAATAATCCACAGCCATCTCTGCCCATTGCTAAACAAAACTCCAGCTCACTTTCATACACTGTAGAGTTTAATTCAAATTGTTCTTAAAAGCTGTTGTAGAAATAATTCCAGTGCCCTGAATGTAATAATTCCAAAGATTACAGAAAAAATTATTTTCTACATAGTAAACACTTGTTGTCTTTTATATTTTGCATACACACCGTGCAAAGTAATTAAAAGAAAACTAAAAAACCTCTAGTCCATCAAGACCTGACTGAACACAAAAAAATTCACTCTGCTTTAGCTGTACTTATGTACTGTCATAATTGAAGGACAATCGCTTGGTGTGATCTCTAATATATCAGAAGAAATATGTGTGTCAGACAGCTTATTCCTGCACAGAAAAGGAGTTAGAAGCATCTTTAGAAGCAAAAACCAGGATAAGCACAATACCAGAGAGACACGATTGGAAGTATTTGCTCTGTCACAGATTACTTTTGTGACTTTTGGCAGGTTAAGCCATCCCCCTGGATAGGTATATGCTATTTGGAAAGACTGCTCAAACCCAGGGTACAGCACCCCTGGAGTCCTCCCACAGCCCGCGCAGGCAGGCTCACAGGGTCCCCAGCCCAGATCTATGCCCCAAAGCACGGGTACCCTGTGAGATTCTAGGCTGCAGGGGGCAAAGGCACATCTCCATCAAGCTCCTTTTTACATCTTCTAGCAGGGCACCTCGCTGTACCCATGGAACAGCACCATGGAAAATACATTTAAAAACTGTGGTGCTTTCATATAAAATGGTAAGGGGAGGAAATATAAGATCCTAATACAGAAAACTGCAACGTTACTATTACCTGTGTCAACACAAGTACATTCAAAGTCCCCTCTTTCCTCCAGCTAACATTTAACAGTGATACGAAGCACGCAGATTATGCCACAATAAATTGCAAAGCAAATTACAGAGACAAGATAAACCACACTGAGAAGGGACCTTTTATGATCATCAGATAGTTCTGAATAAATAAATTTATAGCAAAATGAGACAAACAGAATGTCAGAGCAATCTCCACAGAGCTCAGTTCAGCTACTTTGAATGTTGTACTTCAATTTCTCTTCAGGTTTGCATTCTGAAGCTTCTGTATATGTTTGCGCAGGGAATACTCCCCTCATACATTTTGGTTATGAATAACGGGTACTGACAGGACTTTAAATCTTTCCTATTTCCAGAACTGAGGCATCAGGCTCCATAAGTGCCCCCAAGTGACTTCAAATTCTGTCCTCAACGAAAGATACCAAAAGAAATGCAGGAATGCCTGACCTAGAAACAAACATGCAGAAGAACGAGAAAGATACATCCAGTAAAGATGAAAGAGTAAGTAACTCTTTCTGGGAAAACAAAAAGGAAAAAAAGAAGATGACTTAACAACTTTTAATTCTGTAAATTAATATCATAATTGTAACCCAAGCTCTGTTTCAGAGCCAATTTCTTCATTTCAGGGAACACCAGTTTTCCTGCAACTGTTTATAGTCAGAAACCTTGATCTAACACTAGTGCTTCTCATATCCAAATACACTCTTTCTCCCAACATCCTCTGAAGAATTCCAGTAAATTAACTATTATTATACAACAAATATTTTTATACTACAAAGTCAGAGATGGCATGAAATTATTCATGCTAGTACAGCACCATCAAACTACCACACATGATTTGTTTTCAAGCTGGTTTAGAAGGTGCTGGGTGTGTATGCCTGTAAATAGTCCATTTCCAGGGTTTAAAGTTTTTTTCCTAAGTGGAGTCATGAACTCCGCAGTAACCTTAGCCAGAAAGATAGAGCCAAAGCCAGGTATCAAAAAGAAATGCTAGTTAGCACATCTGTTTCCATTGACCAAGAAATCAATGACAGAAAAAATATGTCTTTATTAAACATAGCTTGAAACCGTAGAAGTGCCATTCTTTCATTTCTGGGTGCATTACAAGCTAAATTGGATTTGCATTTCCATTAATAACAGGTAATCCTATGACACTTCTCATGAGTATCTGAAATCTTTGGTTTCTAGATAGGCAGCATAATGCAGCACTGATTTTTCTGTGGATGTCAAAAGGCACAGCTGGTATTGAGCTCAGAGGACACTCCGTCCCTGCCTGCTGTTCTGAGAACTTCCTCCACAGCCTCCCTCCCTGCATGCACTAGACTAGCTCTGAGCAGCAGGTGGGACAGGTGACTGCTAATCCTCTCTTCCACCCAAAATCACACTACGGCCTGCAATCCTGCGAAAATGAATGTCCATTACAGCAAGAGCTAGCAAAAAAATTTGGCTGTTGCCTGCTTTAGGAGATGGGCAAAAATCAAATTAGAAAAATAAAGCCTCCGAAAGTTTATGGCCTGCACTAATCACTAATGGACAAGCACAGCTGCATTAGATGACCATTTCTCAACTAGGAGACGCAGCTACCTCCCTGAGGAACCGTGCTTAGAGCATCACAGCCTCTTGCAATTTCCCAGTCTTTCATGAATTACCTTCTTGATTTTCCCACTGCCCCCATAATTGCTCTGGCTTTTAAATGACTAATCACACTTCACTTGGTTAATTCTACGTTAAGAAACAAAGGAAATTTAATTGCATGGACAGCATGGAACTCTCTTCTTCCCAGATACTATTGCTCCAAACAGGCTAAAGATAAAGGAAGTATAAACAGAAACGTTATATCAAGCCCTCCAGGGGGGTTCCAGACCGACTGACAGCAGAGGTTTGGCAGGGTAAAACACAAGTTTATTGAGGACTGTACGTAGTCAGTACTAATGGACAGGTAGACCTGCATGTTTTCTACTTCTATAATTTTATAACCGTTCGTATTACCAATCAGACAAGTATTAACCCATGGCTTTACTAATCACAAGCTAAATGCACTGCTTTACAAATGAAATACCTTCTCTTAAGATATTATTTTATTATTTTGTAATGTATTTGTAGATTTCCTAGAGTTTAGCTCAGAGTATTTGCTTGCATCATGCCTCTTTGTCCTAGGATTTCTGTAATTTTTACCAAGGAATATTCTCCTCGATAACTTTCCACTAGTCCCCGGCTCTATACATTTGAAAGCCTACAAACAGTACATTTGTAGTAATCAGGCCTCTAAACTGCTAAAACAGAATAAATTAATTTTAAAAGGCATGTAACGTATTAATCAGCAACAAAAGAAAAAAATAACAAAACAAAAGAGGACAGATTGAGAACAAGTAGAATTACTCACTAATGTATATTTCTTTTTAATGACTAGGAAGTGCCAAAACTTCCAGTTCCACCACTGCAACAGACCTTATGCATGTACCTGCAGTGCATGAAACACTTGGTGCCAGAGGAGCAATTTAAAAAGACCAAGGCCATCGTGGAGAAATTTGGAATTGCAGGAGGCCTGGGGGAATCCTTGCAGCAAATGCTTGAGGAAAGAAGTGAAAAGACAATAAACTGGGTAAGCAAATACGGTGGAAAAAATAATTGCTGTGTTGAATGATGCTTATTTACAAGTTCTTTCTGATGTTCTCTATGCAATCACTGTTTTCTTTCAGCAGGGGTCATTCTGACAAATGAATATTTCAGACCTAATAGGCTAGATTTTTCAAATTATGTCAAAAGCCATGTCATTATTATATTTTCAGATCACTTTGTTGACATAAATGAGGACATCCATTCACCTCAGGTTCATGCACAGAAGTGTCACAACACCTGTAGGAAACACACCTCTTGGATGTCATTTCTTCCCTTGCCTTTAATAACAGGATTTAGAATTTTTATTAGAATGAAAAATACTTTCTGATAGGGCTTTAAAAGGGCCTTGCATAGCCATCTACCCAAAGTTCTGACCCACTCCAATTATTCTGGAATGGAATACTTCATTATGGGAATTAGTCTTTTAAAATTGAACTATTATTTGCCATTCATTGTCATGCTATACCACTGTAGTTACCCTGAAATATTTATTGTGCCAAATGTGCACCTACATGTATATAGATGTACATCTATCACACAGACCATGTGAGACCTCTGCCTTTAAAAAAGTTCAGCTTTCTGCTTCCCAAGGCAGGCAAATTAAATAAGCTACAGCTAAAGTAGATTTTATCATTCCACAAAGTTGCAGTTCATCCTGCCCACATTAATCATGTTAGAATATGGCAGCTGAAAATAAGAGTTTTGCTGAAGTCCTTCCATCCCAACAAGGAAAATGATTTTAGGGATTCAGTGAAATCCTGCAGGCTTGTTACTGATGTCAGTGAATTGTGGCTCTCCCTTTCGTGTGACACACAAAAAAACTCCATCGAATTGCTGCCATAGTCAGGGAGGAAAGGCTACAATGCTGTCAGTGCTTTCACTTTAAAAGCAGTGCTTAATTTCTGAACAAAATGCTGCCCAATCTCATTTTCATATTGTGATCACAGAACTTCATGGTGGCTAAACTATCCAGCATTTAAGTAGCGTTCCTGATAAGGAATAATGTTCCAGAAGACAACTGCTCATTTGAACATTTATAGCATGAAAATTACAGAGGAAGGATGTATAAGCATTTTTTGAAATTGTGACAGTTTTAAATACTGGTTATTAAAATAAATACCTGATTCTTAAGGTAAATTAGAAATGATTTTATCTGGAATTTAACTTGCCAGAGGTATAGCTCTAGCATGTTCCCCTGAAGACTCCAGAGACTGTGGGGGAAGCATCTGTTCTAACAGCAATGAAATATCTCGGAGGAAAACTTTTTCAACTGATGCATGCATTTGTAATTATTTTTGCATAATTTCGTTGTTGCTTATTGTTACCATATGCAAAGCCTGCCCCCTCGAAAAGACCATTTGATCTTTTTATGAAAGCCTCCATTTTCCAAATAATGATTCTTCAATCTCTGCTCAGACGTAAAGGAATTCAGTTACTGTTCATCTGTGTTTTCAATAAAAATGGTTAGAAATTTAATGTGTGTCTGTCTGGGGCAAGAATCAGCAATCTGCATTTGTGTCAGTGGACACAAAGGGAATTCTCTTGGGGCCCTATCCACATGCCACTCTCTGCAGGACCGAACCACTAGGCTTGGGAAATTCTTTTCCTGCTCTCTCTTGCTACAGGACAGTATCTGATGGCTAACAATGGAGCATCTTTGCATCATTGGCAAATATTTGAAGCCCCTTGAGGAAAGGTATCACTAGTAAAACCCTGGCCACCTCTTAAACATATTGTAATTGCTATGCAAGAGTTAACAAGTTGTATTCAAACATTTTCTGGTTGTAGAGAGAAGCAAACAACAAAATACCCAGAGCAGCACAATCTGGAGCTTGTTTAGTTTTTAATGGAACGCACTGTAAATTGCCATTGATTGAGAAATAGGATTATGGAATTGCGGCTGACTTCAGCTGAGCTGAGGTCACAGAGCCCAGACTGAAAATGCTCAGCAGCTCCATTAATCAGAGCCCGTGGCTGACACCAGGAGCACCAGGCACTGTCCCCTCACCCCCAGACTGCTTTCCTGTGTGCTGCTTGCAGCCCTAAGATGTCGTGTCCCCTCCCCTCAGGTGTTTAACTACTGGCTGGATGACATGTACCTCAACAACCGCCTGGCTCTTCCAGTCAATTCCAGTCCCGCAATTATCTTTGCTCGTCAGTATTTCAAGGATGTAAATGACCAGCTGAGGTAATGTACTCTGACTTCGCAGCTTTTGCTAAATGAAAGGATATTTAAAATGTACTGTTTTTGCAAAAAGACAATCAACTTTCATTAAAAAATAAGGGCTGTAGCCATTAAAATGATTTCCTCCTAGGCCTGCTGACTGAGGGCAGTGTTTCTGGGGTAACTCATACTGATATCCAGAAAGAAAGATGTCATTACTATTACATTTATTGCATAAAAATATGCCACAGGATTTATATTTTTAAGGAATATTTACAAAGCTTTTTACTGTATGTAATTCAAGTAAACCACTTTGTGATGAAAAAAAAATACTTATTTCTGACACACAGTTTCAAGGAAAATAATCTTTAACATGGCTTCACTATGACTCGTAGCCACCCTGCAAACTGAAAAGGCCACGCCGGCATTAAATCGTCCCTCTCAGATGCACAAAAGGGCACCAGAAACACAGGGGATCTAAGAATAAGAATTCAGAAATCATTCTTCCCCAAGAACACTGCTTCTTTCAGTCCCATCAGTCCCAGCTCTGTACTGATCTTTCTGCTTTGAGCTGTTGTGGGCAATTACTATCATTTAAAAAGTGAGAAGGTAAGCACGTAGCCAAGCACAGAATATACCTCTCCAGACACTCTTAAAACAGGACTCCATTCTTCAGCCTTTGCCAAAACATTCTTCCTTTTAAAACAGTAAAACTCTACCTTCATATAGTGCAAATTTCCTCTTTGCTTTTAGCACTCTCTTGCTGCTCATTACTGAAATAATTAACTGCATGTGAATTTATGCTATTATAAAACAGCCAGAACCTTGAAACCAATATGCATTATTTTAACATTCTGCGTAGACAGCTAATGCATCTTTTTACTTTACTTTAAACATAACTATAAATGCTTCCATTCATTACTGACTAAATTTATTGTGCACACAGCTTACAAAAAACCTCCACTTTGCATTTTCTAATGCACATGCTTTAACAAGGAAATATCTTTCTCAGAGCCTCCCATTCTGACACAGTGCAAATGGACAGTGTCAGGAAATAATACACTTGTCCACAGCTCTGCAAAAATAGTATCTGCTTAGGACAGGAAGTACTCTAATACTGGACAGGTTATGAGTATTGATATTGAAACCCGTGTGAGGATTCTATTAAATATTCCGCCTCTGCTCCCATTCTCTAAATAAGCACTTTCAGGCTTCCTCCTGTGGTAGTCTGTTTAACCATTTGAAGGTACTGTCTCTCGGATTTCATATTTCTCTTGACATGAATTAATTTAGGTTTTGGGTGGGGGCAGGGAGCTCTTCTTGCCAAGCCAGAAGACTTTCTCTCCTTATGCTGTGTCATCAATCATTCAGGCTTTCTTCTGTCTCCCAGAAGTAGCCCAGTGTTGCCAAATGACAAAAGACTGATGTCACTTCTCTCTGCTACATGCAGGTTTGCCGCCAATCTCATTTCAGGAGTGCAAGACTACAAAGCTTTACTGGACACGTAAGTAGCTTGGAAGGAGAGCTTGAGTATCCACGGGGCTTCTGATTCAAGGCTGCTCTCAGTACAAAGTCAGGCTGTATTGCACCTCTCTGCACCTTCCATGGGGAAGGGCTGGGGCTCCAGCATGCTTCAGAGCAAGTGCTTCAGCAATTTTTTTATGCCCTTTCTGCTGTATTCCTGTGCAGTGTAACAGATTGAAGAAGGATCCTTTTTGATGGCTGGCAGTCATCACTCTGGCAGGCACGGCACAGCCCGAAAGGACACACACAATTTGCCTAAGAGAGTTACTGAGAACACAGGAGGAAGCCTGTGCTCCCCACACCCAAAGGGCAGCAGCACTGTGGTTACACAGCCTGCACACCTTTCCTGGCACTCTCCACATACTGCACTCTCCACTTAGAACAGCACTGTCCCACCTCCCTCCCCACAGAGAAATAACACATCCCGGCAGGGGAGGGAAGTCTCACCACAGATAGGCTGCCTCAGTAGCTAGTAAAAATAAGCTACTTATGCTCTCGTTACTTTCTGAATAAAAACACAGGGGAAATACATGATTCTTCAAGTCGTGTATGTATTACACACCTGGACAAGGAAATAAGTGATACAGAGAACTTGAGAGTTGGGAACTAAAGTGAATATCCCTGGTTTAGAAGTGCAACAGTTCTAAAGACATGGTTTACCAAGATAAACGAGCATAAAACATTACCCCTCATAAGCTGTATGAGAGTAAACCTCCTTGCCTGCTTCTTCACCCCTGCCCCTGTCTGACGAGTTGGAAGCTTAGTCCTCTTTTGCTGAAGGAAAATCTCTGCACTGTGAGATCTTCTTCCTCCTGTGGTCTCTGCAGCCTCTCCTGATCAGCAGCACCGTTATTTCCTGCTGCAGTGTCAGTGGGGTATTTTACAATCCATAATCATAATTATGACTGTGATAACTCTTTTTTTTTTCCCTGGCTACTGAAGAAGCCTTTTAAGAGATGCTGGTTTCACCTGCCTTCCAATCAAAAAGGAATAGGTTTTCAGCACATATTACTCCATAGGTCTAAATAAAAATTAGCACAAAAGCGAGGACCTGTGGAAAACAGAAATTCCCTCTGTATTGCCCAAGTCATTCCTGTTTGTCAGGCAAGGCCCTGTCACACACTCTCTAACCAGTCAGCACAGTACAGGGCTGCTGTGATTTGCAGGGAATTCCATCAGTACCTTTCTTTGAGGTGCTGGTCTTTCCCAGCTGTTCTGCTGACTTCTGTCCTGCCGAGTGTCCGGGGTCCCATCCAGGCAGGCTTCCTACGTGCATTGCAAAGCTGCTTGTGACCTATTTCCACTTCCACTAGATGATAATGCAATTGCTTAATGAATATGCATGACGCTGCCAGGAATGATGTATTTAACTTTGGTATGGGAATTCATCTATTTCCCTTATACTGTAATCTCATTTTATTATTCAATTTGTGTTATACCTGATCTAATTGTAACAGAACAAAGGACAGATTAGATTTCTTTTCCTTTCTGTCTCTCTCCCCTCTTTTCCTCTGGCTTTGTTTTTCTCCTTCTCTGCAGCCATGCTTTACCTGCTGATTTTTCTCGTGGACAGCTGTCTGGTCATCCTCTCTGTATGAAGCAATACTATGGACTCTTTTCTTCCTATCGTCTTCCAGGACGTCCCAAAGATACCCTCGTGGCCCAGAAAAGCAATGTAATGCCAGAACCAGAGCACATCATTGTTGCTTGTAACAATCAGGTAAATTATTTTTCTTTTTTCATACCTTTCTATATTTCTTAATTTGCCTAAATTCACCCCAGAAGAGCCTAATCTAATCTCTGTTCAGAAATGCAATTAATGTGCTACGTATGATCTCACTTCTTACCAAGCATTTGCGGTTGATATTTCCAAAAGATGCTTCTGCAGCATTTTTGTCCTTGGCCCACATTATGTTCCAAGTACAGTGCTGCAGAAAGAAGAAATGTGGCAGAATTCATTTGCTTTCTCTCTCAAACAAAAACGTTTAATAAACAGAGGTGAAACCACAGAGAAAAAAGAATCCTATTAGAGCGCATTTGCTGGAAATGCTCTTCTCTTGACAGTCAAGTATTGGCGCACAATGCATGACAACTATACCATCACCACACATATGCATGGCATAGACACCATGTAGGGGCCCTAAGCTATGCCTGAAGAAGTCAGCACAGGTGCAGGCAGAAATACTGAAGTGTTAGAGGGAATCTGCCCCAACCAGTCATTGCCAGGGAGCAGCAGAGTCCATTTCCTGGGCATAGTACCTTATAGCCCAGCTTGACCATTTGCAGTACTGGAGCCATGCCTGCAGGCCCTCTTGGAATGAAGAGGTAGCTTCCAGTGGAGTGCTTTCCGCCTTTCCAGGAAGTGCAGGAAATTTTCTGGATTCTCTAGGTTATGTTTAAACAAATAATACCGTGAAAATTATTTACATGCTGCCTGATTTTATCTCTGCAAGTTTTTTTAAGCGTATTCAAATAGCATATATTTTATTGGAGTCCAACACACAATATAAGTGCCCTATGGCAACTGGCATTACATTGGCATTAAAACAAAAGAGAGGTGAGCCCTGGGCCATTCCCCAGTGGTTTTGTGTTCCATTGCCTGCAGGCCTGGCTCTCCAGGCAGAACTTCAGCATCTCAACACCTACCCAGGTGACAGCAAAATGTTGGACCACAAAGGGTCCAACCCACCTCTGACTGATCTTCTGACTTCTGTCATTTTTTTTGCAGTTTTTTGTTTTGGATGTTGTCATTAATTTCCGTCGTCTCAGTGAGGGAGATCTTTTCACTCAGTTACAAAAGATAGCAAAAATGGCAGAGAATGAAGAGGAAATGCTGCCTCCAATTGGCCTGCTGACAACAGACGGAAGAACAGAGTGGGCAGAGGCCAGGACCATCCTTATGAAAGGTTAGCAGCAGCAACCCCAGCTTTCTCTTCTTCATCATCTTCTTCCTCACCATCACTGCCTTTCTTTGCTGAGAGCAAACATCACAGCAAACACAGGACTGAACGTGCAACCTCACTGCTGAGTTTTTCCAGCAGTAGGAAACTCAGTACGTGTAAGATGTGTGTTAGCAGGGGAGCAGCAGAAATGGCCTCACCTTTGGCTGTGTATGTTTAAGTGTTATGCCATGTAATAACTCTCACTCCATTCTTCGTTTTTCACCACATAAATTACATTGCGTCAAATTTTGTGATTCGTCTCTTTCTTCATATCCATTTTGTACCAATAGGAATGATGCATCCTCTTAGCTTTTGGCAACCATTTGACATTATGGATCTTATCTAACAAAAGCATCTGCAAGTTAAACACCTCTTGAATCTAGCTGTGTACCCTCTCTAGTCAATGGAGAAGGTACCAGGGCTGATTCAACCAATTCTTAAGTACCGAGGGAAGATGACACCAGGTATTATCTGGGGAACTTTCCCTCTCTTTTCCAACAGATAGCATTTAGCTGTCTCAGATTCCGGATTCGAATGTCAAACTTGGAAACAGATGAAAATAAAGGGTGGGGTTAGTGACCTCTATCACATCGCATCACACCTTACGTATTTTACCCTGAGGCTAAATGATATAAATGCCCCCTTTTCACCATTTTACATGTCTGAAGTATTTACTTTTTCATCCTGAAGAAAACATTAACTCATCTCTTTATTTCCAGTTCAGCAATGCTACAATAAATATTGCTGTTTTACTAATACCCTGGAATATACAAGAGTTGCCAATAGTCTCAAAATATGTTTACCATCCTAAGGAAGATTCCCCTTTTCTTATTCAAGTTTATCTGTGCTTATAAAAACTTAGTATAGATACACATGCACACAAAGTCCTGGCCATTATTTCAGCAATATGATATAGCTTTAGTCTCATCTTTAAGCTTCCCCCTTCTCTTCCCATCATTTCTTTTTAAGGTGAAGACAAAAAAATAACTAATTTTAATGAAAATTGAGATAAACACCTAATCACTTATTTTCATGCTATACTAAGTAAAACAGTCAATGCCTCGAAACTTGCAGGAAAATTATCTTTGTTAACCTACATCATCCAAAAGAAAAACAAAAAGAAAAATCAACAAAAACTAGCAAAACCCTCTCCATAGTTTTTTTTTTTTAGATTGCTGGCATTTACCAAAATATTCATTTTAATCAGAAGGCAAACCAACTAAGTTATGCAGCTGAAAAAAACAGATTCTCCACTAGCAAATCTCATAGCACCATGATGTGAGCCTTCTCTAATCTAAGCAGGAATCCCATGCCAGACCATTCATGTTAGCACGGCTCTTCTATATAGGTGAATGATCATTAACAGCCCTTTTTCTTTCTTATCTGTGGTGGTGAAAGGTTCCTGCAACAATAGATAAGAGAGGAAGAGAAAACCTGGGAAGCAGTGCAGGTGAAAGGGTCACTCCACAGCTGGTCTGTACTGGGCAGGGCCCAAGAGGATGCTTTGGGGCAGGAAACCTGTGCAGAGCTTTGCAGAGGCTATGAAGGAGTTATATCCATGGGCCTGCACAGACCTGCAAGTGGAGCATAGGTCTTCTAGGTGAGAAAATGCCCAAGATATTGTAATAAACCCAGCCATCACTGATTCATAAACACACCCAGCATTGTAACTGCCTTCAGGCTGCAGAAGTAGCTCACTCTTCCTAAGTACAGGAAGTGAATTCTGTATGAAATGACTGGCTACAGTCCTATGCATACTACATCTGAATTTTATTCAAAACTGGCTTCTCATATTTTCCTTTCTAGAACTAAATTTAAAAGTACCCAACTAAGCAAGAGTTGACTAGCCAATTCAGTGCAGTTTTGTATTAGATAGGAAGAAATGTCTTGCAGGGCTTTAGGCTTGGTCTTACTCTCCTCTGTTTTAGCTCTTCCTGCAGGTATTTTCCATCCCAAGTCACGGTTCATGAGTTCTTGTGCAATTTATTGCCTGCTTCACATGATAATTTTTCAGTGTTTGATCAGCCCTCTGGATATGTCCTTCTGTAAAGGCATCTTTCCCTACTTTTCTGTTTGTAGCAGAGCTTAATTTTATTCACTCTAATACGTAGACGCCAGATACCCTGAAGCCGTATGTCAGACTAAGGGCTTCATATCTGTCAAAGATGTGTGGGTAGCAGCCACAATGAAATATATATAAACCTATCAAACAGCGTAAAGCACAATGCTGAGCAAGCTGTGAGCAGTTTGTAAATCACTCTCCAAGCTGTTTTTCCTCAAAGGTGCCTGTCTGCAAACACCAGAAGCTGATGTATATGGGGCAACTTCCATTCACAAGGATCCTTTCAGCCTTTGCATCCATGCACCCAGACCATCAATGAAAAAATACCACAACTACGGTCAGCCCTGCAAGTGTGAGATACTGGAAAAGCTTTACAGCCAGGTGGACAGGGATGTGTCTTCTCTCTTTTAAAGCTTCTGAAGACACTCAGAAGGGACGCTGGTGTCCACATTTCGGAGGGCAGCCACCCCTCTGTGCGCCCCATCGAGCACAATCTCCCGGCTCAAGCCTTTTGTAGGAGCTGGCAGGTGCTCCAGCTGCTTTCCCTAGGACTCTGCTTCTGTTGGCAAGGGGACACAACACATGCTGCACTCCACCAGGTCCCCAGGGAGCCTGCAAGAAGTCAGGCTCTATCCCTTGGGCCCCTGGCTGCTAATGTTGCCTCGCAGGAACCACCAAACAGCCACAGGCAGTACCTTACCACAACCTGCAAAAGGCCACAGCTCCCCCTCCTCCTTCTCAGCCACTGCTATCACTTGCCTCTCCTCCTCTTGACATGTTTTTAATTTCTTGCATATTTGGTCTCTTTTTCACTACACAGCATCTGGAGAATGAGCCTGGATAGTAACAAGCCTCTGTTTTTTTTCTAGCTCCTGATTAACCTATGTTACTCCTTCTGGAAAGGCGCATTATTTCTCAGTATGAAAAATGCTGCTCTTTCAGAGAATCAATACTTTACATACTTGCAAACCTTGAAAACATGCACATATTGAAATGGCCCCATATTTCAAATGCAAATCAGAATTGTTTAATTTTAAATATTTTTCCCTTCTTTCAGCTAAAGTACTTTCCTGAATTGAGCACAAATTTGTTGAACTTAGCCTAGACTTGAAAGAAGTTTTGATCAATCTGAATTCAGATCTTTTGTTGAGAACATTCTGAAACAAAAATCATTTACACCAAAATCTAGCAAAACCAGCAGATGAAAGCTGTTCTGTTAAGAACAAAAGCAATTTTATGTTGATGCTTGAAAGCTCTTTTTCCTTTGATCTTGTTAACAACCATATAACAACAATTAATAATGTTATATGTTTTTAAATGAAACAAGTTCTTGTTATAGGTTGCACACTTCTATCTTTTCAATGAAGAACTGTATTAAGTGCCCACAATTAAATATCTCCTATACTTCAAACTGGTCGTTGGATGCAAACAAACCCTTAACCTTTGTAATGTTTCTGAGTTAGACAAAGAAACTCAGAAGAAAAAACCAAAACACATAAACACACCATAAATAAGGAGGAAAGCACTGAGGACAAGGTAAAAATGTAGTAATCAGTAAACCAACCATATAAGCAGGAGTGTCAAGATAGGGAAAAGAAAGAGAAGGAGATCCAGAAAAGCCCCTTTTATTCAGCAGTACAGTAGTGACAGGAGAGCAGCGTAATGTGGCAACCCATGGTTTTGGCAAAACCATCTTCAAAAACTAAACCTCAAAACCTCATCCCCAGATGTTTCCTCATGTGATGTAGGCAACATAACCTGATGATCAGAGACAGGAGAGACAAGAGGGTTTTAATACAATAAGACAAAACCAACATGGACCCTGCTGTTCCTTGTTCTGAAAAGGTTTTTCATGGGAGAACAGCACAAAAACACTCTAAGCTCTGCTGTTCCAGAGCAGAATACTGCAGCAATAGCGTGAGCTCTGAAATTTTCTATTTTCCACCTGTCCTCTGTAACTGTTATATATAAAATAAGTAAGCAATGCTGGCTTTAAGAGCAAAATAGATCTATTTTGTAATATAATTACTTCAGGAAATGAAAGGCAGAAAAAGAAAGTGGTCATTATTGAATCACGTGAGAGATATACAGAGATATTACAAAAGTTAACACGTGAATTAATGCTTTGGCATGACGTTCCCTTGCACTGAGACGATCTGCTGCTGAGAGGAGCTCTGCAGACACCAGCTCCTTGCAGAGCCAGGGTCAGATCTCCAGTGCTCTCCAAGGCAGAGGGTTCCCCAGCCAGTGCCATACGGAGAGGTAAGAGGATGTGAATATTTCACTCTTTTATCCCCAGATTCCACCAACCGCGACTCTCTAGACATGATTGAACGGTGCATATGCCTGGTGTGCCTGGACAGCCCCAGCGGGGTGGAACTCAGCGACACAAACATGGCCCTCCAGATGCTGCATGGAGGAGGCTACCATAAAAACGGGGCCAACCGTTGGTATGACAAACCCATGCAGGTAAAAACCTTTCAGCACTGTGACATTACTTGCACGTTGCCTCGTGGTGGGGGCCATAACTCAGGTGGGAGAAAGAGGGGGAGGTGCTGTCAGCATCTGCCTGGGCAGGTTTGGGGTGAGCAAGGCTGTGCCTTGAAGGCAGGGGAAGCAGGGACACTTCCACCTTTTCCAAAGCTGCCCTTTGCACTTGAGGAGATAATACAGGTACATAGATATACGAGTAGGTTGACATTGGATATTAAAAAAAAAAAAGCATTTTATTATACTGAGTCAAATGAAATGAAAATGCTGGCCCAGTATCCCACAATGAAAAAAAAAAAAGGCACAATATTTTTGTTTCCTCTTCTTACACATTTTCCTGACATCCTAGAAATGCTACTGCTTATGTTTTGGCATGTGTTTAAGTCCTCACTTAACAGACTGTTTACTCATTTGATGACACAGTTGTTGAGACTTTCCTTGACTATTTTCTCTAGCCTTTTTCCCAATCAGATTTTGATTGTCGTATTTTAAAGCATCTCCATGTTATTTCCACACTTTGCAATAGACCCAGAGTGAAGTGATGTATTAATCTCCAACTGTCAACAATGTTGACACCTTATGAAAAATTTAAAAAACCCTGACTGATACATTGCTTGCATAATGCTTGTTGTTCTTGCCACATCTAAGAACAGAAACATGAAAAGAGAAACCCCTAAAATAATTTCACTTGCACCAACTTCCCCAAGAGCAAATACATTTCAGTTATCATTCCTGATTAATGCCACTGCAAATGACATTATTAGCAGACTCTTTTGAAGAACAAAGCATTTGTCTTTAGTTAGAGCCCTGTTATTTGCAGGGTCAAGTGTTGAGATATTTCAAGCAGGTGAGAATAAACATTTCCTTTTTGTCTACTATCATAAGGCAGCAGGAAGCAAATAAAATTGCATAGTGTGTGAGAGAGCTTAACCTGTCCAGATGTTTTCAAGCCAAAGTAGTTTAAAGGTAAAGAGAAATTCTTAGGGAAATAAGATCTCATTTTCTTTTATGCAAACACAGATTATGTAGGAAGCCATTCTCACAGTAGAACTTGTTCTTTCTCTCCATATTCTTCTTCACCTTTGCAGTAAGGCTCCAGAAAATGTCCAGGTGAACCTTTTGCATCATGCCCACTCACCGAAAACCTCACAGTAAGCAGGGAGGCAGGATGTGTATGTGTGATACAAATGTGCAAGAGAGAGCTAAGCGGGTGAAGTCCAGCCAAGTGCACTTCAAAACAAGTGCGGGGAAAAGCCCAGAAAAAGGACAGGAAAGCTGCAGTATTGGCCTAGGTATCTGCTTATGTATGAGATGCGGAGGTTACAAATTGCATGGGTGTATCACAGAACTGGAGTGCAGCAGGTTGTCACCAGCAGTGCCGTGTGTACACAATAAAATTAAGAATGAAGACAAGTAAGGGGGAAATGAAATGGAGAAAGCATCTAAAAAACAAGAGATTCAAAATAAGCTATGAGAAAGCTATCTAATAAGGATGAACTTTGTAATAAAATGGGATCCTAAGGGTTTCCCAGATGCAGACGTTTTATTGTCCTCCAAAGTGGAAGGAGAACCCTGGCCTGTCTTTCTATTGATGTGTTTTCTGTAACATAAAGCAGATGCTAAATCAAATTTTCAGATTACATTGGGAATTGCTAAAATTTACTTTCTCACAGGATTCAGTCCCAAATAGCAGCATGAAAGGGATTCAGTGCAACACCTTTCCACAGGACAAGCAAGTCTCCTGCAGTAAGTCTGTAAGTCACCCACTGATCTGTAGGGCGAGGAAGTTCCTGATATGAGCAATAAGAAAACCACACAGGAACCATAACATCTGTGTCAGGTTTCCACAATAGATAACTTACCCAGAACACGATTTATTCCCTGTATATCTTGCACCTGATTTCCCTTGTTTAGTTTGTGGTAGGAAGAGACGGACTCTGCGGGGCCGTGTGCGAACATTCCCCTTTCGACGGCATCGTCATGGTGCAGTGCACTGAATACCTGCTCAGGCACATGTGAGTTCCCTTTCTGTACGTTTTATACCCACTCCAGCCCCTGAGAAGCCTCTGCCAGTGGCAAATTTCCCCTGGTGCACAGAGGCACTAAGACACATAAATCTGTTGGAAAGCAGTAATTCACCTGCTAAAAGAGCAGTGTTTAACAAATGGATTATTCCTGTAACCGTAATGACTTCTGTCTCACATACCAACAGGAAAGAAAGTTCCAAGAAATTAGTCCGAGCTGATTCAGTGAGCGAGCTTCCTGCTCCACGGAGACTAAGATGGAAGTGCTCCCCTGATATTCAGACACATTTGGCGTCAGCAGCAGAAAAACTCCAAAGGTAGAACAGATGCCTCATTTTCTCAGCCGTGACTGCAAGCTGGGAACTGCCCAGCACATTGTGTGCGGGCATGGGCTCCCTCCTAGGGGGCCTCCTGTCTTCCTGCTCCCCCTCCCCTTACCAAGCTGCACACACCTAGCATCTCCCTGCAGGATAAGACCCTTATGGGCTGGAGCTACTTGCCAATACTCAGGAATTGCATTACCATTGTTTGCCTTCCGTGTAAATATGAGGAAATCTAAAAACCACTGGACAAACAGCTTACCTGTATTTGCACAGGACGCAAACAATGCAGGTCCTCTGCTTTTGTGGATGCCCTTTATGGGTTTGAGCTGACTCAATCTGAAGTCAGGGCAAGAGGGGTACATATAGACAGCAGTGCAATACAACTGATTTGAATAAACAATTTGAATTTAGGAATGTAATTTGTTTACATTCATATTGCTCCTACAAAGTCTAGTTTTGCTGGCTGTTTCCAGGCTGTCAAAGATTTGCATGATCTTTGGGGGTGGGGGTGGGAATTAGAATTTTTTTTTCCTCAACTCTCACACCTGTGATCTCTCTGCAGAGAATTAAGACATTGTCTGCATGATCAGCTGTAAGCATGTCCAGTGTGGTTGCATTAGAGAAGACCTCAAAGTGGCTAGACAGATACATAAGAGTGAGAACATTCAGGATGCAGAATAACTCCTTTGTGCTTTAAATAAAGGTAGTAGTCCTCTAAATTAAATCTTGCAAGGAGCTTAAGGCCTTCATCAGGTTCTAAATGCATCCAATTCTTACACCAGAAAATCTCTCAGAAATTTGTCAAGAACAAAGGAGGCCCTTGCTTGGGCTGTGCAAACACTAAGGTTGGCGGGAGGTTGCTGGGTTGGCTTTTTTTGTTGTTGTTTAAAAGGTGTCTTACTCAAATGAACTGACTTGAGTGTCGCAGTTAAGGCTGCAGATAACAAGCCTGGTGTAGAACCTCTATGAATAAAAGTTACTGGCTAGGAACAAGTCACCAAAGGCCGGGACTGTCTGCAGAGCAGGAAAGCAGGAGGCCACTCACCTCCAAGAGGATACTGGCAGGAAAAGATCTCTGGCTTTTATTTGCAAACAGAAATGGGACAGAATAGGGTTTAGTGGTGAACAAGGTAGGGTAGGGTAATGGTTGGACTTGATGATCTAAGAGCTCTTTTCCAACTTCGACAGTTCTATGGGATTCTTACATCTACCCCCCTGCAGTAACTGCCTTCTGCTTGTTTTTCCAGGGTAGTGGAAAATCTGGATTTTATTGCCTACAAGTTTGAGCACTATGGAAAGGAATTTGTTAAGAAACAAAAGATCAGCCCAGATGCCTATATTCAAGTAGCACTTCAGCTGGCATTCTACAGGTAAGGTTAATTTGATTAATAGGAACAAGGTACACAAAGAAGTGAGGTTTTATACAGAGGGTCCATTTTTTCCTCAGCATTCAAACAAATGCCTCCTGCATGGAAATGAGTGATCTTGCCTAATGGCTGTAGGGCGGACAAGATGGAAATTGATACCTGGTTCCGAGAGAGAGTACTATTTTTCTTTGCTCCCTTTCCCTCTTCCTGCTCTACCTTCCCATCCTCGTGTCCCACACATGCCATTCCCAGCCAGTCCCCTCCCGGCAGCTGTCCCTGTGCTTGGCACAGAGAAGGTGAGGGAACATGGCAGGGATGGCTGGGCTGCCTGTAGCAGCAGCAGCTGGGGAGCCCGGGTCCCCGCGGCAGAAACAGCACTGCCTTGCCGCGGGGGTAGCTCGGGAGGAAGCACGGCAGTAACCACACGCGCGTCCCTGGCACCACAGGCTGAAAAGCATCCACTGCAGCAGCATATCAGATCAGAGCTCCTGCACAGAACAGTAACTGCTGCTGCTTCCTTCTTCACAGGCATCCCAAGATTCGATAATATCCCTTAATTTCCACAGTCTTATCAAAGTTAAAAGCTCCTTTCTACATTGCCAGAACTCCAGGCTGGTGATGGGTTGCATGGTTTCCCGCACGACACCCTATTACACAAATAATTCTTTATCACATCAAATTAAATCCCAGAGTGGTCTTTACCTGGTCAAGACCAGAGATGCTTAACACATTTCATGTACTCCATTAACATCTGTTGAACATCTATTTTGCATATTCCATTAATAAAACTTCAACAATGACCTAGCCCAAGATTTTCATCTGGATCCCAGCCGTGATATAAATCCCATGTTTGCAACAAAAACCTTAGGGAACAGTTGTGTTCTGAGACCACCTGACTCAATTGAAAGACACAGTCTGTCCCCTGAAGTAAGGAATAGTATCTGTATACCTGGACCCAAATTAAACAACAGTCTTCATACTCTGTTCTAATTGCTATGTGGGTTTTCATTCCAGCTCACAAATAACACCCTATTCCCCCTTTAGCTTTCTGCTTTTCATCCACCCACTCAGTGCATTTTCTCTTGTTTTAAATAAAACATATTTCAAGCTCATAAGTAAATGATTAATTACACAATTATTTTATGATGCAGCACAAATAGAGCATTCCTTGAGATCTTTTAGTAAATTTTAGTTTTACTAGCCTTCTTTTTACACAACAAGTCATTTTTTACTGACAATGCATAACTAAAACATACACAGCTGTATGCAGCTCTTCATATTAGGAAGGAGTGAGCATCCATCTTTTTTAAGTTTCTTACAGAATTCTATCAACATTAAGATGAATACTGCGCAAGAAATAGAAGTGTGGGTGTAACAATAAAATGTACCAAGCCTATATTTCTCTTAGTCTTTATGACTCTTTCAAGATAATCACTCTTTTTCTTCCTTCACTCTCTCAGGTGTCACAAGAGGCTTGTCCCGACCTATGAAAGTGCTTCCCTGCGCCGGTTTGACGAGGGCCGGGTTGAGAATATTAGGTCTGCTACCTCAGAAGCACTTGCTTTTGTCAAGGCAATGGCAGGTGACAAGACAGCTGTGTCGGTATGTTGGGCTGGCTCCCTCTGTCTTCTTTGCCAAAACACTAAGTAAATAATGCGTTCATGGTCCCAAGTCTCTCACTTTTTAACTCTTAACTGAGAACTTAAAGGCATAGGGCAGGGTAGCAAGCATGACAGGATTTTACTTTTTGTACAAACTAAGCTAAATATACAAATGTAAAATTAAGCTAAATATAAATATTCCCTTATTTTTATTTAAGCACCCAAAAGATTCAGAGGTACCTGAACATGACATTATAAGAAACATAATATCTAATTTTAGATTTAGTACTGTCCTATGAATGTTCTGTCATCAGATCCAAATTCAGCTCCCTGGAGAGATCTAGGCTGAACATGCAAAGTTCAGGATCATTAAACTGCCACACCAGGGGAATTGCCTGGCAGGTCTCCTGCAGTGGTTAGTTCTGCTGCAGACTGCAATATGGGATGTAATTCCCATGCTTTCATTTCTGGATATGTGGATATGTTCTGGCTTATCTTTTTTGTTTTAAAGGGATATTTCTACCAAATAGACTAAGTCTTATAGGATCCTCAAGGGAGCTGGACCTTAATGATGAAAAACTTCATCAAGCTAATCAAACAACTCTCCAAACTGCCCTGATGCCATACTGCAAAAAGAAAAATTAAAATTGCCCTTCTTTGAGACACCACCATCTGTTTGCAAGAAGCATGAGCGCTGTACAGAGTAGATGGGGATGCAAGGAGGTACAGCTGAGAGCAGAGCTGCACAATCAGCCCTCTGCACTGTCCTGCCCACCATCCCTGGAGAGCCTCCCTCAATGTCTCTGTGCCACTTCCACCCACTGCACTGCGCTGCTGTACAGGGAATTTCCAGGTGGCTGTTTAGATGCAAAATGCTGCCACAATATAGATTATTTTTCACAGTAAGCCCATTCCAGTGGCAGCAGCCCACATGGCTGTTCTTTAGAATTTGGCATAACATTGCTAGAAGCATTGCTGGGCTGTAGATTAGGTGTCAATTAATGAAATATTATAAACCAAGATCTAGTGTCCCAGAGGATGATGAAAATTTGTCCAGAGAAGTCCTCTCTTCATCCATTGCTTTTTTTAATCTCCTTAAGGTTATCATGCCCAGAACTTAGCTCCTGATGAACAAAGCACAAGTAAGTCCCATGGTAAAATGATAACTCAAAAAACCTGAAGTAACTGCCTCTGCTGTGTGGGTAATTCACGGCAGATTATGACCATATTATTGCACATAGTAGTGACTACCACACAGTAGGCAAGAAGAGGCTGTTGTTATTTGCTATCATTGTCCTGTCCAACAAGATGGTTCTCAACCACATTTCATCAGAAGCTCCTGTTTTCTGTGCACGCTTTCCTCTCCACACCTGGGCACTCAGCACAGTCCCAACCCCATGCTGTGGCACACTGACTGCGCTCCTGGAAGGAGCCAAAATGCTCATACCGTGTTGTTTCAACATATCCTTCCAGCTCCTTGCAGCTATCTCTTCCTTCCTTCTTCCCTTCTTCCAACACTCACTGACTTCTGCAGCTCTGCCAAAGCTTCGGCATTTCTCACCTTTTTCCCACCCAAATCTGGGACTGTGCTCCCCTTTCGCACCACCCTAAACTGTACTGTTTCACACAAGCAAGCCAAAGAATGCCATGTGTGTCTGGATGGAGCTCAGTCTCAGCCCTCATATCTTTCTACTGCATGCCTTGGCCATACAGAATAGGGGGGGGTAATGGTTTCATTTCCCCTGGAAAACCCGTAATCATAATTCAGACCAACCCACCGATAGTTTTCCTGGTCTCTTCTCCACTGAGAGATACAAAGGACATTTATACAGTTCTGTGATTTTTCTTTCCAACAGACATTGATAAATCTTTGTTTTGATCTTCATATTTCCATGCAAAACTATATATATATATTAGTATCACAGAAACATTAGAAAATTATTTTAATACAACCCTATTCAAAGGGGATTTCTTTAGACCTACAGATTGCTATGAATGTAAAGGGGTTAATTCTTTTTTTTGACAAAGAGATGCACCACTTGGTGTAAGTAGCCTTGAATACCCAAAATATTGTTTGTTAATAGCCATTAATTCAAATCCAATTAAAAAACGTTTTTCTTCTGATACAAATAAAAATTATCCTCAAACGATAGCTTGAACAGTCACCAAAGATTGATTGAGTCAGATTGATTCTTCAGCAGGAGAAATATCTCATGCATTTGACACTTGCTGTAAAAGCAGCAGCTACTGACACTAGAGATTGCTCGAATAGCTGTAAATTAATCAGATTTAAAGACTGCATTTGGTAATTTAATCTGTACAAGGGAACTAAGGCCTAGCTCTAGCCTTGTGAAAAAATATCAGACTTTGTATTTTGAAGGTCCCTGGTGGTGACCTTGACTTGCTTCTAAAATGAATTCTTTGTTCAAAAGATCATTCATCGTCCATAGGAGCTGAAGGTCCCCTGCTTATCTGGAGACCCAGTAATTTCTGGCTGTTTCACGGTCTCCCAAAGTTGCAGCACTGGACTTGATGTACAGCAGGGCAGCACTTCTTAAGATCATTCCCTTAATATAAAAGGCTGCCGTCTGACAGGAGTCAAAATTTAATAGCTTGTTATCTGAAATGTGAGGCATCTGTGGAAGGCAGAGCAGCCTTGGAAAATTCTAGATGCCCTTTCACACATGGGAGTAATTTTTTGACTGGCTAGTAAAACATCAGTAAGGGCTTTCCTTAATATCACTGTCATTGTCTAGATAAAGCATTCTGGAGAAGGTACACTGCCTGTCTGTTTTGAAAACACAGAATTACACTAGGCAATTATTTTCCCTACTCCAAACGTAGTGATTCTATTGGTAATAATCTACACCCCTGAAATCCTTGAAAGGAATCCACAAAAGGAACGGCAAGCCTTTTCTTGACTCCAAACAAACCACCACCAATAAACCTGTTCAGCCCTTGCATGACGAGGTGCTGGTGCTGATCAGGACATTGATCCCTGGGGCTTTTCATTTATCAGAGTACTTACCCCTGAGCCAAGAGCAAAGGACATTTGAGGTGCTTGCTGTTTGGCTCTCGGTTAGTTGATGGAAGATGCTATTTCTTCGAGAGTTTATTCAACAATACAAATATTCTGATTACCCCAACAGGATTCTGAGAAGATGCAGAAATTTAAGGATGCAATTGCAGCTCAGACTAATTACTCTGTTCTGGTGAGTAAAACACTGCCTGTCTGAATAAGAACTAGTCAGCTTTTTCAAGAAAAGTATGAAGATACAGTCATTAGCTATTTAAGCACTAGAAAAACGTAAGTATCTCTAAACAGAAAAGATGTCACACTTACGAACATTCCTAATGGCCCAAATAACCATATTCAACTAACCTCAACTAAAAAAAAACTAACCCTAAAACTAACCATGTATGCATTTTCTTATATTTCTCTTCACTAGAGGAGAGAAGTCCCTACCTGGAACCTGATCCTGAGATGGACTGGTATTCTGGAATGGTTTTGCCTCAGACCATTGCCTAGTAAACCCATATTGTTGATTACTCTTTAGATATTCATAACATTCAAGAAATCATTCACCTTTAGAGGTGGTTTTAAAGATATCCTCTGAGCACTGGAGAGGCAAGGCATTGCTTTCAGGAAGGACTGTGAAGCAAAAGAAGCAGGGAAGAAAAACAATTCTGTGTTTCAAGCCTTGTGCTGAGAACCCACATCTTAGAAGCTGAGACTTCATGTATTCTGGAAAGCAAAGCCAAGTCTTACTTCAGGGCAACTGCCTTGCCTGAACCATCTCAGGATAACCTCACAATAAACACAATATATTGTAGGTCACAAACAATGGAATTTCTGTACCACAGCTTTCAAAAAACAAAAAAAAAAAAAAGAGAGAGAGAGAAAGAAAAAAGTCCATTAATTCTCCCTCCAAGTCGTTTCCGATCCAGAAACTGCTATAAAATTCAGCCTCCAGTGTAGCTCATGGGAAAATATTAAACTGCCGTTGGAAAAATAATTTAAATTTAAAAAGCTCTCCAGGTATTTCTACTCACCAAGCTCCCCCTCCTTTCTCAGAATAGCAGAATGTAATTGTTGGGGCTTTAAACTCTGGGTAAGGCTTAGATGGTCTGACTAAATTGTGCATAACAGACTGAAATGTAATAGCTCCTAAGGAAAACAAAAAAATAAAATCTACTTCATAAAACAAAAAGCAATTTAATGATTTTATTTCCCCTTGTTAAGGCTTACTAGTAGCATTGCTATCTTAAATGTGGAGCTCTGAAATTCAATTTAGCCCAGGTTTTTCCTATGCGTTGACTCACAGTTTATTTCGTTAGCCTGTCTCAGCCTCTCTTCAGACATGGCATTGATCTATGTTGCAAAAATGTCATTGCTAACAGCCTTATAAATCTTGTGTGATAGCAAAATATTTCCTTTGCTTATCAAGTCAGTTTCCCTGTATGGGAAAAAGAACTTAAACACAGCCCTGATGTAAGCTACCTTTTTGCAAGCATCCTTCCTCTGTCTGGGCTGATGCACAAACAGCTCCTTTACAAATGGGTGCCTAGTTCTTAACAAGCGAAACCAGTCTCTGCGCTCCCAACCCCCTGCTTCAGGCACTTATCAGCGGAGAAAATTATTCTCCTCGTAAGAGAAGAAGTAAACTTGCACTTTCCTTTTTTTTTTTTTATCCTTAAGAGGAAAACCAAGCTTGTGCTCTTTTTTAAATCCTGCCATCTCTCAGGCTGTTTCCCTTGTTACAAGAGTCCTGTTGGCACAGGGACAACAGCTCTGCTCTCAGGGCAGTACAGTGTCCCTAGTTCAGCATTCCCTTCCTGCAGGACTTCAGCCTGGACCAGGGGAGAGCTACAGCTCAGTCCACAAAATCCGTGCTTTCACCAGCAAGAACACACCTGGACTGAAGGATTTTGAACACACTTATTTATCTGAGGCAGTCCCTGCCTGGTTGGAACAAATTTTGATTTGGTTCCCTAAAAAAACAAAACTCTGTAACCATCCTGCCTGTCAATCACCCAGTGCTGACTTTTGATCCCATTAGCCACCTTCAATCACATTTAATAGTAAGGCAAAGCTCTTGAAGCTAATAAATGACTTAAATCTAGAGCATCATGTAGCTGGACAGAGCAGAGACCTGAGCATAGGCAGCTGATGGCAAGGACTTGCTGCAGGCTCAGCAGCTGCTCCTGGGAGCTGCCACTGCTGCTTCTGCATCCCCAACCCCAGTTTTCCCAAGCAGTGGGGTTTGCTCATAGATCTGCAATAGATCCCTGGCAAATCTATCTGTTATTCTGTTAAGCCTGTTGCAGACACCTACCAGACCTTTGGATCTAAATTCTATGGAATGACTTATGCTTTAACTGCCAGAGGGAGATGCAGGCAGCAAGACAATGGAAGATTAATTTGTTCCAATTTGGAGGTGTTTTGGAGCCCTCCGCCTTGAAACATAATCCAAAGGATGCACAGAAAATTCCAAAGCATGCTTAGAAATTTCTGCTGTCCCATATGCTCCCCTCAGCATCTTTAGAAGCCCAACCCACAATATTGAGCTCTGAGAGACAGTGAACACCCAGATAACGTCAGCAAATAGTACACCTCAAGATTCTCTTCTTCCTAATTTTTACATCTTCAGAGCACCATATGAATTTCTAGTCACTGATCTTCAGCAAAGTACATACTCAGAGTAACATTTGAACATTACAGGCTTTACATCCCTCAAATCAAGCTCTTCAGCTCTGACCAGAGCACTAGGCAGTAATAGTCAAAATGCCTCCAAACTCAGTCAAATGCTATTGTCTTATCACGTTGTACACAGGCTGTTACTGGAATGGCAATAGACAACCACCTGCTAGGGCTCAGAGAGGTGGCACGGGAACACCTCAAGGAACTGCCGGAGATATTTACAGATGAGACTTATCTGACAAGCAATCGATTCATCCTCTCAACCAGCCAGGTGAGTTTCTCCTGTTCGCTGGTCTTGCCAAGCGAAGGATATTTCATTTGTGTTCTGCCAGACCTTGTAGCTCACAGTGAGAACAATGTAAAAAAGGCAAGCAAACAAAAGTGGTATCATCAAGAAGTCTGCAAATTGCTCCACATTTTCAATCCTGTTTTGGTTCATCAGCATAGTAAATACTAACTGCAGTTATCACTTCATATGCAACATTCCAAAGTCCTTCGCAGAAATTCTGGAAATGCACAAAAACTCAGTAAAATTCACAAGGGCTCAGTTTCCTCAATTTCCAAATTACGTTATGTTCCCATTCCCCTTCTTTTCCTCCTTCCCCCAAGATGACAACTCTAGTGATCAATCCATACTCCAGTGACAGTACAGCCACAAGCCAGAAGGGCTGCCACTCTGAGAAACAAAAAGCCAAGAGCCATGAGGAAATTTTACTCTTAAAAGTAGCTATGTTTGAGATCTTTGAGAACCTTCTGTTATTTGCTGTAAGACAGCAACCCATGCAGGCATGCAACTTAGACTTACAGACATTTACAGATTTACAGTTACTTGCACGTACAAAGGTACTCTAAGAGTCAATATTTCCTACATTTAATGTTCTGAATAAAGTTCTGAATAAGGAAGCATCCTCATGGCACACAGCCTAAAAATTAAACGTTTTGTTGCATGTAGTAGCAGTCCTAATGAAAAAAGAAATCTATGTAGGAATTCATTAACTGAAACACTAGCCCAACTGCAACAGATTGGGACTATGCAACAAAAGAGACTTACAATATCATGCTACAGCATAAAGCCTTAATAAGTAATTTGATCTCGTCATAATGTTTGTAGGCTTTCAGATATGAGTGAATGTAACCAACATGCTACTACATAAATTCTCCAAGAAACTATCCATGAGCAAAGAGTGCTTCTGAATAGCTTTATGGCCTTCGGCTGCTGCACAGCAAATTCATCTGACAATTCTATGGCTCTATTAGCAGGACTAATGGCCTGTTCTACACCATTAAAAAAGCAAATGTCATTTGAGAAGGCCCATGTACGCAGAGTCTGAAACATATAGATTTCTAACACATCTTTTATTTTCTGCAGAAGAAAGTGTTTCACTGCCATATTATGCCATGATTAAACTGGGGTGTAATAGAAAGCCTAGTTGCATTGAAGTGTTTTTATACAGCATCACAATTATAAACTATTATTAGAAATGGACAATGCTAATTTCTCTGATTTAATGCAGTCTTCACACTACAAGTTTACCATAACCTTAAGAAATTAAAAACCTTAGAGAAGTTTTACGTATCCATTTTATGTACAAGGATTACATAAAATTCCTATCTATCAATAACAAATCTTATAGCTTTCAAATATCTATATATATTGAGCAAAGAAATGCATTATAGCCACCTCAAATTATACCAGTTTTCAAACCATAGCAAACAAACAGAGCAACCAAAATCTATAGTGAGATCAGCTTTTGCCTTCAAGGTAAATCACCTCCAGGTCCGGACTTCTGAAAACAGTGATACACCACAAGGCTGGACTCACCATATTACCAGCATTTGTAGCATTTTTTTCTCTTTTTCCTAATTCCTAAGCAGCTGATTTTAGGCGCCCTGAGTAATCAGAGCTTACTCCTTCCCTTCTCCCTGCAACCAGGTTCCTACTACTATGGAAATGTTCTGCTGCTATGGGCCCGTGGTGCCCAATGGATACGGGGCATGTTATAACCCTCAGCCAGAGCATATACTATTCTGCATCTCAAGCTTTAAAGAATGCAAGGAAACCTCCTCAGACACGTTTGCAAAAGCTGTGGAAGAAAGTCTCCTAGCAATGAGAGATCTGTGCAACAAATGCAGTTCTACTCCAGCAAAGCCACCCGCTAAACAAGATGCAGCCACGCAGCTGCAGAGTGACCACCAGCGCTAAGAGGCTGTGGGAATTATTCTCCTGAACTCACCTTAGGAAGAAACACGACATAGTTGTTCAAAGGCAAGATAGTACTAGTAATATAATAGTGTAGAACCAAAGTGTCATCTGTTTCTCATTGTTGCCAACATTTACAACTCTGTGTACTAAATCTTCCATTTCTTGCTGAAGAGTCAGGAAAAAAGGTTTGGTCTCACTGGCTGAAATGACGGTGGAAGTCATACAAGTATGTGTTGTACTACCATTTTTAACCATATTTAACTTGTGCCATTTTATCACCTAAAAAAATGAGTAAGTTTGTATAAGACATAAATTAAATACTAACGCACACCAACTAATTAATATCCCCTGCAAGTAGTTCTAAAATACTCACATCTATTACTACAAGATTTGCATGTAAAGAAAAGAAGAAATTTCCCCTACTGGGAATCTTGAGAGTAACACTGTAAATAATAGGCTGATGCCATTATATCTTGAATATTTGCATGAAGAGTATTTAATACTACCAGTCTATTTACTATGTAAGAAAAACTGATTATTTTGAAGAGAGCGGCCCCTGTGCATTTCCGCAGAGTTTAGAAAGATAATACGAGTGTTTGCATGTTTCCCCCAATTTGAAAATGCTGCAGAAATAATTTAGCTTTTATTCTGGTTTGCACTGGTCTCAAGCACAGTCCTCTTCTGAAAGCAGCATACTGGAGACATGATCCATCACAGAGAACTGGGAGAATTTTGTCCCTAATGAATTGACTTAATTATTTCTTTCTATCAGTGAGCAAAATCCAGCCTGACAGAGTGGCAAAGCACAAAACATAAGTACTATTCAATCCTACTTGAGACCTTTTCTGTTTGCATTGGAATTAATTTAGTCACTGTGACTGGCAGGAGAGTGAATGCAACCACACAAAATCAAAGAGCAATAACTAGAATGACGAGGTAAATTTGCAATATGAGGAAGTCTTCAAGCTAGAGTTATAAATACCAGTACTGGTACTCTTATCAGCTTTGCATCATCCCGCTTGGAGGGATTTATATTTTATATTTTTTAATAGCAGATGTAGGGCATCATATTCTGCAATATACAGTAAATTCAACCAGGAAAATAATATAGTGTCTGGTAATTCCCATTTTATGTAAGTGTTATCCTGAGGGTTTTCTCATTATCTCTTCCATTCCCTACAAATCCTTCCAAGGAGTGATATTTTCAGTTACTTTGTTGTGAGGTGAAATATGCTGCCTTACTTAGAGGTGTTCAGTATCATTGTTAGAATACAACTTACTCACTGACTGAAGACACTTAATTCCAAACTCCAGCGCAGATCCCGTGCTGCACAAGCTGGAACACACCCTGAGGCATGGCAAGGGATTGCTTCCTTGCCTGTGGAGAGGTGGAGATGGTCTCTCTTCCTTTGCACACTGAACAATCACATGCTTGAGCACTCTGGAGCCTAAAAGCAGAATAGATTTATTGCAATAACCTAGAGATGCAGATATGGTTCTGTTTAAGAACTCTAGATGCAAATTCAGGAGATTCTATATGTCCACGATTATTTTACTGCCTCTTTGGAGTGGCATACATGCAATTAAGAACTCTGCTGGATAAAGGATATCCACAACCCCATATATGAAAGCACAGTGGGCCTGATAATCAATTAGAGCAAGTCAGCTATGTTGAAGTAAATCAGCTATGATGATTTACAGACAGTAAGAGTTGGGCTCATTTTTTTTTTAAGTTATTATATTTCACTGAAAAATATGTATGTTTCATTAGTCCGTGAGCTGTTGTTCAAAGCAAAGATGAAACCTGTTTTTAGATTACATAAATAGTATTATAGCATAAAACTGCCCCAAAGTTATCATAGAATGGTTTAGGTGGGAAGGAATCTTAAAGATCCTTTTCCCACTTCCCTGCTATCAGCAGGGACACCTTCCACTAGACCAGGTTGCTCCATGCCCCATCCAACCTGGCCTTGAAAACTTCCAGGGATGAGGCATCCACAGCTTCTCTGGGCAACCTGTTCCAGTGCCTCACTGCTCTCACAGTAAAGAACTTCTTCCTAACGTCTAATCTAATTTAAAAGTTAAGACGTAAAAATATATAAAGAAAAACCAAGAAAACTGTTAGCCAGACCAAAAGTTTGCTTAAAGAATACGCTGTTCAAAGTAAAACTGTTCCTATACTATAATTATGAATTACTTTGAAACATTCCCAGTAATTTTGCTTTACCACATTTCACTACAAAAGCATTCTGCATTTCTAACATAAATGTAGCACTACATATTTTTTGTAGAATTACGTTTAAAATTATTGTCATATTTTAAGTACATAAAAATATTGTGAATATTTATTTGATAATTTATTAGTTTTGTTCTAATTAAATATGTAATTTTATTTTGTATTCCTAGTTACATAGGTACTGATAGTTATTTGTAAATATTACCTGTTTCTCATTTCACTTTTTTGTCTGGAATCTTAACAGTAGTTCAGACGCTGTGCTCAACACAGTCACTGAGAACTCAGGATGCATCTACACCCACACCTGACATTTTATAGCAATTTATCATTAAGAGCCCCTTAATTGTCTACAGCTGCTGTAACAGGTGTTTTGCATTCTCCAGCTCTGGAAACTACTGGTGGTGGAAAATACTGACACTATATTTTCACTTGAGGACCAGTGACCACCCACGCTTGCTATTTATTGAGCTAACCATTCCCTAGTCGTATCTTCCTGATCTGGTTTTAGTGTTCAGCCAGACTATCTGAAAGGAGCAGCTTTGACGAGCTCAGCCCTGCAGAGGAAGCCTTTTGTGTGCATGCTTCACCTTTGCCGCTACCTGTGCTAAAAGCACTGTCTGCAAGGTACCTGACTTGGTGCAAGAACCTTCATGCTCACCTCAGGTCTGTTTAAATTGGAGGGTTCTGGTTAAATGACAGATGCATAAAAATTCACAGGCATTACAAACTTCTCTGACAGCAGGAGCTTCACATGGGACTGTACTGTTTCTCAGTTTACAGAATTCTCTACACCTATGTGGTATGATCCCATGCTGTATCTACTAAGGATTTCAGGAAATAGGTTTCCTTAAGTTCTTCTTTTAAATTATTTGTGTTATAGAGATGACGTTCCTTTATGAAGTTTAAAAATACACACTTTTATGCACTTATGGAAACCAAATGTGAAGCTTTTAAAATGTTTCTAACCAGAGTACTGTGGAATAGAGTGTTCGGTATGAAAAGAGAGAAAACTTTGATTGACAAACTAAGTGTAATTATATTAATGTAGCAAGTGGCTATGATTTAATGAGCCCTCTTGGTGGGAGCCGGGGCACACAACCCCCTGCAAGAGAACTTTCAGAAGGTAATTGTTTCACTCTCCCCGTGGGTGTACACCAACGCACACACAGTGCTGGGGTGCAGAAATTAAAAAGCCATTTTTTAAATGAAATTCCGTGTTCGCAGTGATCAAAAGTAAAAAACGTTCGACTTCAAAACAGGGATGTTTCAAGGGTGTGAGAACCCGACCTCGCTCCTTTGGCAGGAGTGCTGCCAGAGCCCCTATGCCACGGGTAATTTGGCAGGACGCGGCTGTGACAACACAGCGTGAGTTGCAGAAGACAGAGAATTATTTTAGTGATACTTTTATTTTTATAAAAAAGTATATATTTATGACAAATGTAAATGTGTATTTATAGCACACGTTGTTCCCGTTACGTTTTGTCTCTACTGGAATACATTTATCTGTCTATATCGATGTATACGCCCTTCACTGTACGCTGGTAACGCGCATTCCGCTCGCTCACGGACGGAGCTCCGCGCCGCAAATAAAAGCCACCAGAGGAAAGACCCTGTCTCCTTTTTGTGCCGGGCAGCCCCAGCCCCTCGAGCCCACCTGGCCGCGCCGCGGGGAGGGAGCCGGGACCGGGGAGGGAGCCGGAGCCAGAGCCGGTACCGGAGCCGCACCGCCCACGGCTCCCCCCGCGGGGTCCCGGCAGCTCCCGGGGGCTGCCCTGCCCCATCTCGCCCGGCGGGTGTGCCGCCGGACCCCGCCCCGCCCTGCCCTCTCCTTTCCTCGCCTTTCCTCTCCTTTCCTTTCCTTTCCTCTCCTCTCCTGCCCTGCCCTCTCCGGGGGAGGAGGCGCGGGCGGATCGGGCGGGACTCCGCCCGCCGGGCTCCTGGTCTAGAATCGTGGGATGTCACTCGTCGGAAGGGCCTTAGGAGGGTCACCGAGTCCCAGCTCCTGGCCGTGCACAGGACAGCCCCAGCCATCCCAGCATGGGCCTGAGGGCGTTGTGCAAACGCTTCTTGCGCTCTGTCAGGCTTGGTGCTGTGACCATGCTCTGGGGCGCCTGTTCCAGTGCCCAATCAGCCTCTGCGGGAAGAACCTTTTCCTGATAGCCAGCCTAAACCTCCCCTGAGGCAGCTTCAGGGGAAAGGGCTGCTCCTCAAACACGCCTCAGAAAGCGCGAACGCCTCCACCTTCCGTGTTTGCCAAAAGAGGCTTGCGTTACAGTGCGTATGTATTTTCCAGTTACACAAACCTCATTAAAAACACAGACTGAAATAAACACATTAACCAATGATGAAAACATTTAAACGCAGGTGTAGTAGTAAAGCGAAGTACTCGCGAGTAGAGCTGCATTTGCTGCTTACAGCTCAGCTGTTATTTCCAGCAGCCAACACACCACGGGCAGCAGGCACCCCCGAGGTCGGGGCAGATGTGCCACGCTCTGGAGCAGAGCTGCTCCGACCTCCCCCATCCGCAGGTGAGGGACCGAGCCAGCTGTGCGGCTCGGGGCACTGCTGCAGGCTTTGAAATGCCTCCACGCCTGCTCTGACAGAAGAGCAGTGCCTCGGGGCTTTACAGAGTTTGCAAGTGCTGCAGAACTTCACTATCCGCACCTAAAGTTGCAGTGATGTATTGCCCACAGAGGAGGGTTGTAGCTATTTTTTTCTCATTCGTCTCATTAAGGACTGATGTAGTCTATTTCCTGTTTATGAGGGAATGAGCAACACTTTTCCTCTGCTCCGATACTCTCCAGCTGTAATAATAAATATTTCTGCCTAGGAAAAATAATCTAAGGTTGCAAGACAAATCAAATTGCATGCATGTGATCTCAAGTAGTCAAATAAGTACAATTTTGTGAATTTAAAAGCTTTAGATAACATAGAGGCACCCCAAAAAAGTAAAGAAATAAAAATAAACACAGTATCAGACAAATCCCTATTTGCTTGACACTGAAAATTTTCAGCGAGCATGAGTCAATGCAGTAAGTGGGCTACTGGCAGCTCATCCCAATTTCTTCACTGGGGTTGGTAGATCATTGCAATGTGCCTGTCATGGCCCTAACCTGCGGAAAAGGCGGAGTTTTTAATTTTGAGCCCACCATATACAGATGTCATCTCTCTTGCCCATTTTACAAGTGTGGATTAATCGTCTGAGATTGCCATCAAAGCTTCCTAGAAAGCAGTGAGAGCTGTCTGATGAGGATGGCAAAACAGCAGCAGAAGCTGAAAGCTTGCTGCTTTATGAAAGATTCCTTCCTCAGCCACATTTCCTACTTTTTCAGTAAGTTGAATTAAAATACTGCAAACAGCTCTCACAGGTGGGCACAGTTAGGTTAAATGAGAAATGCTGACCCTTGCAAGTCATACAGCTGCAGTGGAACTGGGATAGAGAAAGTACCTCCACCTGCCAGAATAACTGATGTGTCAGTACAGCCTTAACACAGCTGATAGAAACCTGGAAATGTGAGACCCTGAATGTTTGACTATACAGGAATCTGCTTCTGCCTTGTAAAACAACTCAATAGCAAGCAATGAATTAAAACAAATTGAAATTTGGAGGGGTGCCCAGGCAAGTACTTGGCATTTCTGTGTTGCTGGAACAGCATTATCAGCCAGTTTTCTTATTTCCCCAGTTCTGATTAATTTAACATTATACAATGTGCCATAATAAACCAAAAAGCACCCAATTCATCTAAAAAAAAATACGTGGATCAAGAGATTATTTTTGTCCATTCTGGTTTAATTCTCAGCTTCACAAAAATCTCAAGTCTTTAATGTCCCGAGAAATTACTCTTTCAGTAGAAGAAAAATGAATTATGCATCAATGAACAATTAGGTTATCAAGGTTGTTCACTTAATGTTCCAGCTGTTCTATAACACCATCTTAATGCTTATTGGAGAATTCTTTTGAATTTAGTCATATTCTGTGGTACTTACAAGTAAATGCATTGTGTTTCTTACAGCTGCTCTGCCAGTTAATAGCAAATACAAGTACAAAATTAATTTCTTGCCTTTTACCCCTAGACCTAGAAATGACAGAGGGTGGAGGCTTCACTCAAAGGAGATCCATTAATGTAATAATAGTGAAGCCAGAGATTAAAGCTGATAGGCTTTGTAGGGAGTTTTGTACAGCACTTAACTACATGAACTCTGGGTTTTTCTCCTCTTCATAAGTGCTAAAACTTAGATATACTCAAAGTTCACTGGAAACAAAGCAAATACAGTACTGGCCACTGCTTCTTTGCCCTTTTCCAGCTGGCTTGAAGGCAGATGGACATCACTTTATTCTGGAAGTGATAACAGATTGGAATGCTGTAGACCTGGGGGTCGACAGGGAGATTGTATTTCAATGCAACATCAATGACCTAGATTTTGGTAACTCCTGAATTTTATTTTATTTATTATTTTCAGTTTCTCCAAAAGCACTTGAATTTTGAAATTAGTGCTTCCTAAGGCATAAACAGTTCAGCTTCTATCAACATTTACACTTTTAAGCTCTGTAGTGCTTTATATTCAAGGCAGTTTGAAAGACACAGTCAGGAATGGCTTGGGAGTTAAGGCCAGGCTTGGGAGAACACTTTTTGGGGCCACCCTGCATGCACCAGCACACAACCACAAGAAAACCTGCTAGGTTTTGGTCCTCAGAGGTATTAGGGCTTCCCTCTGCTTTCAAAATAGCAATTTTTATTTTTTGCTTGAGCTGAATCCATCTCAGATTACAGTTAACCACAGCAGAGGCAAGCTGGGTTCAAGTACTGTGAGGGAGCATACAAAGGACTGTAGGTGTTGGGGTGAGAAGTAGAAATGTCAAAGGTAAATACATCTACTTGCATATGTTTTGTAAGTTGTGGTTTTCTCGCTTAGGAAGTGATGGCAAGTTAGATCCACTTTGTGAAGAAGCCAGAAGAGCAGTGTTAAATGCTTAACAATTTATAGGGACACTTTCCCTTTAATCTTGGGTTTCTGTCAGACAGTTTACTTGCATCACAAAGATATCACCAATTTGTTCTTTACACTTCTAGGTCTTGTAATGAAGAGGATAATCTTTTTACACCCCGGTGTCAACCAAATAAGAATATAGCACCTTTTCCAGAATCAGTTGTATGTTACTACCCTGAATATTGCAAATTCTTGTAGAACTGACTTGTATGGTATTTTAATAATTTGAATTTAATTAAAAGAACACAAACTCCTGGATACCTTTCTTTTTTTCAATTCTGTAAAGTTTCCTAAGTCAAAGATACTTTCAAAGTCATTCATAGCTGAAAATACTTATTTTTACAGGTATACCAGTTTACAGTTCCGCTCTTCTTTTGGCCACAAATATCTCAGAGAACATGCATCACTAGGGAGCATAAAAGTAGAGAGAAAGAAGTTGGCGTAGCCATAAGGACAGGATTAAAAGTGACTGGGTGTTATCTCAGCTGCTAGTCCAGGTATCCCAAAAGTAACTAGAGTATGAAGCTTCTTTTTTGCTCCTCATTTATCAACATACACTCAACTTCAATGTTGTTTTAAAAACAGTTTACACCTAGGTAAATTCAGCAGTTTGAGAATAATCATATGCCAGAATGAATACTAACAGAGGGGTTTGAGCCAGGAAACACAAGGATTTGCTGAAGCCTAGGAGCACCAGGCAGCAAAGCTGCAGTTTCCAGCAGAGCTGCGGGGGAGCAGGCCATCCAGCACAAAACTAAAACCCAGAGAAAACCTGTCACTCAGTATCTTCTACCAGCTGAAATCTGCAGGGAGATAGCAAACTACATTTACAGTAACACTGCTCCAACACAAAAGTGTGTCAAAATAACACTAGCACTATGTCCAGATTCGGTCCCCTTCCCTAGAGGTGACAGAGGCATTTAACCAATACTGTTTAGTAAGAAAAACAATACCCATAGTTAAAGTTGAGCAAAGCGGGAATTGGATTGTCCCTTTAGAAGACTGAAACATTTTTGCTTCCTAGAACTCTGATATAACAAGATTAGAAAGTGGAAACATTCAGACTGAGCTGGATTGAGAAGATCAATACCATTAAGATTGGCACAGCTGGCCTGGGGCGCTTTTTGCAGCAAGCATTCACACAGAGGGCAAACTGAGTTTTCAGCACCTGCCCTGGACAGAGGGAGTTTGTTCACACCTCGCTGTCACCCTGACCCTCCCTGCCACCACTGAGCAGGTTGTCCTGCCCATAACCCAGCTCCAGGGCAGCTCCCAGCACAGGCAGGGCTTTCTCAAACCCACCTACTGCATTTGTCACTGGGACACCAACAAACAGCTTTCTGCTCTGGCAGTAAATCTTTTATTGGCCTCTTAGGTAAATGCAACTTAATTAGACTAAATTAGTTTAAATAATGCTAGTTCTGGGCAGGACTTAGTCCCAGAAATAGCAGACTAAACTCCCCAGATCTCTTGAGCATGGAAAGCTGTGAACATCACTGGAAACACTGCAAGCAGATGAGCTCACTAGTGTGACTAGTCTCGGGGTAGATTTTTTCTGCTTTGTTATTTTGTTTGTTGGGCGGGTTAATTTTGCTGCATTCGGTGCCCTCTTTAACACCACTCTGAGAACATTTCTGACATACCTCCAAGTTAGAATTAAAGCAGTTTTGTAGAGAAACATTAAGCCTTAATAGATCAACATGCTTACTTGGAGTAAATACAAACAAGCTTTGAGGAACACAAAGCTGAAGGTTTGAAACAGCAAGCTTTCAGGACAACCATGGGTTGAGGACACCTGCTCTGACTTTGCTTCAGAGTAATATTGTGACCAAATTGTGAGGGTGAGACAAAAAATTAGCTGCACCTGAAAGAGATCTCATAGCTCCACATAGAGAACTCAGGCCCCATTACTATGTTTTGGTTACAGGAAGAAATAACCACAGATTTGCAGTAGCCCTTTCAGTCTGGTACCTGCCCCCAAACACTACCTGCAGTTAGTTGCCACAGCACTAGCAGGCAGCTGGATATTGGAAGGCACTACAGTAGCCACGTGGACAAAGGCATGTAATTTTTTTATAATGAAATATCCACTTTTTTCCCCTCAAAGTCTTCCTCATTTTCAAGGGGATTATCTGCTCTGTAGATAATCATGGCCATTTGAAAACTGAATTTAGCCTCCAAGTCTTCTCTACAGCGACTTTCAGCCAGACTATTGTGATAAAGTCAAATCAGGAAGAAGAAAGCAGCCGCAGCAAATTATTCCAGTACTAACACCAACTAAATTGCTGTGCAGCTTTTACGGTTTGACTAATTGTCTCATTAAGGCACATTTCTGATCACTGAAATGGATCTCAAGTATTATTAATCACTGAAAAAACTGCACCACTAAGAGCCCCTCTCCCTCCTATCCTTGGCACTCTTTGCAATGGAAAAGGCTCACAGGCCTTGATTGGAGCCCCACTGCTGCACAGTTGGCAGTCAAACGGTACTAATGGCACAATAACCCAATATAACTAAAATAGTTATGCCTTTCACAGTAACAATCTCTTGTAACATGATTAAGCTCCATCATGTGCGCTTCCTCGTGTTTTGCAAATGCCTCAGAAAAATCTGACAATTTTTCCAGTAATTTCTTCAAAAGGAGAGGGGAAAAAATATATAAAATTCATTAGCTATCAAGAAACAAATTAAAAACACTCGATAAATTTTTAAAAAATATGAAAACAACTGCAGCAAGCATGGACTGCACAGCAGCATGGTTGTGTGGCACCTAGTCCACTCCCCCTTGGAGAACACACCTCCAAAGGCTGCGTTTGTCACAGTTGTTTGCAGGCACTTCAGTGAACCTTAGTTTAGGAGCTGGCTTGCCCTGGGCTACCTCTGTGACTGGTGGAGAGAAGCACCTCCACAAAGCAGCTCAGATCTCTACCAAGTACAGACTGCAGCATCTCTGGGCCCCTAATTTAGGTACTTCATTGGTGTTTGGTTTCAAACAATATTAGGAAAGATGAAGCTTACTCCTCATATAAGGAGCACATTAAAAAAGGAGCAAACTGGCATTATCGAAGATACCACTGATGGGATCTCCTCATTCTCAGCAAACTGGAGGACTTTGCTTGTGGCCATCACTCCCAGCAGCTGCACGAGCCATAGGCTGCAACAGGACAGTTCCCCTTACAAGGGGAAGCCTGTAGGTGTTTATCCCATATATGATCACATTAAAGACAGCAGGCACTTAATTTCCAAGTAGCTGATTTTCAGAAGCCTAATGCAAAAGTGGCACAGTCATTGCTGCAAGACATACGTACTTTCATGGTTACCAGTTTGATCAAGGAGAAAAAAAGACCTGCAAAGGCCTGGGAGCTCTTCTGTGGAAATGGAAGTGGTGCATGGGAAGGAAATTACAATGGTAATCCTCAGTATAGGCTCCTTCAAGCGAGAGACAAGATGCATCACTATTTTAAAGTTAATTTCAAATTGGTTTGAAATGCAGCCGCTTGCTTGCTACAGCTTTCAGTTTTGATCAGTTTTGCAAGTTTTAAGAAAAGACAGGTTTGTTCTGCACCAACCCACAGGCACTTTTCAGGCACATAAATATTTGCTCACATATAGGTGTATATGTAAACCTGCCCAGGAATGACCCACCGAGGTGGTATGAAGTATAGCCAGAAACATTGCAAACGAGTGGTCTTTGCTGTAGGCTTTGGAATTAATTGTGGGGAACAGAACGTGGCTACAGAGATCTCCTTCTCTCTGGGCTTTGTTACAGAGACAGGTACTACAAAGCTGAAATCTGCATAAATCTATTGAGCTCACGAGCTGTGCAATATTGTGCTCACTATGACAAATATTATTTTACTGATGAGTCTAATGAGGGAGCTCAGGGCTGTGATAAAGGCCTAATGAAATAAAAATGGAAGTAACAAAAATAATCACACTTCATGTAGCATGTCCCTAATTTTTTATTGTACATAATTATCAGAACAGTAATGCTGAAAAGAAGGAAAAAATACTAATTTTTTTTTTCCTGGCAGTCCCTTCAGAAGCTATTTATGAGCAGTCATAAACTGACGTGCACACTCAGATATATTTTCCTGAAGCCTGTAGAGTTTTCTCTAAGCAAAAGCTTCAGAATATGTGTGTGTAAATAAATTAAAGACTGTCTGGTTTATAATGAGAAGGGTGTATTGTGGTATAAATATTGCAGAGCACATTAAATAAACATGGTCACATATGACCAGGTATCTATTAAATGAGCACATCACAGGAGAAGTTAATTATCTAAGAGTGTGACTAGGAACCGTTTAGAATCACTGGAGATTAAGCTGCTTTATTTCTGTTTATCTTTCCTTCTGAATAGGCAGTAGGTCGTTGCAATGAAGAGTCCCTAAGCAGCACAGAGCTTCAGTTCTTCATCAACTCTAAGAAGACAGTTTTGTCAACACCAGTTTGAAGCCAGGATAAGCCAAAAATTTTACTCAGTGTAATTTTGTGCAAAATGGGTTGGCACAAAACAGTATTTTAAGATGTAAAAGTGCAAAATACTTACAGATACCTTATGCTGTTCAGGGGAAAGAGGAAAACTTAAATGCTAAATACATACTTGTCTCACATACTGCAGCCTAAAAAAGTATATAAGGACTTCTTCAAAACTGATTTGTAGTGTCAGACCAGTATCCTGAGAGTAACATACAACTTTACCATAGTAAGAAGATTTTTCTAGACTTGACAAGTTACTGTGTTTCAGTCCCCGTGCAAAAACATCAGTGTTGATGGAATTTGATTTTGCTTGGGCCAGGAAACTCACAAAGAAAACTGTCCACTGTTCATCCTATACAATATACCCAACACTGCAAACATGGACTAATTAAGGATATGTTTGGGCAAACTCTGTAGCACAAAGAACAACTGATGAAGGAGGATTTAATCACAGAAAATTATTGAAAGCAAGATGAAGCCAATCCCCTTAAATTACTTAAGTACTGCTTAAACCCTGTAATTAACATATAGTAATAAATATTTCATCTTTAACAAGCCTACTGGGAGCAGTTTGTTAAACATTTATTTCTAGTCACGGGAAATTATGTACGGTCATTTTGTCGTGTTCTGTATTAGACAATGTTATTTTATCCTCTTTATTTTACCCCCAGCAGTGGGTACACTAATTTGGCAAAATATAATGGTTCCTCTAATATGTATGAAACATACTCTTCCTTCATGTGTTTTTTGGCTTTTACTAATTAACTTTGCCCTTGCAAAGTCTTGGCCAGCACACAGGGGCTGCTCACATTTACTTCCCAGCCTCTGCTGTGGAACTGACTCACTCCAGATAGGGGAGCTTTAGTGGGAACCCCAGCAAGACCACGCAGGGCATCACTGCAGGATTGACCTCACAGCCTGGGCAAGGTCACTTTGGGCCAGCAGAAAGAATAACCAGGTCTCCTCTACGGCACAGCCAAGCCCCAGACACAGGGTGCCAGGGGTGTGTTTTCAGGCAGCTTCTAGCAATGCTCTGCACTTCTTCCTTCAGCCCAGGTAGCATCACAGGTGCATGGGGAATTCTGTAAGAGCACTAAACATCACTGCCCTTCAACCAAGTCTGTGTGCACACAGCTGTTATTCTACAGCAGGTGGAATTCCAAGTGGAATGCAGTCACTTAAACCAGTACTACAACAAACCCATTACAGGGATACCCTAATACCCACCCAAGGAAAATAATCGAGAGCCAAACTGAGCTGTCACACAGACCTCCTCCTCCTGTGGCAGGCTGAATGCAGCCTCTCCTGAAGGGGAGGAGAATTTGACATTGGCTGTGTATGACATGGGCAGAAAGTGTCTGTGTGCTCTTTTATAAGAGTACCAGTGAATTTATGGGCTACTGAACAGGAAGTAAAGACTTCTGAAATTATAATTCAGGGTTTCACACAGCATCTTTAGTGATGACTACAACTGTTTTCCCCTCTAAACAAATTAGATTTCCATTTGCCACTAATGACTGAATCACTTAAGTATCACAAAGGAACTGCCTGGTGCACTTATTAATAATTGAAAACTTTGAGGAAATCCGTGAAACATTTTCAGTCAAAGCTAATAATTCTCTAAAATATTATTTTTCCTGAATAATTACTCCTTTTGTTCTTTTATTCCTTTTGGATAATAGGCTACATTTTGAATAATGGCATTAAAAAAACCTGAAGTAACAGTTAAGAGGTATCTAAAACCAGAAGTGGTTTCAATGTTAAAAAGCATGAATTAGAAAAGAAAAAAAAATTCATCTGTTTCCTTCCAGCAAATACCTTGAATTTCTATTTTAGACTGCATGCTGTTCCCTGGTATCTTACAGCAATGATTAAGAAAATGTACCCACTTAATCTCTGTCCTCATTCTGCATAAACACGAAGAAAAATTTTCAATTATCTTTTTAATCAGTAGAGTCCGTGAAATCAAGACTCCTATTGCTACACAATTGGACTTCGCAGAACTACTCAACAGCCAAATGGAAAAAACAAAAATCACAAAACTGTTTTATCAGAGCTAACAAGAATCTTGAATGCCTTCTGCCATATTGTAGTTATTCCACTCAGTAACCTTTACTACTCAAGAACAAGGGCAGAAAGATATATGCAAAATTATCCACATCTGCAAAGTTGGTGTCTGAAATGGCGTGTTGTCATCAGCACAGAGAGGTTGTATGACAGGTACCAACCAAAGCTCCAAGACCTGCAGTCTTGTCCACAGGACATAAAAAGAGGGAGAAATGGAGGTTCAGTGTCTGTCCATCCCAGCAGGTCCCACCTGGGGATCGTGGCTGCAGCCTGGAAAAAGCTGGGTCATTCTACACATCTCCCCAGGGAAGGAGAATTAATTTTTTAAAGCGTTTGCTTTGTTGGGTTTTTTTTGCAAACAGAACCAAATGCATTTCTTTACCATGTTCCATTCAAAGGTCTCCTTACTTTTCCCAAAGCAGGCTCACTGCTCTCACACTGCAAGTGGCAGTATTTTACAGCCCAAGCAGCTTTGGCCACTGGCTCGCCTCAGAAATCCACAGCCACGCCGTGTACTTCACTCCAGGCCTGACAGTCCTCAGCAGCTCTGACAATAATTCAAAGAACAGCATTCCCTTCATCCCAGGGGCAGGAGAAGACATGCTTACCCACTTCCCAGTCTCTTACCTGCCTGTAGAAAGCCCAAGTATCTGGGAGCCTGAGGCCTCTTTTCCCTCCTGAGCCTTTCCCAGCAGCCATCCTCAGCCTTGTTCCCCACACCTTAACTCCATAACTCCTTCCTACTGCGGAAACGGCGGCGATGCCCCACAGGCCCCCACAGGGCACAGCCACAACCCCCCACGATGGGAAAACAAGGTGAAGTGCTTGAGGTATTTAGGGGAGGCCACCAAATTAGAGAGATGGGCCAGCTGGGGCGAACACCTGGGCTTTAACCCCCACAGCGCACAGGCCTGTCCAATCAGCCATAATTAATTATCCCCACCTGTGCTGGGCTGCTCGTTAGCCTGGCAGGGGCCCTGACGCCCCTCAGCACATCCCAGAGCCCGGCACCAACCTCAGGAGCTGCCTGTAAAATCAAAATACTCTGCATTCACTGAACCAATATAAAAGACAACAGTGGACTTTTTCCTTCCATCTTTGACCAGATTTGTTAACTTTACAAATGTATTCTGTCTGCTTTTAGGGCTGTTCTGGCTTTATGTGGTTATTGAGTGTGCCTCTTTTTCATGTTTTAAACGATGTTCGAAGTCATCTATGCCAACAGCAATTAAAAGGATATATACATATACATAACATATATATATATGTACGTATATATGCATGTGTGAAAGCTTAGGGTAGAGGTTCCCAAGCTTTCATTTTGTTGTTATTCTTAGCAGCAGTGGGTATTCTCAGCTCTCTACCAGAGGCAGCACATCAGCTGGTTGTGCACCCAGGTAAGAGCTACTCAGAGCTCTTGGAACAGCAGCCAGAGAGTCTAGCAAGGGATACTTAAAACAAAACCAAAAAATGAAACAGACAACACCCCCCAAGGCACACACTTTCATCTACTCAGTTCAATGCACACACATTCCTGGTTTTTGTCTAGTCTCATACATTAATTTTTACCTCCTAGAACAAACAGAACGGTTTCTTTTCTGGAGAGCAGGTTACTCCTCTGCTCTAGCACAGACTCCAGCTGGACCATGGGCAGAGCAAAGGTTTCCACCAAGCACACTCCCGCTGTCAGCGCAGCTCATCAGGAATGAGCAACAGTGACAGAAACTGATTGTCTTCGCAAGTCTTGCTGCTGTGGGCATGCACAGCATGGTGTGTCCCCAAGTAGACGAAGTCAACTCACTCTCACATTTGCTGTTTCTGCCGAGTTGCAAAGCTGTCATTTTAATTTCACTGCCAACTTTTTTCACAAGAGGTCTATATAATACTTCAGTCCTTTTCAAACATTCTACAGAGATGAATCTTTTAATCATTTACCATCTCAAAGCTGAAGACACATGTTTAGAGAAATTACTTACAATGTTTAAAACTTAGAGATGTTCATTCCAGTCTAGTTCCCGTATTTTAAAAATTCTCCTTGAAATAAAAATGCACTCACGTGTTATTTCAAAAAATTAGAAAATAATAAAACAAAATGTTCTAATATAACCTCAATTATTGCCAATTTTAACTCAATAGTTTTGAATAATTATCTTTTTCTAGTCCAAATGTTGTTCCTTCACTGCTTCTATATTTAAATGAGCCACCACTGAAGAAACAAACAGAAAATGGAAAAATGAGCTGTCCTAGCACTCTTATAAATGGGATGTTAATGCCCCCACTCAAAGGAGAAACTGTCAAAAAGAACAGCCATAACAGAGAATTTTCTTCTTATGTACTTTTATTTTATTGGGTTTTTTTACATCTTTGATGGAATTTTTATGCAACTATTATGCCACAATCTATGATACACAATGAGAGTGGAAATCTGTCATTTACCATTTATATTTCTATGTTAATTTTGTTTTCTACCTCTGCATATACTGTGGCATAAGTGCATTTATCATATTTCATGCAGCACTAACTGCCTTATGCAAACTGAGAATACAATAAACGGAGCCAGCAATATTTAGCTGCACTCAATTCTTGCTACAGAAACAAGCATTCATAACAGCATTAAAATACTTTGGGTGACGGTTACTGTCTATCAGCTTAATGTTTCAAGCTATAGAAAGGGATAGGAGACAGTATTTGTGGCTGTCAATGGCAGTACTTTCCAAGTTCATTAGGTTTTCAAAGACTGAATTAGCTGAAATGCTTCAGTGAGAGAAAAAGCCCACGGCAACCACCCTGATTTAAAAGGATGCAACAGAGTTTCACAAACATTAGACTAAGTTCAGTTCTGGATGCCACCTTAACACATCAATTCTATGCTCTGACAGAAGGATCGTTTTTCCACCATCGTGGTGTATCCAAGCCAAATAAAAGGACAATATAAGGCACACAGGCCTTTTTGGAAACCTGCCTGGGTATGTACTACCTGACCACAGCTAAAAGTTTTTATTACAGCTTTTTATTTTGATGAGACAAGAAGCATCACCCGACTCTCTGAGTCAGACATAACTGCCATGCTGCGTTATGTCACAGTCCATACAGCAGCAGCAGGGCAAAACGCACCCCCAGAGCAAAAATGTCCAAGGAGCATGCTCGGGACAGGGAAGCGGAGACGGGGTGAAGTCTCATCTCTGTGTTTTCCAGTCACTTGTTACACTGTCTCCAGGCAGCTGCTCAGCACATCCAGCCCGACCCTCCGGGCACTGCTGGGGCACAGGGCCTTTGTGCAGCTGCTCACAGCTCCCTGCTCCAGCACAGGCGCGGCCATTCCTCTGCACCCCACTGACACTGCTCACCTCACCATTCCCTCTGCCAGCCAGAACAAAGAGGGCAGAACGTCCCCTGCCACTACACAGCTTAGTGCTGCAGAAACCTGCAGTCACAAGGCCCACTCGGAGCCAAGTTCTCCTGGGCAGAGCGAAAACAAATTCTGACAATACTAGCTCTTATATCAAGAGGGCAGAGGAAAGCTGGGCTCACCTGCCTTCTAGCACTGTGGAGGAAGCACAAGCAATGTTCTCAGACCACCCTGCCATGCAGTGCCTCCCCAGAAGGCAAGCACTACCTCCAGAAGAGAAACAGCCCCTGCTGCTCTCTCCCCTCCAGCACCTGCTGTAGATCAGCCCCCTGACACAGAGCAGCTCTTGAGGTGGTTCACTTTTATGTCCATACTGAAAGTACATGGCAACTGAGACCCTAACTGACAAATAAACATAGGGGACCAAAAAAATCAATTACTACTTGTGCAGAACCACAGCATGTGCCTTTGGTAAATCAGCAGCTGTTGCATGGCCACCTTCCTCTAAAAAAGGGTGAGTAAACCAGGAATAGCCACTTCGGAGCTGAATTAGTACCAGCAAGGAGATGTGAGGTAGGGAATAGCACTGGACAAAGCAGAGAACCCACTGCTTGTTGCAAAAACAGAGATTTCTCATCCAAACACAATCTTGTAATGGTCAAAGAAAAGCAGATCTTAGTTGAATGGTGAGGGAAAGAGTGTTCATCCAAAACAAGGATGTTTACAGGACCCCAGAGTTCCCTAATACTACACAGCATCAAAGCAGACAGCCCAGGGAGTGGGAGCACCTCTTACTTTTGAAGTCATTTGATGCTGAATTCTCCTGGTGATCACCCACTGCTCTGTCAGCTGTGGTCTCATGTACACTCCTTCCCTCTTCAACCATCCCCAAACAACCCTTTTCCTGGTCCCTTTTACTTCTGCCCTCCTTGACCTCATATCTAAGTGGTTCACACTACTTACTGTTATCCCCCAGTTGAACAACTTTGTAACGTGACCCCTATTTCCAGCCTCCTCCTCACATCTCCAGGTTACCTCACCAGCTCCTTCCAACAAACACAGCTGGCACATTCCTCTACCACAGTCATCTACCAACTCTGCTTTTCAGTTTCATCACTCTTCTCTGATTACATAGACAGAAATAAATCATTTGTTTTCCTTGAGGTGATTCCTCTTGTGTGCGTAACTGGTGCTGTCCATGCCTGCTCTAGTAACTTACAGTAACTAGACAGTGCCCACAGACTGAGATACGAGCCCCACCGAGCCACACATTGCATCCTGGGATAGGAGAAGCTTCTTGTATCAAAGAGGTCCCAATTTAAATAGACAAGTGACAAAAAATGGTGGAAGGTAAGTTGGAATTGTTTTTTCCTTATAAACTGGGGAGCAAGGTACAGAGTAATGAAGTCAGCCGCTGGATCCTTTTATTTGGTAAAGCAAAAATACATTATTTCCAGTATTCTCCCCTCCTTGATTTTGGATGCAGTGTTTTGAGAGACTACCAGTCAGAGACAGGTCAGGGCCCTGCAGTTAGAATGTCTTTCCCTCAAAGGCTTCCAGGTTGAAAGCTGTATCCAAGAACCTTCTGAGTGACACCAGATGCATGTTCTTGTTGCCTGTGGCAGCTGCAGCAGCAGGCTCTCGGCCAACATACCTTCATGACAAAAAGAATTGGGCAGACAAATGAGGTGAGAAGAGAAACTATTTTGACAATAACAAGCATGAGAACATGCTGTTTAAGGCATTCAAGTCAGCTTGGCAGATTTGGATATTTAGTCACCAATCTTTCTTAAATAAAAATCAATCTAAGTTGTACCAAGTTATACCTTCTGGTCAGTTTCCCTCTCTTTCCCCCCTCCCATCATTGTTAAGCTGTGTCTTCTCCCCATCCCTCCCAGGGCAGCCAGTCTCATAATTAGATAACTTGCTTTTGGCAATGAAGACTCTCATTCCTTTGACAGCTGCATGGGCAGATCTGAGAGTCAATCATCTAAAATGCAAAGGTGCCTAGACTGAGCTCTTACAACAGCTGTTTCCTCCAGAAACCTAACATCTGGAATGAAATTCTTAAAAAAGACAGAATCTTAGACAAAAGAGAGCTAAGTGCTGTCCTAAGTAACAATAAATACAGACCTAGTTGATACTGATTTTCTTTTAGATCTACACGAAGGAGCAATATGTGCATGTAGTATTGGAGAAATAGTAGTCTAGACTTTCCCCTCCTTCACCCAAGAGCCCAGACTCAGAGGTTTTGATTTGTGAAGAACCTGACTTACCCATGAATACCTGAAAACAACCCCAATCAAATTTAAAAGCAAATAAATCAGTCCAGGAAACAGAGCAATTGTTTAAAGTCTCATACCAGATGGGTCGAGTGTGGTTCACAATAGTGCGGAAACGAGGTTTGACATAATCATAATATCCACTGTTTTTGTGCTCCTCCTGACACCAAACTAGATCAGCAGTTGGATACTTGTCAAGTTCTGCTTTCAGCAAGTCAAAGGGGAATGGTGAGATCTGGAAAAAGAGGGTAATAATTGGCAAGGCTTTCTCTTACATGGTATTAGCCCATGGTGAGTCATTACCTTTTCATGGAGAGTGACTCATGTTTCTCTAATTGATTTAATGCTCAGAGATGAATACACAAGTATCTTACAGTTGTATTAGTATGAACAGAAGTAGGTCGTAGTCCAGACCACCTGCACTCCTACAGCTTTTTTAATGAAGTAGCTGTAGCATGTCCTTAATCAGTGAATGACAATATAGCTTCAAAGGGTACTATTCCCAACATTTAAACCTAGCACACTGCACATACAAATTTAAGGTGCCATCATATTGCAATCTTCACTTTGTTATGTTGTTCTGGAAAAGTCATCACTTTCGGGATCTCACTGTCCAGTATGCTATTGATGTGTTCCTTCTCCACAAGGCCATGAAGGATTAGAATATGTCTTGTAAGATCCTAAATGCTAGAAAAACACTGTCACCATCCATTCTAGGAGGGGTGTCTATTTCAAAGCACAGGAACCCCAAGGATCCATCTTCTGAGGATCAGGGAGCTCACCTGTTCAAGTCTGGTTATAGCTACTTGTTTCTCCAGGTCTTGGTTCTTTCTCTCTTTCACAAGGTCATAGTAGACTTTTCCTGTGCAGAAAATCACTCGCTTGACCTCATGTGGTGCCTGAGCTGCCGGCCCATTCTCAGGAATCACACGCTGGAAAGTGGTACCTAGTTGGAGCACAAATTAGAAAAAGCGCTCTCAGTGGACCTGACATTTCAATAAAGCAGCCCAAGAAACAGTCCTTTAGTCCTTTACTGAGCAAGCAGCAGGTTGCAGTGATTAAAGGGTTCTCCTGCCTCTCTGGTCCTACTTTTCAGACTGGTAACTTGGCTAAAGTGACTTTCAGCAGTTCAGTTTCAAGAAGTTAGAAGATTGTCAAAAATCCAGTATTTCACCACACTTAATAGACAGAATCAAATCAACAGTAGAGTGTTTTTCAGCTTTGTGTTGTGTATTACATCTTTACTTTTAAATTGATTGGACAGCTCAACTTTGCTTCCAGTTTGGAGTTTTTTTCAGAGAATCACCTGAAATACTCTTTTTTCTTTCCAAGACTATCCCAACCATGTAACATTAATATAGCTTTACAAAATTTCAGAATATTCTATAAAAACAAAACACATATCCATAATGCAACTAAATCTGGCAGCTGCAGAAATATTTACCCAAGCACACACATTACTGCTGTATATTTGATTTAAAACCTCTGTTTGAGAGCTAAAACAGCAATAGCCAAAGCAAGAATTAACACAGAGCTGAGCCATATGTACAAATGCTAACGTATAAATACAACTTCAGATGCGTATCTTCACTGCTACTACCTGCCAGGAGTACAATTCGCTTGGGATACATGAAACTGGAAGAGGGACTTGATGGTCTAAAAGATCCTTTTCTTTGCTCTCATATATGATTGAGTAGAACTATTTCCACATTAAAGAACTGCAGGGTAGCAGACAGCAGCTCGACCTCCTATTCTGAATCAGTACACCCACTTACCAGGAGAATAAGCTCCTGTTTGAACCATTTATCTTGGGGAAGAAAAGCAACAGCACAAACGTATCAAAGAGGAACTGATTTATGTCAGAATTATCCTGTCCCACTGAACAGCAGAATTCATCATTAAAAAAGACAATCTGTGCTTCATTGGGTCTGCTGGAGTCAGTCTTCCTCTCTCTCAGCTTTCTATTAAAGGCAGAGCAAAAAGGGTTAGCTGAGAGTCAGAAACACTTTACTACCTGCTGTCCTCTTCAGCAGAAACATGAAAGGATGCCAAAATTCAATGTTAATTAGGAGTTTGGCCACTACTGATGTTAGCCTGAAGTAGAGGGGACTCCCAAGACAAAGTGCCAAATCACGAAGCCTACAGAATTTCTAATCTGACCCATTCTGCAAAGCTTTTAAATAGTAATAAAAACAGCAAATGCCTTTGCTTGAGAAGTAAATTTTACACACTTACAAAAGTAAGATAATGTAATATTTAAGCACACTTACACAGTGTAAGTTGCTTTTTAAAAACTGAGCAGTTGCTCTCTTCTGACGGCAGTCAAGACCCTCACTGGAACTGGAGATAGACCAGCACACCTAGGCCCATATTCTCACTCTGAACAGTCACTTCAACCCCTCACTCATTACGTGCCACTGCATTTCCTGATGCCACTCCAACATGGTCTAACCAGTGCAAGGCAGGATAAAACCACTGCAGTGTTTGGTACACCCCCTGCAGTCACTGAGTATCTCTTGGTGCTGATGGCATGCCAACAACAGTTCTGAACTCACTGATCTCACTTTAGATCACTGGAGTGACATAGCAGCCCCAAAACCGAGCATTGTAACAAGAACTGGGCACCTTATTCTTCCAAATGGGCCCAGTGTAACTACAACCTATCCCTCAATCTTGGGGTTGGGAGGCATGGGCAGTACAAAGAACAACTAAATTTTTATATGAAGAGAAAAAGAGCAGAGGGACATAGCAGCCTCTTGAGGGGAACATCCCTGCAGAGACAGGAATGAACTTTCCATTAAGATTAATGGCTGGTTACAAGATGAACCTGTTAAAATTAAGAATCTACACGAGAAAGCAAATTTTTCAGCAAAAATCCCTGCTAGATCTCACTATGACAGCTCCACAGAAATTACACCGAAAGAAAAGACAAACTCTGCAGAGCAGATTCTGTTCTTCACAGTCTGACATGCAACTTGGTATAGCGAATTATTTCTCCACAATACTTTGAGGTGACCTACCAGACACCATTTCATCAAAACTGGATTTAGCTTCTGGATGCCTCAGCAGTGACTTGGGTGTCAAAACAATCAGCTGTAAGACAGAAATTTTACCAACACTCAGGAGCTGCTTTATCTACATTATTACATGCAACATTTGTAACACTGTGCACACAAAAGCCACAAACTGAATATGATATAGAATAAATTAATATGAATAGCAAACACAGTAAATTATTTTTTCCTGTTCTGAAAGCCATGAAAGTTTCAAAATTATTCAGAAGATTTAGGCAGCCTGTTCCTTTTGCAGGTTCTCAAAACTCACTGCTTATGCTTCTTTTTGACAACAAAATCAAATCACAGGCTATGAACCAGTAAAACATTCAATGGCTGTATCTTGAGTCTTCAAAGTTCCAGCAATTAGACATGCAGATGATAGTTCTGCAACCTGTTAGCTACATCACTAATATCTTGACAAGCTCATCTGAAGATCTGCACGGCCAGATGGAAGCAAAGCTGAAAATCAAGTTTTAGAGCCATAGTAAGTCAGAGCTGAGCTTCATTCCATCAAACTGGCAACTTCAACCTGTGTTCAGTAAAGGTTTTTCACCAGCAATCCTTATTCTTTTCAGCAGTGTGTCATATGCAAAGGTCCCTCCTTGTTTGAGGGCTAATTTACTGGAATAATCAAGTCCATTAAGGTAACCTTACCGGCTTTCTGAATGGCAGCAAGATCTGCCTTCGGAGGACATGAAAGTAATTGGCTGGAGTTGAACAATTCACCACAATCCAGTTGCATTCATACAGCTGGGAAACTTCAAACTGCTCACTGAACTCCTGAGAGAAACATTAAAGGGATTAGAAAAATGTTTAAAAAAGAAAAAAATCTTGAAAGCCATCCTTCTATCTCTGACTCTCAGCAACTTCCTTCCTCATAAAATTTATTTAGCAGCTCTCAGCTGAAATTGTTTTATTAGCTAGGGAAGCATCCCTACGAATCATTCCCTTCTGTTTCTACTTCTTCCTAAAAACTTATGCAAATAAACACAAAAAGTTTCCATTAATTCAGAAAAGATGGGAAATCCAGGAAGGAAGATTGAGGAGGACTAGGACATCAGCAGATAGAAGACACAAAATAGAACCTCTTTGAAAGAATGTTAAACTATAATTCAATTTTTGAGTGTGCAGTTAGCTTTCACTCTCTCTCCCATTCTATAGAGCTATGCACTTTATCTGTAGAAGTGAATGACCAAGCTATGAAAGTCTTAGCCCAATCAAATCAGAAGTTGCTTATTTTCATGTGCCCAGCAGTACGATTTAGCTCCACTGCAAAGAGCCAGGGTAGTCTCACTTGACCTCCTTTAGAAATTGGCTAGAGACACCTATTTGCAGTACACACAACAATATAAACAAGCAGGATCACTGGCCCTGAGAAACAGCCATAAAAATTTCGTGCTGCCAGAGATTAATTGTATGTGATCTCAGCTTTGCAATAAGCAGCAATGCTGCATACTTCTATTACTTTTACTGGGATCAAGTTAATGCTACACCAAGACTTGAGGCTAAATCCTAACCCGCTATACCTAGTTAAAAGGATGCTTCTAACAAAAAATCTCTGAGATGTGAAAAGCAAGAAAAGGACAAAAATTACTTTGACAAAACTACTTACTGGATAGGCATCAGAATCATCATTGCTCATCTGCAGAAACCTCTCAGGCCTGGCTGATGAATGCTCTGGACCCTGGTAAAGGTATCATTTAAAACAATGTTAAAAAGCCAAACGAGCAGTTAGACATCAGTCTAGATCCCTCACTGCTTGAGTACCTCCTGTCCCCCTGGCAGCTCTGCACCAGCTGCACACCTGCTCCCCAGCCAAAGGCATCAACAGCACCAGTGAGAGAGGACACACCACAGGACAGGAATTCCTCATCTTCTGTCTTCATAGGAGATTAGGTTTCACATGTATTTCCAATGTTTCTACCAGCTGCAAGTGATTACTACCCTCAGTCTTGCTGCACAATGAAGACCAGTGGAAAGGCAGGGGTCCATGTGGGCACAAGAATGACCTTGCTAATGCAGAGCAAACAGGAGCACGAGGAATGTCACCCAGAGAAACACTGGGTGCCTCAGAGTACTGCAGAGACTCACACTTCCTGCATGCTGAACAGGAGCAAACACAACTGCTGACTACTTTTGCTGTATCAGCAACAGAAGCAGACACAGGATCTCTCCTACCATTGTTCACTGTTCAGTACAGGACCAAATACCTAGATGAACGCTTTAGCTAAAATGGACCAAAATACACACACATTATCTGCCAGACTAACCTATGATTTCCTATAATAATTTCTATAATAATTTCTGCCTCCTCAGGAGATATTTTATGTTCTGTCATTACTGAACACTCCCATTCACTGTCTCACTAGCAGTACCCAAGGCAATTTCTTGAATTGCACAAACACTGTTAGCTCCATTTTACATTAGCAAAACATGCATGCTGGCCACAGAAATTATCAGGAATAAGGAATGTAGCAGAATTTGTTATTTTTCCTTTTTGTGTCCCTGTTTATAAAAGATCAGAGACAGCTGTGAGCAGTGTGAAAATGCAGTGTGCTTTTTTATGTATTGCTATTGCTGACAGCCTTGACTCGTTCAAGTGACAGGTACTCTTAGGAAGGACTTTTACTTTGCACACAGCCGTGAAGTATTTTAACCCAAAGACAAACTATTACACCTCTCAACTCTCTCCATGTCTCCTAAGCTAATAACATTCATAAAGAGATTTTTCTTTATATGGCCATCTCTCATCATAACTTCCTCTGTTGAAGTCTTAATATATATCTCCAAAATCAGTCATCATTCTGACAACTAATAGTCCACCTTGACTGAATACATCATCCTTCCTAATTCCAAGTGCAGGATTCCAGATCCATAGGAGGGACACAAAGATGACCAGAGGACTGGAGCACCTCTCCTATGAAGACAGGCTGAGACAGTCGGGATGGTTCAGCCTGGGGAACAGATGGTTCCAGGGAAATATTTTACAGCACCTTCCAGTACCTAAAGGAGACCTACAAGAAAGGTGGAGAGCGACCTTTTACAAGGGCAAGTAGCGATAGGACAAGGGGGAATGGCTTTAGGCTGCAAGAGAGCAGGTTTAGGTTTGATACAAAGAAGAAAATGTTTGCTGTGAGGGTGGTGAGGCACTGGCACAGGTTGCTCAGAGCAGCTGTAGATGCCCCATCCCTAGAAGCGTTCAAGGCCAGCCTGGATGGGGCTTTGAGCAGCCTGGTATAGTGCAAGGCTCTCTGCCATGGTGAAGGGGTTTGAACTAGATGGTCTTTACAGCCCTTTTCAACCAAAACCATCCTGTGATTCAGTCTACTTCATGGACTAAGGGAATTCAAAGGAAAAAAACATTCTGTTGGCAACAAAGGTGTAACACAAACAGCCTAGAACTGCTGCTCCTTTGAAGTCTGCCTCCACTTTTGAGGTGCCAAATAATCTGGTCACAGACAGCTAAGGACTTGAGAGCAAGGAGCAGTGCTGCACAGAACTATGGCGCACAGTAGCAGCGCAGTTTATTGCAGTACCTCTGCTGTTCACATCTGTTTGCTGTAAATCAAGTCCTGCACTAAGCACGGCACACACAGCACAAACCCAGCGCTTCTCAAGCATGCTGCAGTCAGTACACTGGGAACAGAGATGTTACCAGCAAACAATCCCAGGAGAGACAGGAGAGGCTTCCCCAGCACTCTCACACTGCCCCAGCAACAACCTCAGTCCAGAGCTTTAATGTTCACATCCATCTTTGGTTTCTGTGCTGACACCACCAATCAGACTGCCAGCAACTGCTGTGTGGGATGGGGTAGGGTTTATTTCTACTGTGACCACCTATCCTGTGAGACCCATACCAAATCCATTAGCTACTTTCAGATGAGTCCCCAAGGAGCCATTAGGCTGCAGAGTCTTTCAATCACAGCCAACTTGCCTGTGAATGCATGACCTAGAGGTGAAGGGATCCATATCCCATTAAGAATCCTTCCCCAAATCATCTTGTCCCCAACACTGTAGTTAGAGAACGACTAGCCCTCCTGTAATGAAAAGGTCCTCTGGGAAGATAAGAGATTTCAACAGCCTGGTGGGATTCTTAAATATTCCAAAACCAGCTGACACTAGTAACAAAATAAGCATGTTTCAGAAGACCTGTGCAAATCTTTGCTGCCAAGTGGCTATGGGAAAAGAAAGATTAAATGTATTGTAAGCAGCAGAGAACCAGCCCCTTAAGCTGAGTGCTTTCCTGCAGAGGACCACACCTCCTGCTGAGGGCTCATTCAGGCTGTCCCCTCAGGATTCAGTTAAAAAAATTAATTTATCAAAACCCTTGTGAACAGCATCAGACCCTTTATTCTTTAAGCACAATGGATATGGAAAGCCATTCATAAGATATGAAAGCACCCCAGTGTATCAGGACAGGATCATAATTGAATGGAAATAAACTAAATTGTTTGTGAGAATAGAAATGACACAGTTTGTGGTGAAAAGGTCTAAAGCATTTATACAGATGGAGATTGCCCCTGTGGCACATACTATGCTTTTTTTAATAGAAAACTAGAAACATACATGCAACAATTCATGAAGGTTAAAGTATTTGAAAAGGAGAAAATTAACCTTTCCTGACATGATATTCATGTAATCTTAAAAATCATTTAAAATATTTGAGGAACAATTCTACTGCTGATATGAACTCCATGTAGCTTCACGGCTAGGGCGTGCTCACGCCCTTTCCCTCTAAGACATTGTCTAGTTCCTCCTACTACCTGCCAAAGAAAAGACAGTCAACAGCTGGTAGAAACATTTTCCTTTCCAGAAAGAGGGAGATTTCTTATTATATCAAAATCAACCAAGGTCAATGATTTTTGAAGAAGTTTTTAAGTCGTTTTATATCATTTCATGGCAAGAGAATTTAGTGCAGAGTTTACACAGACATACTTCATGCAAAATAAAACCAAGCAAGCACTCTTAGACATGATTTCCTTCTTATTGTACACTGAGAATGCAGCTTTCTAGGGAAAGAAGGCAGTGTCTTAGGGAAAGATACCAAAAAAGAGAGGGAAAAAAAGGAAAAAAATGGGGGGCAAGTGGTACATGCCACTAAGAAGGACACGAAGCTAAGAGCTCAGAATTATTTCTCAGGGTTTTTTTGTTTTCACCAGTCAATCTATCTGCATTCTTCTCTGTCACACTGAGGCAGCCCACATGCTTAACAGTGCCTTCCTCTCCTGGGTTCCTATCACCACTGTATCCCCAAGACACCTTTGGCTTTTCCAGCTGCAGGGAAGGCACTGCAGCCAGCATTCCCCTCCTGCATGTGCCAGCCAGCAGCGCTCACCATTCCTTCCATCCCGTGTGGCAGGAGCAGGACGATCCCGTTGTGCCGAACCCACTTGGCCTGGCCGGAGCTGATGAACTGGTCTATTATACACTGAGCTGTGTTGTGGAAGTCCCCAAACTGGGCTTCCCAGCACACCAGGGCATTGGGACTCGCCATAGCGAAGCCAAGTTCAAAACCTGACAAGCAAACAAGCAGGAGAATTAGAAAATAAACCGATTTGCTGAAAATTCTGTTCATTCCTCATTCAAAACTAAAAATAAAACAAACCCAAAATTAGAGCATGAACTGGATTTTTGGAGCCCTCTTATAAAATCAAGCAGTTTTCAATAGTACCATTTCCAAGCCTGACTTCAATCCTTCAAACTTTTCCTCAAGCACAGCAATATCATAGGAGTTTTTAAACAAACTAAACCCCCTCCCTCTGCTCCAGCTTTAGTATAATGTTTTCCTAAGAGCTCAAGTACTATCTTCTCCTGTAAAAATCCACTTACAGCCCAGTTAAAGAAGTTATTTATTAATTTTCATACTTCCACAGCCCTACACAATATCATCTCTTTCTTTCCTCCTCTCATACACAGATGCTGAAGAAAATTACTGGTGGTATCAATTTTCAGCCTACAGATAGGATCATAGTCTTCAGATCTTCCAAAAAGCTTGAACAAAATAGCTGCACAGCAAACACATCTGGGACTTGGATAAACAATCCTTTCTTAGGCAGGGTTAAGGACCCTTTAGGTTTCTGCTTCGTTGTCAAAGTATTTGACCTCTGTTCATATTTTCCTTTGGCACTTTGATATAGCAGAGCCTGGAGTGCTGAATGAATACCTGTACTCAGGTTCTCCACCTACAGTTTGGAATGATTGCAACCAAAAAGGTTAAAGCTCTCAGTAAAAAGCAGAGCTATATAGCACTGCTCTGGGTGTAGAGGTTCTGACGGAGGCAAAACTGATTCAATACACACAGAGAATAAACATTTAATTGATAGATACATTTCATGTTGAAGCTCTACACAGAATGCAATGATCTGGTTTCAATTACAGAATTTCAATTTGGGAATACTCTCTCTGACGCTTACCCCAGCAGATAACTAACTTTTGGGTCTTCATAGTCTTACTCTTTGGTAATTCCAACCCAGTTTTTCACTTACCATCCCCATGGCAAGAAATCTTTGAGTCACTTGGCTTTTGGACTACTGATCTCTGAATAGTCCATCCATGACTTCAGCAGATGCTCATGGTCCCACCAAAAAGCAACTAATACATCAGAGGCCAAAAGAAGACTGCTAAGTCAGATAGATGGCCCTTCGCCTGTGGGTCCCCATGACAGGTCTTTACCAAAGAGAATGACTTCTGCTGGCCTTGCCTTTGGCCTGACTGCCTGAAGAGCCTTTCCTTCAGCCTTTCCTCCATCTCTGGCCTCCTCATTTGTGCAATTCTGTTGTTTTTAACACAATGAAAACAGCGGAAAAATTTACACAACTCCTTCAATCATATTCCCAAAGGTATCTGAAAAATAGATTTCCCTAGATAGGCTTGAATCCCATTCTAATTTTACACAAGCATTAAGAGACCATTTCTACTGATTGGGTGACATGGTTGAGAAAATATGCAATATGTTCAAGACTTATTTGTGCATATGTTGCTCTCTGTAAGGGTGGGGTAATCTAGCTTTTAGAGAAGCACAAACTGAGGTCTTGACCACTCAGAGTTATCAATAATCAAGCAGTGCTTTTCAAAGAGTATGGAGCTCAGTGCATACTTTAAATTTGGTCACAGCTCACACATAATTGTACTTCACATACGAAAGATCACACGGAAAAAAAAGTGTAATTTCTCATTTCCTATCTTGTTGACAACTTCATGCTAATCTCCACAGGGTAACAATGTTCTAGGTGAAGCTGCATCGAAAAGTGTGATCTTAACACAGACACCATTTGCAAGCTTTCTGACAGCCATAAAAATGTCTAGGAAAATACGTCCAAATGTAATCTATACATTCTGATTAATATTTTGAGATTAATGTTGCCAAGACTACTATTTGATGGCACATGTGTCTGCATTGGTTTAGCAGAACTCAGTTTTCCACCAGGGAAATGGCAATGAAAGTTACTAACATTAAAACTACTCCAAACATGACTGTAGCAGTGGAATAGTTTTAACTCTTGACACACTAAGGAGTCTGTCAAGAATTACTAGTACCACCTTCCTGGGGAGACAACTGCTTAAAGAACAAGATCTGAACCGCTAAATTAAAAAAAAAATGCTGGTGGAAAGAGATCTAGACAGATTAAAGGTAAAAAACCCAGGAGAGGGTGAGGTGTTCTCCTGAAAGGGAATTGTTGGGGCACCAAAGTCAAGGTCAGGGAAGGTGACCTGAACTAGAAAGTCTCCACTGTTTTAGAGATGGGACATGAACTGCAGGGTAGTAGGTTCCTACCCAGGTCCCTCCATGAGAGCTGAATCTCAGACCAGAATTAAGAATTTTAAAAAAATACGAATGAAAAACTACAGCAGAGATCTTGCAAACTTTATTGTTTGCATCTGCAGAAACAAGAACTGAACATTTCTTTAAACTGCTGTGCAAATTTTGTAGGTTTGAAGGATTAACTCTTACACAGCTAGAAACAGAGAACAGGTTGAAGCTGTGAGGAAATCCAAGGCAACCAGGCAGCAAGACAACTTTCAAAGAACGTCAGGTAAGGAATCTGCAAACCCAAAGGGTGCTGGAGAGGAACCAGCCAACTCCAAACAGCAGGCAGCTGCTCAGGGCTCAGAGCACACCAGAGCAGAGGGAACCAGGAGCCAGCACAGCAGTTTGATAAACTTCTACACTGAGGAGACAGAGGGAAGAAAAATACACAGCACTTGATTAAGGCTGCAAAACTAATGTTTTAATTGCTGGAGTTCATTAAGGTCCCTAGATGACAGGCCCAGCAGAAATGCTTGTTTCTATTAGTCCAGTGCCTGCTGTGCTCCCTCACTGTTCTTCCGTCACTCTGGCACGGAAAGAAGTGTTGTCAAGCAAAGTGGCAGCTTACACAGCATACTGTGCTGTGTTTTTCCCCACAGCATTTTCATGATTGTCATAAGAACTGCAGTTTTTCAATTAACGTAAGTAAGGCTACAGCTATAACTTAATGCAATATGATTTTGAAGTGACTTAGGGCATGAATGTTAACCAATGGTTAAAAGGGCTTATCAGTGCAAGGATTTTATGTCAGAAAGAGGAAAGTTACAAAACCGGATTTTTGCTATGTTTAACAGAAATTCTAAGCACAGGGACTACAGAAGGATATGCATCCTTTCACAAACCCAATCACAGCTCAGGACAAAGTGACGTTAATACCCATCTGGTGGCTGACTTTTAAACAGGGAGACTGATGCCTTCTCAGAACTCCACGCACATGCCATTGATTATCACAGTCTGTCCTAGTTCCTAACACAATTTCTGGCAGATAATTGTATTTGCTACCCCCAACATTAAAAATACATTGTTCTGACTGAGCAATAACACTACATATTTCATCCTAGGTGTGTATCGCAAAAAAAATAATTTAACATCAATATCTGTCTTCTTCCTTTCATCTTTTGCTTTAAACTTGACTTTTTCCCTTGAAAAAGCTATACTCCAAGTCTCACAGTTCAGGAATTTCCTGAACTACACTCTAGTTCCAATATCTTAGCTGATATTCCTTGAAAGCTCCCAGTATGGGATGCCCCAGCCCAAGACCTCTCAAAGGCAGTATTGAATCTGACAAAGAACCTCACCTCCTGGATACAGACTCAACACTACACCAAGTAATTCTGAGGGTTGTAGAGAAAGACAGGAAATCCTTTCAAGTATTTAAAAAATGCTGAAGAGGTAGAATAGAGCATCTGTAAGTTACTTTTGCTTTTCTCCTCTATCCTAATTAGCAAATAAATTCAGACAAACTTCATTTGCTTAAATGACTTCTCACGGCCATCACTTATACTTCCAGATATTCAGTTTCAGTACAAGGGAAAAATTATAGCAAGCCAAGTGGATGCACAACTAAATTATAATAATCTGGGTATAACTAAAAATAGTAGACATAAGATGTCAAACAAAATTATCAGAGGTTGTTAAATACTCTAAATTATCAGAGATTTTTAAGTACTCCGATTTAATGCCCAGGTTACACCCACTCCAGAGCTTCCTGTAGACAAAACATAAGCAGTTGTCTGAACTACAGTTGAACAAGACTGCCTTTGTTTTATTTCTAAGTGAGATAATTCTTGTCAGAGTGTCATTTTAAGGGAGCAATGGCTCCCCAGGTGTTCCTAACTAGCTCAACTATAACTTGGTACAAAACTCACAGCTCTGAACAGATACCAGCTCTTGGCTTATGTGTCTGCCAAGGAAAAATTCTGTAGTTATATCATGCTGGGATGTTTAATCCATTCTTACTTAGCTCTCCCTCACAGAAACTAAGGGAATTCCCAAAATGCTTCTGAGGTGCTGCATGTTAACACAGTCATAAAATAAATTCCTAACACTTTTTCACCTTTTTTCCCCCTTTATATTATCTCACAACTCTCCCTACAGCCACCAAACACTTCAGTACACTAATTCTAAACTGTTTCTTTTAACAGAATTAGATAGTAGAAACAGCAGTTAGAGAAAATAAAGTGTTCAGGGGTGTTGGTTCTCCTGAAGAACCAACTCCAAGCCTTCACTTATTCTTCCATGTATTAAAAAGGAGACCCAGTGATGTTACAGCCAAATAAATATCAATTCTGACAGTTCCTCTTTGACTCAGAGCCTTAACTAGAAGAGACATGTTCACACACACTGCTGCTTATCCCAACACTGTCTCTCTATGGAGACAATTCACAAGAGTAAACATGTTGGAAAAGGTCGATATATAAAAGCCATCAAGGGACAGAAAGCTTAATTATAAAATCACTTCGGCAGAGAACACGGCATTTTTAGTTTAAAAAAGCCCAACCCAACAAACACACATCACTTATCAACTTATCAAAGCCACATCACTTATCAACTATTTCTATCAATTTAATCACCTTAACTGTTAGAAAACATCTCAGACATAAGGGATTTAAAGTTCTTGAAAATTAAAAGTATCAATATTATTAGTTTTGAAGAAGCTGTCATCCCATCAGCTGAAGCAGAAGCACACAGAAATGGTATTCGTGTTTTCAGCATATGAACAAACCCCTATTTTACCCTAGTGCTTGCATTCAATGAATTTTATTAAATCAACTTTCACCTATCTTTTGCTGGGAAAGATGGAAGGGCAATAGTGAGCAGGATGAGATCAAGAAAGAGAAAGAAAGAGAGCCCACTTGGTTAGTTTTTAAAAGAATGGAATTCTGACAGTTAGAAGAATTGCCTTCACGCCATACCAACACTAGGCTTCCTATTGAGGTATTATTTTTGGAACAAAATCAGGTTTCAACCATATCTAGACATTTGTCACTTTCATTTGGATGTAGAAAAACCAAATCCAGAAACCTATGACCCACTGTTGTAGTTAGACACAGCACAGAAAGAAAAAGGCCAGCCAAACTTGGGAAGAACCGAACAATTTATTTATATGCAGACAGATTTTTATACCCTAGGTCGTTGGGATGGTATAAGGTCATTGGATCCCTGGCCATCCACCCCTCAGGTTGATTGGCCAGGTCCTAAAACACCCATTCCCAAACAATCCCTTAGATAAACAACAACCAGGTGCAAAACTTCTCACAGGTGCAAGACGTGAGAAAGTGAGAATGCTCACGGACACAGGCAGATACTGGAAAATCTCTCTACCACCAAGCTTTCAGTGCCTACAACCCACTTACCCACAAGATTTACAGCAACACTGTAAACAGGCTCATATTAAGAAACCCCAGAACACACTGTGAGAAACAATAGGAAATTGGAAACAATCATTCTCTGAAATTAAATTCTTGATTTTTATCTATGCCAATTACTTTTCTCTCGTTTATACACATCCTTGCTTGCACTCTCCTATTTAGAGTTTACCTTTACATGTTAGCAATACAAAAAAATGTGATTCTGTTCACACCGATTCTGCCACAGAGCTAACAAAAATACCTGAAAAACCTGGTCTTCAGCCCATGCTCCAACTGTACAGTTTTATACCACTTTAATTTTAATATTATTAGCAATAGGTAATATGTAGCATTGTAAAAATGACTAAGTAATCAAATATTTCTGGAACTTTGAAGCAAGCAGCTATCAACTACCACCTTTATCTACTACAAAGTTTCAAGTTTCTCCGTCACACAATATTTTATTATCCATAGAATCAGTAACGCTTTTGATAAATTATTAGATGTATTTGTTTCATGCTCCACATTCCTCTTGCCACCCTCATCATGTCAGAGGAAGGTTATCCATTCTCTGTGGCTGAAGGTAAAATAATTCACTATGATTAATGCTATCACTAAAAAGAATTTGTTTTCTTGAAATAGCACATTCAGAATAGCAGTTCAGATAAGGCCAGGATGGATTTTTTATATCTCTATGACAAACCATCCCTGGTTTTCTTGTCAGTTTCTCTCCTTTTAAGAAAGCATCAGGTGCACGTTCCAGCACTGCCAAGATCAACAACAGCAGGTGGATGCTTTTAACTGAATCCCAAAATCGTAAAATGTGGGGATGCTTGTTTAAGGTATGCCAGAACCTAAGAGGAAGAGCTTTGATACCTGTTTCATATATAACTATTTTGCAGCTTTTTTGTTTTCCACATGCTTTTCCTTGCTGAGCTCTGCTTCTGGTCTGGCAGCCCCACCAAACCACAGGCAGATCGAGACATACCTAAGACCCCGTACTCGGAGAGGGAGCTGTTGCACACGGTATAGGGGGCCTGCTGCTCCCAGAGGTGATTCATGGGAACACAAGTTCTCTTGTCAACTTCTTGATCATGAAGCACATGGTGACGATGGCTGCAAAGAGTTGTTGAAAGAGATTTATGAGCCAAGAATCCCCTTGGGCTTTAACAGAGCTATTTTCAAAGCTAAAGCATCAAAGCCGTGTTCTGGAAAGCAAGCAAGCACCATGGTTATCTTTGCTGCACACAGCACCCTGGTTTGGTGGAAACCATGGGAAATACAATCACATGTCTAAACACAATTACTGCACTGTAAGAACTTTCACTATCCAGGCTTCTCAAGCACTCACAGAAACTGAAAATACCTCACCGCTAGAACTGGGGAGAAAGAGAAAAGGATGGGGAAGTTGTTGCTATAAAATAGAATTATTGAAGTAAAGAAACTCAGAGGAACAAAATTGTTATTAAAAACATTTCGTTCTGCCTTCCTCACAAATTTTAATATTTTCCTTGAAACAACTGTTGTTTGTCTTTAATGGAAAAAAATGTAATCTAATCTAATTTCAGCACTGAAACTTGAAGGAGTTGTATCCTCTTTCCTGCTATTTCCACTCACATGCACCATTTACAGTTCTCTAGAACACCATTAATCAGCATTAGAATGGGGCACCAAGGAATACTACCAAAACAGAGATGACTGAAGTAATTACTGCAATCCATTAACTCTCTGAGCAGACTGAGTGAATCACAGCAATATGTCCAGCTTTACAACTGCTAACATAAGGACAGTTATTGTACTGGTAACAATACTGTGTGTTGTAGAGCTGCCAACACTGAAGCCTGAATCTTTTTGCACTTCCCTTTGCCATAATGAATGCTGGCAAAAGAGCTCTGAAATTTATCTAGAATTCAAAAATGCAAGGCCAGAAAAAGACAGAACCTTTAAAGGGCAGCACAGGGAGGGAAGTAGAGAGAAAGGGGAAAATTCACACACCAGGTAGCTGTTTGGCAGAAATAATTTTTGCCACTGTAATTTTGATTTTGTCATTCAGCCAAAGACTGAAGGGTGACTTTTTGCTAGGTGTTAAGCCTCTTGAGCACAAAGTTTTGTGTTTCCCTAGCAAAAGGTGATTAAGATGAGCATAGATGGCCAGCCAGAAATATACAGACATGCAAGTTGCACATGTGCAGTTGCCAGATTTACTGCCATCAAACCAGTACAGAAACAAGTCTGTCCCCCCTTCCCTCCATTCTCAAGAGTTTGTCTCCAAGAAGAGAAGGGGTCTGGTGCTTCTGTCTGCACCTTTACCTACCATCTATCTATTGATAGCTGAAGGATCAAAACAGGAAGAAAACAAGCCATCACACTGAATATTGACAGAAAGGACTATTTTCTAGACAGCACTTCAGAAGCCCCAAAATAGTGAAAGCACCCCATCGTGTTGTTTTATTATGTCAACACAGTATATTCAGTTCTTCCCAAAATCTAGCCAATACTGTACCAGAGAAGACAGGCACCAAGATTTATTTCTCTCTTCTGCAAGCATCCACAATAAAGCACAGTGCAGCATTCACCATAGGAACCGGCATCACATCAAAGGTTTCAATTAAATACGTCATTAATATTTTACTTTACAGAGAATCAGGTAAGGCAGCAAACTGTATGTATTTTACCAAGTGATGAGATCGTGCCTTCATTCATGCTCCACAGGCATTAAAAGTCTCAGTACAAAGGACCTTATTTCACTTTAAAAGCCTCGCCAACTGGCAACATGTTTGTTCACAGGGTACACAAGTTCCAAGCAGCCACCGCTGGAACGGTATTCAAAAGACTCAGGATGTGCTGCAACAAATACCCTCTCTTACTTCTCAGCAATTAGATGGAATGCAACTGTATCTTTTGTTAGAAAGCAGGGGGAAAGATACCATTTCTGCTTCTCAGCAAGAGAAGGTAGAAAGCATCTAAAAACGTTTGTTCTGCCTTTAATATTATACTTTAAAATGCTGCTTACAGATGCACGGGAAATTTGATTATTATTGACTGCTAGAACCTGTAACATTCAGATGCATGCTGAAGAGCCCCAACTTCCCCCTCCCTGCAGAAGACCATATTTTCTAAGAAATGCCAAGTTGTTTCTTTAAGTGTGGGACTTAAACAGTTTTAACATTTAGGAGTTATCTCAGTACTGACCTGAAAGTACCTCTCTCCACATCCTGCCCACTTAGTCGGACATGGATCCCTTCCTTGAGAACAGAGCCAAAAGCCATGTATTCTGCTAAGGCCCAGTCAACAACCCTGTTCTTGGTCATTTCCGAGCGGGCTTTCAAAATCCGAGAGAGTCCTACATGGGAATAAAGATCAGAAATGAATGGATTTATTTCAGAGAAATTCTCCGCTCCCCATCCTCCTTCCTCATTGGCTAAGCTAAACACAGATACCAAATTAGGTCTACGAACTGTTTTTCTAGAACTGAACTGCTGGCAAAATTAAACAACTTGCTTCCTGAACAAACGGTTGTGTAATGCTCATACCTTGTTTTTGAAGAAGAAAGTAAGGTTGACTGGGTCAGAAAGTACGGAGGTCAATTAAAAAGACCCACGATGAAATTCTTCTTCTTATGATTTATTTTCACATCTCTAACACCAAGTACTGTTTTATAAGAGACTGAAAATAGCAACTGGGTTTCTGATTTTTTTCTTCCTTCCTTTTCTCATTTTTTCCTGGTATTTGTCTTATTGCATTTCTGGAGATGTTATACAGTGAAACAGGCTGAATTGATCAATACTATGAATATCATACAAACAGAAAAACTGTAGCAGCTGCCAGTGGATTTTCAGTTGGTAACCAACAGCTGACTTTTCAGTGAAGATTTTGTAACCTCATGAGCCAAAACACAAGTTACAACACTGAACTTTTAAAGGGAACAAAACTTCACAGCTGCACAAAGGTGCTTCCAGCTTTGAGGTCATAAGTCTCCTGTTATTCACTGTCAATTGACAGCATCTTATTTTCACATTTGCACTGATGACTTTGGCAAGCTGTCCCATATGTTATTTTCCCGTATTTCCCTTTCCTTACTTTCCACAATTCTTCAGAAAAACACTCCACTTTCTATCCACATAAAAATCTCATTGAAATTACCTCATTTTAAATAAAAAAAAAAACCTTGAAAATCTTTCCTTTAGAATATACTAAACATTTGATAAAACAAAACAATCTTCCCGTTGTTTGTTGCAAGACTATATGATATTAAGCTGTTTCATGCCGGTGAAAGGACAAAGTACTTCAAATTTCTATTTTTCTCCCCTTCTATTTCTCCACAAATTCTCTCTCATGGCCTCTTAAACTGCATTAAAGAATCTAGCACACCATAATTGTTTTGAACCATTAATCTACCTTATATACTGGCAAGTGTTCCCTAGTGTCAATGGTTAATCAACTTACTAACAAGAGACCAATTTACCTTTTTAATTAGAATGCTTAATACTAAATTTTATTGGGTGACTATAATTTCTAATTTATCAGTGTCACAACAAAGTGCACGAATGTATAGAAGAGTTTTAAATTTATCCATTAACTGTATCTGCTCAACAAGCCTGCAACTGATAACTGGGAATGCCCTACCATCATTACTTGTGTTTCATTTCCCAAAGGAACACAAACACATAGAATATTTACAGAAGACAAACTTTATTCCTTGATGGATGACTCTAGAGAGGATTAGCTAGAGATTTTAAAGAGAAAAAAGCTCTTTATTCCTAATCCTTAGTACATACCCTATAAGTCAACAAAAGAAAAAATATCCCCCAACAAAGGGTCTCCATGTTTCCCCATGGAATGAACAGGTTACTGCTCCCAATAATTACTAAATTTCAACCTGCCCAGGAAGTAAAACTATCTCAGAATTCTGACACAGTGTTGGGGCTCCCCAGTGAGACAGGCACTTACTGTAATAGTTGTCAAAGTGAGAACTGAATCTTTTCAGAACAAAAGCTACGACTTCTTGGAAAAAAAATGCAAGAACTTGAAGAACGAAAGGAGTTATCAACTTAAGGTTGCAAAGAGACTTTTACCTCCCTCAGAGGAAAATCTCTTTTAATGAGGCATGGAACAAAAGTGGTTTGATACTGGAAGAATATTATGCTGAGAACAAGCAGCAGGAACTTAAATGCCACATCCTCCTCACCCGTAGAGTGGAAGAGTCAAAGTAAAAAAAGTCATGGGCATTTTCCTCTGTGAGAAATGCCCCAAGAATAACTTCTGTGCAGAAATACAGAAACGGAGCAAAACAGGAAGCCAGTAGGAGACACAAAGCCTTCAGCTGACCTGAGTGTATTTTGAAGTCTTTGACTGGCACTGAACTAGCGACATTGCCAATGTGAGTCAGCAGCTCTTCTGAAATGCCCGTCGGAGGACAAGACATGCTCTTGGGCTCTCCATCCACGGTAAAGAAGCCTGGAAGGAAAAGATTTGGTGAGATGTTCAAGGACTGTTTAGGAGATATGTATATTACCTACAATTCATTTAACAACTCAAATGACATTCTAAGCAGCAGACTAAGCCTAGTTCTTCCCCTTTTGCTGGGAAACACAAAATTTTGATTGTCTGCATGACAACAGAAGCTGATCGTACAGGCACACAATGATCTATTTGGTTTCTGCTTTCACTCCTTGTGAAGTCCAACTACGTGGGCAGAGGCAGCCAATAAAAGGCATATGGCACCTCAATCCCTCAAATAAAAATACATGAATAAATAACATGAGACATACTCCTTCTTCCTGACAGCACAGACAGCTAACAGTACAGGAAAACCACTTCTCTGCTGAACTGGAAAAACGGCTTTTTCAAAGTCAAAGCTTACTTTGCATGTTTTTTAACAAAAGCATTTATTTGAAGTTGATCTGGCAGAATAATATATTAACTATTAACAGGGGCAAATCAAAGGTCACATATTCCATTTTAAAGGAACACTGTGATAAAATCTATTTAAATCCTAGACTTTGGACTCAAAATAAAAGCACATTTGGGTAACACTAGGATAAGTGAAAGGACACTCCTTACCAGGCCAAGGTGAATCAAGCCAGTGCTTGATATGAAGGATCTTATTATCCTTAGATCTAGTATATGCTTCTTCACATATTCTATCGTACTTTGCAATTTCTTCCTGTAGAACAAAAAGTCTTTTAAAATGGATAAACATAACATCCTCATATCTTACAGATGACACCTCTCATTCAGCAGGATAAAACCAGCTATTTAACTCCATGAGAAAATTTAGTTATAATAAAAATAATGCAAATAAATAAAATTCATTTTACCTAGGATCAAACTGCCTTCTAGAAACATGCTTACACACATTACTCTAAATAAATAATTTAGTTCATTGGACAGGTGTTACAGAGGAGTGTATCAAGAGCTGAAGCTGCAAACATTGCTCTAGAATGAGACAGAACTGAAATACCAAATATAATTTACAGTCATACTTCTAAGATCAAAACCATCCAGCTCTCATACTCCTGGCTACAAAAGTCACTAAAGTTTGGAAAAGTTTTTTTTCAAAAATTTAGTCTGTCTGGGAGAGTCTAGCAAAGAATCTACTGGCCATACCTCTCAATAACTACAGATAGAATGCCATATTCCATAGAGGCAGAACACCTCTGCAATATCTGTGTTTCAATCCAGAACCACACTCAAGTTACTGAGCTAGCTAATCTTTAAAGGAATTAACAGCAATGTTGAGCTCAGTCTGTACAGCCAAATATCCATCCAGGATCCTAGATCCAGTCACCAAATCCCATGGTGCCTCTACTGGCACACTCTTCCCTTAAAGTATTCAGGAAAGCTACTTCTGCATGAGCTTTGATCCTACTTACAGACAACAGAATGCACCTACACACACTGTTTTTTTCTTGATCTGCAATATCATGTCACTACACCTTCTCAGGAGGTCCTCTGTTTCATCTGCACTCTAAACACCCATTCTCAAATAAAGACCTAACCAATTTAATACAGACACCAGGCTCTACACCTCATCTTTCTGGAATACTTCAAATGATCTCTGAACTTGGTTGAATTCTTGCAAGAAAATAAAAAAGTTAAATTGATTCTATTGCATCACTGCTGGACACAAGCCTGCCAAAGTTATCAATATGAAGCTATCAACAGGAGTGTTCAAATACTGTCTTGCTGCTGAATCAAGGTTCTAGAGATGAAGAACAGCTGACAAACCCCTCTATTTTCCAATGTTCCCATTTAATCACCTTCTCCCTCAGAACTGAAGCAATTTTTTATGTGCAATATATATTAATTACTTCAGAGCACTTCCAGTCCTTTTATTACAACAATACTATTTTACATGAAAATCCAAGCCAAACTGAAACACAAGTTGTCAAAGGGTAAAGACTTATCACAGTAAGGAAGTTTTCAAGCAGGCAGCATCCAGCGACAGCTGGGTCTTTCTCCTTATAACTCCTCAGATTCCCTCTAACTCTGCTGGCACGTACCTCAAATTCCTGCAGTGTCACAGTCCCGTCTGCAATCAGTTTGTCAGCGTATTTCTTCAGCACTGGCACCTGCTTATGGATCTGCTTGTACATCAGAGGCTGGGTGAACATGGGCTCATCCATTTCATTGTGCCCTCTCCTACGGTAACAAACCTGCAAAGGGAAACATTGCTTCTGCTGATAAGGAAAAACGTAAAGTGGAATATTTCCATTCCATTCCATAATTTTACAGAGATTTTAAGAGCTTTATTGTATAAAAAACATTTATGGCTTCTTGTGGGCCTATTAGCTGCTTGGTTTTTTAAAACAAAGAGACAAAAGGCCTTTAAAATCAAGTATGTTTCTTGACTGGACCTCCTAAGCCGCAAAAAAATAAGAGCAGTACATAATGCACAGAATGAAAAGTTCAGAAAACCAAGACCTACCAAGTCAACAACGACATCTTTATTGAAAGTGTTTCGCCACTCTGCAGCTACACTGCACACGTACATCACTGCTTCAGGGTCATCAGCATTCACATGGAAAATGGGAGCATTGACCACACGAGCCACATCAGTGGGATATGGAGATGAACGGGCCATACGGGGGTCTGTGGTGAAGCCAATCTAAAAATTCCAGAAACTTCTGTTAAAATAATTTGCACACCTCCCTTTACTCTGTTTTGAATGAAGTTTGCAATTAATAGCCATTCACACAGCAGCAGTGTCAGTTTTTCACTTTGGCTAGCTAGCTTCCTTTTGCTCCCTTAAAAACCAGAGCAAGCCTAATCCAATTAAGTATTACAAATTGAATGGAATACATGTAGGTGATAAAATACTATCCACTCAAGAGTTGCTAGATACTAGGATCATTTTCAGAAACGTCTCAAGCATTCTAATAACCAGAGGGGGCAAGGAACCCAGTTAATAACAAACAATAAAACGAGATAGACGGGCAAATACTCAGCAGAGAAATTGACTGGAAAAGGCCCTACTTGTTACCTGGTTGTTGACCACAACGTGAATAGTGCCATTTGTGGTGTAGGATGGGAGGTCACTAAGATGAAATGTCTCATAAACCACTCCTTGTCCTGCAAAGGCGGCATCCCCATGTAATAATATGGACATAACCTAAGAGAGAGAATTGTACACACATATCCACACATATATTAGAAAGGAAAACTGCAATTCGAGCTTCTCAGCAGGATTTCTTGGCTCCATATTTCTGCAGTGTTTATAAAATAAAACAGTCATTTTATAATAAACCATACATTTCTCAGCATTCTGCTGCTTTTGCTCAGTTTGCAAATGAAATAAAGCTTTAAGCCTTCTTCCTGAAGTTACCCTTGAGGTATCATGTCAGAAACTTTACCTAGTTCAACAGGTGATATATCCCTTTTGTGAAGGGGGAAAAGAGGAAGATTCTGTGATATGAAACTACCGGCAAACTATTTTTATTAAAAATACTATGAAAAACTACCATTAAAAGTTACTATAATAAACAATCTTTACCTTTTTCCCTGCTGTATCTCCTCGATAAAACTGCTCAGCTTTTGTTTTCCCTTGCACAACAGGATCAACTGCTTCCAAGTGAGAAGGGTTAGCCATCAGGGACAGAGTGATTTTCTTGTTTGTTGTTCTGTTGATCCTCTCATGGTACATTCCCAGATGATATTTTACATCCCCAGATCCCTAACATGAAAGATGCAATCACGATTCAGGAATGTCATTCAGACCTGCTCCATCTGACTCACTAGGCCTAAAATTTCTGCTTCAGCCTGGAAAACACATCTGGTTACCTGAACATCAGTGTGCACTATGGATTTGACTCCATCATTTCAAACTGGAACACTGTTCCTATTCTATTATCTTACTGCTGTCATCAAATGTTAGATAAATACTTACAGCATATTAATACTCTGATCATTTATATAAAACAAAAAGAGATGCTTAGAGATTATGAACACAGTCAAATGGAACTTATTTATCTACAGTCACTCCTGAGAGACCTTCTGCATGTTAGAAGTACAGGGTAATTTTAAAATTTGTTAAGAAATGTCACCAAATCACGTTCCTCAAACTAGAAAAGAAGGCAATGCAGCTGATAATGCTGTTTTCATAGTAACCGTGACCAAAACAACTGAAAACTATCTTGAATGTTGACCTCTATACAGATCTATTGAAAAAGCATCTTACCTCATCAGCTGCTTCAAGTTTGGGATCAAACTGACAGAAGATCTGCTCCAGCTCTTTTCGGATTACATTAGCCAATACATTCAGCCGACCTCTAAGAAAATTCCAAACCCAGTTATGTCTCAAAAATGGTACTAAGAGAGTCAACAGTATAAAACTTACAAAATCTGCATACCACCCTTTCAGAAATTTGAAAATGTTCTCTTCAAACTTTTGAGCCTGAAACCCTTGATTCAACCCTTCTTCCCATTACAAAGTTCCTCCAATGCATTCCCTCAGATGTTTTAGAACCAAGTGAATTTTGTAGCTATCTAGCAGTGTTTATTTCATCTTGTTTAAAATTATTTAAGGCAGACTGCTAAAGTAAGTTCAAAACCACCTCACCAAGCTTTCCCAGTTCTAGACCTTAAGCAATGGCAGAGATACCATGGCTGCTGCCACATTTTCTTGCAGCTTCAAACTGGGGAGGATTTCTCCACCATTTACCTGAGAAGCCTGTAGCCTTTTACTGACAGGCATTTGTTACGGTTCTGTGTTCCCATTACTTGCTATGACTGACTCTTCCTACCTTAGCTTCTCTAATAACCACTTTTGTTAATAAAATTCTAAAACCCAAAACTTGTCTTTACACAGCAAGCCCATTTGTTGGGGTGTTCTCATTGGCCTTACCTATGAGGCATTCCCATTATAACATATTCAATTCCCATTTCACTGGATTTATCAATGATGGTCTTAAGTGCAGGAATCATTACTTCACATCCTTCCAGACCAAATCTCTTTTCAGAAGACCACTTGCGAGCAAGGAAGTCTTCAAATCTTTGCCAAAAAGAAATCACAAAAAACCAAGAGAAATTATTTGTACTAAGGTAATGTAGCAAATACCTATTGTCTACCATCTTACAGCAAATAAAATTACATTAAACTGTTTTAAAACACCTGTGAATACAAGTTTTTAGGCCTCTGGAATTACGTCACATACAGGGAGGGAAACATGGGAGAGAATTCAGTCTTCTTTCTCCCCCATCTGAAAAGTATTTACTAGGACTTTGAAACAATTAAGAGCCTCCACCTCAGACAAAATTCACTTCCCGAACTCTGTTCTCATGTACACAAATACTGACCACCGGGAAGGCAGAGTGACAGCAAAGAAATATCTTCTAGGAATTGAAGAAAATATAACAGAAAACCAGTATTTTCTAATACTTGTAAAAAAACAGAGTAGAAAGCACCCTATTCCATAGGTCTCATTCAGTAGCAGGGTTCCTCAGACTGTGTGATGTAACAGTTGGGAATGGGCCAAGAATTAGGACACTGGTATCTCTGCTTCAGCTTCAGCAGCAGAATGATGTCAATCCCTGACACTTCCAGGCTCTTTCATTCTTTAATGCATTTGGGCCAGAGGCAATGAGAGCGGTTAAAAAGCACCTCATAACAAACATTGAAAGGATTATACATTGTAAAGCTTGGACATATCAAAGGCAAAGAAAATACATCTTCACGAAAGTAACTGTATTAGTTACATCATCTGTGCAGTGCCTTGCCTCATAACACTGCTATAATCCATTAATACTCAACTTATTCCTCACTTAAAATGCTGACATTTACCTCTTTAGACTGAAGTCTTAAAGGCAGTGATAGGAATTGTTGCCAAAAGTCTCTCCTACCTCACCCATCAACACCTTACAATCCAGCCATCTAAGCAACAAGCCAGACCCTCAGCTGAGCTATTCTGCCAGAACTCCTCAGGAAGTCTGTGGGGCTATGGCAGGTTTTATATAAGGGGAAAGCGGTGTCCCACGTGAACAGCAGGTCCCACAGGGCAAAGGAAAGCGGTGCACACGCCGATTTCCTCCTCTTTGCAGCAGCAAGTTAAGCCAGTACTGGACAAGCAGCAAGTTCATCACTTGAGGCAACTGCCACGAAGTGTGCAGAGCTCCAGTATTTCACAGTCACACCCTGCCAGTCCCCCACATGCCACTGGGAGTCACAGAGGCTCAGCCCCTGTCACTGCATGCCTTCAGTACCCAGTGAGGAAAACATCTGGTGAAAGCTGGCTGCTCTCAGAAGGGATAACCTGGAAATGCTTGATCCTGCCCAGATCAGGCTCCACATCAGGGTCTAACATATTTACTAATGCATTGCAAAGTAGCTCAAAAATATACAGTGAGTATATTACACAATATATTACATATTACATAAGGAGGAGTTAAAAAGGACCTTTAGTGAAAACAGCCAGGGATGAGAAATCCAACTTTAAAATTCAGTTTCAAGTACCTGAACTCTGTAGTTCTTGGAATGAACATTTTTGAAAACAGTGCTCTTGAGCAAAACAATGAAAACCTGCTTTACAAAGCCACAAATCTCAGGAGGACAACCAGTTTTCCACACAAAATCAGACTTTTTTCCTAGTTCATTCTCAAACAATAAAATATAAAGCACTCTAAAGATAGCTGGATAGAAGTTCTTGTAAAACTTTTTTCTTCCCCTTTCAGCAGACAATTAATTTGGCAGAAGATGAACATTAGGCTCCTTCATGCCACTAGAAACCCCAGATCTTTCCACAGCTTAGGCAGGAATAAAAACACAAGTTCTTGTCTTAAGATAAATGGAGATGGCTAATACGGAGGGCCTGTTAAACAAACTTAAGCGTAATATTCACTTGACCATTAAGTGACACTTTTGTTTCTGTTTAAATGAAACTTTTAATGAGACATTATAACACTGGCAAACAAAACACCTGGCAAAAATATCTTTTGAAACCTCCTATAAGCACTTCATTTTTAGGTCTTTGAACACAGAATCTTAACCCAAAAGCGTGCATTTCTAAATGTCTGACTCTTGCGTTTAACAAAGGACACGCGAACTGTTTCAGATTGCAGAGACTGAAATAAATCTTGTGTCTGAGAAGCCTTGTTCAAGGGGTAAAAGGATAATTCAGTCTCTGGGGTCACAATATTTCTACATAGCCACAATGGGAGCAGTCAATAAGCTGTTTCCAAATGTGCTTTCTTATTTTGTAGAGACTAAAACTGCTGCTGCCAGGTCATGTAACAGCACAGCACATCTTGGCACATCTCAAAATGAAAAGGGCAGAAACAGGACTCGAAATCACATACCAACAATGCTGTGACACTTATTTCTGAAACAGTCGATGAATCTTTAACACGAATGTATATTACTAGTGTGTTGAAACAACTGTTTCCCAGTTTACCTCCTCAAGCCAATGAGGACATTGCCAGGCATGCCACTAAAGGCCTTTCAAGATAACAGAATACTAAGTCGCAACACAGACCCTGACAGATTCCTCACAGCACGCACCTTCCTTTGACATGGCAGCCAGGTTAACCACAAACCTGTACTCCAGATTTCAGTGAGACTGTTCCCCCCACACCAGCAGCTTCCAGATCCCAGCAGCAGCCACAGAGCAGCGTCCCAGCCCAGCCCAGTGTACCTCATTGAGCGCACCAGCCTTGCCAGCAAAGTCCTTTTCTCCTCGTTCGTGAACTTCATAACTCCCGGCGTCTCAAACTTCTGACGGATCCACTGGCACTGCTCCACATCGTTGATGAACATATACTCCAGGCCAATGTGCTGGCAGTAGGTATGCTAGCAAGTGAAAACACCCACAGAGAAGCTTTAGGAGCTGGTGGGCCACAAAGAAACTAATATACTTTTCAAATCATATTCTCTGTTACTCTCCTGAAAGCTACCTCATCTTCCTCTTCTACAGTATCTTCCCCAGAGTAATTCTATAAGTGAATATATTATTTTACTGAATCCAGTTTTGTATCCCAAAGCTTGCTCTACAAAGTAACATTTCAAAATTATAAAACTGGAAGATTCTCATTTGGTGGTACAATCAAAGTAGGCCAATAAACCTGCCTTAAACTGACCGGCACATTTCATCTCAGTGCTGTTCTTACTGGCATAGTACACTCTTCTTTATATGCACCAGCAAAGATTTCAAGTAATTTATCAAAATTTGTGTCTGTTATCACATCTTTTTAAAATGTCACCTTAAATCAAGCAATAAAGACAGTGAGGACACAGCTATGAAGTGTAATGCAAATTATCTGATAACTGTCAAGTTTCAGAAACCTGGAAATGTGAAAAAGAATCCAAGCATCTGAGAGCAGAGAAAGGACAGGGAGAAATGCAAAGACACAGCAGAAATTTTATCTCCTTGTTAATTTTTTTTTGTTTTCTTTTTCTTACTTCAAAAAGAGTATTTCATTAGAAAAAATATGTCCAAAATACAAATCAACAGAAATAAGACCTACTGTGAGTTTGAGACAAAAGCACTCTCAACACACAGTATGTGCTTTCTGCCTTTAAGAAGGAGTTGAATGTTAACCTCTATTAAAAAAATAAAATCCAAAGGTCTAGAGAGAAGAGGAAGGCAGAGGGTTACCTCTCCTTAACACAAATCAGTTCCTTAAGGCTTTTAGATTTTGCTACTGATTTTGTCCTTTTATTTGCACATTACAATTTTAAGGATTATCTCTTGAAAATTGCTACACAGATAAGCTAGAAGTGCAAAAACAAACAAAAACCCAACCAAATATAGAGCTCAAATGCACAACAGAGATAATGTGGTTTAACAATTTACCACGCCTCAGCTAAGCCAACATAAAAGTCAAACAACTGGGAATATCCAACAATGACTCACTCGGCAGCCTACAAATTCATTACCATTCCTACTTGCTGCTTTGCTATTTGGAGTTCACCTCTAATGATATTTATTCCTTTAAATTAGTTTTTCTTTGAATTATTTTAGCTTTGATGACTTCCTATGGCATAAACCATGTCACCTGTCAGATACTGAAACTCTAGAAAAAAGACTGAGGATGAAAAGCAAGGACCATCACTGTCTACAAGCTACAGCTGGGCTTTCAAGAATTTGATGCTCAGCCTTCATATCTTTCCTCAAGCAAAGGTCTCACTACAGCTGAGGATCTGAAAGCAACCCCTGAATGTCCTGAGCACTGTGTGCACAGGTGTTTTATGTGTGGCACAATACTTAAAAGACAATTTCTAAAGGCTCTACTCCTTTTAAACAGTATCAGTGGTTTCCAGAACGAGGGCTGGCATTAGTATTCTACCATATTCACCTCTTTTATACTCATCCTTAATCTACATATTTCTGATATCCAGCTAATTGCACCAACTAGCTGCTACCTCTAGAAATAGTACAAAGGGTATTTTCAATGTTGTTGGAATCCTTTACATGCTCTATTAATAACTGGCAAATGATAAGGAGGTTTTGCGACTGACACCTGGATAAAGTTCACTTTGGTCTGAATGAAAACAATCACAAGTGAAAAAAACATCGCACTGACCTCCAGGCGTTTGATGATCTCTCGTAAAGAAAGGCTATTCTCATTTCCTCCTATGAAGGTGGTTGTTGGCAGCTGAAAGACTTTGTCCAAATCTGATTCATGCAAACCATAAAACCCTGCAATAGGTACATTATTGATTTGCAAAGTAGAACAGGAGACAAAAAGGAAACCAGCATTGTTTTTCAAGCCACGGCAATTATATTTAATAAAGCCGTATTAAGAAAGAAGGTAGCAGATTAAAAATTGAAAGTGTGAATATTTTGAAGGTATCCATTAGTAAAACGGACTTTAGCCTGGATTTTAAAAAGAGTGTTTTAATTAAATAGTCATTGTTTGATTCTTTCTTAAATGCTCTGATGAAACAACTAAAATTAGAATCATCCAAGCCTTTTTCATATTTTAGCATATTAAGACACATGTCATCAATGTTCCACACTACTTCTTGCAGCTCACTGTTAAATAAAATAACCAACTCTACCATAAGCAACAAACACAAAAAGAATCCCTTCTCACAGACAGAGCCAGTTGGTTGGAAGCATTTTACATTAATAAATAGACCAAGAGAAAAGGCACAACAGGTTCAATAAAATGCTGTACAAGCACCCTGGAGAACTTTCAAGGTATTTCTATACACCCACTTTCTCTTTTCAGGGAAATTAGTTTGAAATAGCCATGTAATGACCTGTACAGCTCTAGGTCCCAGGCAGTGACCCCTTATAAAACACACAGATTTCCACACCCCCACCATCCAAAACTTGTTTAACCACATTGACCCATCTTGATTTGGACATATCTAAACTTGTTCTGGCTGAGAATACTATTTAAGAAAATACTTAACCTAACTACTATGAGGTTTCAGAAGCCAAAATACACAACAGACAAGACTGAAAGACTTATATCAATGCAAGTTAAAGGCCTTGTATGATACAAGTTTAACCTAGACCTGTTAAATGAAGGAAGGAAAAACAGTTTCTTATAATTGTAAGAAGCAAATGTACAACACTCACAATACACACCACCCACAGTTATAGAACCTTATATATATATATTAAAACTACATATGTGCCTACACATGTAAAAATATTTGAAAAATTAAAAATAGCTTCTCCATTTTTAAATTTGAACTCATTATCTGGGTCCCAGACAAGCTACAGAAATCCACTTTAACATTGTAAGACAGCATGCACATAACTCTTAAATCAATAAAGTGCTTAAATGTTAAGTGACTTTTCTGAAGATAAAAGCAAAGCAGCAATTTAAGGATGAAATAACAGCACTTAAGAGTTGAAGTCAGACCACAGAACTGCATTGCCACCACTTTTACTATACAGCACTGTCAGTAAATAACACATTTTGTGCTTTAAAAATAACACATTTTAAAATGTTAATTTTGGTTTTAATAAAAATTTTAATTATATATTAAAATTTCAAACCTGGAGTGGCCAAAAAAAAGCACAGGTACCACTACTTTCCTTTCTGGTATCAGAATAGGTTTTTTGCCAGCAGGAGGGGAGAGTGACACATGGGATGACAGGGCCTTTAGTGTCATTTCAAACAAATCAGTGCATTTATTTCTTCACTTTTGCTGACTTTCCCTCAGACTTCCAAGGCTCTTGATGTCCTCTCATGCATAAACCAGAACACATACAGGAGTGATTTGGGCACACACAGAACATCTGTGCTTTGTACCACAGCACCACATATTTACTGAAGCATCACTTCATATTTAAAGGGATACAACGTTCCTGAAATGCTGAAAGCAATTCTACAGCGTAACTCATGCAGTAGGTACGCCTGTAACTACCTGCATTTTTAGAAGCAACTCTCAGAAGAAACTTCCTACCACAAGGTTTCTCAAAAAGAAACCAGAAGATGAGACAAAGAAAATGCACAGAAAAATCAAACATTAAAATGCTTTCTGTCCTGCCAAAGACCCTTCACAACTTTCCTGCCTGGAACATTCAAGGATAAGAATTTGAGATCATCCTCTATTTAAGCTGTACCAAGACTGGGGTAGAAATTTTGTTTCCCCTCACAAACTGAAATCTCCTCGGTTATGCTCTCAAACACATCCCCCCATCTCATTCAGAGGTCTGGCATACTTTTCCTATGGGCATGAGGGCTTCAGTAGATGCATTCTTTCGAGTCACAACACCCTGTACTAAACTATCTGTAGAGTTTAAAGAAATGTGTACTGACGTGCTAGCAGTCACCCATGCTCCAAACTAATTATATTTGCTCAGTAAATGTCTCATGTATTTTCTAGTAGGTACTTTTCTTTAATTAAAGCTGACAAACTTCAGAGAGAAGACACAATTTGTGTAAGCACCTTTCCATTTAGTCTTAGGCACTCACTTCCTTTACATGCCTAGAACTGCTTCTTTCCCTACACCAGAAATAGAAAACGGAGCAGCAAAGAGGCAGTAGACATGCTTACAGTAAAATTAAGCAGAATGTGTTTTATTTACTTCCTGCACTATGTTTTATGTCTGATTGAAAAAACTTCCCTACACATCAAAGAAATATTGATCCAGTGTCTTCATCAAGTAGAAAGCCACATTTTAAACAAACCAGGTAGATTGAAGAGCAGAGAAAAATCAATCAGGTGTTTTTTTATCCAAGTAGAGAGAGGCAAAGAAATTGATCAGTGCCAATTGCTCAGACACAAGCCCTCCTAACAATGAGAGCAACTTTTGCAAAAGCAGACCCTAGTGCACTACACTCTTTCAGTAGTAAACTGAAGTTTATAACAGAAGATATAATCACCATTGGATTATACCCACAGGTAAAGAATTCTATGCTTTCCATGTTTTCTTCTGATAACATCAAACAGACTTCTTCAAGAGATACAGAAGGAATAAGTATCAGACACTAGAATCCCAATTTGGTATGAAATTTACCCTAAGTTCCTCTGTCCGGTGTTTTCTTCATTGCTTGGTTCCCCTATTGACCAGCCTTCAGATGTCCCCAGCTCAAACAAGCATGAAATGTAATGCTCTAAGAGTAATTTAGATTATCAGAATCTTGGCCCAACGTATTGATTAGCAATAATTTCTGGTGTGGTTCAAAAATAACATATTTAGGGGGTTTATAGAGCATTTATAATCATCATTCATCAGATGATGAATTCACAGGAACCTCACCTGTGAACTCCAGGTAGAAATTCCATTGTCCTGACATTTTAGCCTCCTTACATATGCTCAAAGGCTCTATGTCATGGTATCAGCAAGCAGGAAAGGTAGAAGCATCCCTGAAATGTGGCATCCCTGCCCATAGAGGGGAGTTGGAACTAGGTGATCTTTAAGGTCTCTTCCAACCCAAGCCTTTCTGTGAATCTGTGAAATGTCTTATTAAATCACCTCAGCCCAATGATACACAAATGAGCATTGCAAATAAGGCGGCACACAGCTTACACACCAAGTTTATCGATTGTGGTAATAAGGTCAGATGGAATAAACGAATCCAAGTCTGCATCCAGAATTCCAAGGGGATCTAGCTGAGCCACATGGTGGCCACGGATCTGAAAAAGGAGGAAAGCAAGAGCAAAATGAAATCACACTAACAAAAGTCAGACAAAGGGGAAAAGTCAGTGATATCTCTCCATAGTTTGTATATCAGCCATTAAGTTGAACAAGCAAACACCACTAATGTGATGATAGGCTCACATGTTCCCCAAGTTTTCACATAAGAACAAGAAATAAGCATTATGTCACTGAATACATATATACCTCTACCAAAAATTACACATTACAACATAATCTTTATTATGTCTGACACACAATTTAACTGGGATTACACTGGAGTTTAAGTGAAGAAGGCTACTAGAGAGTACACTCTCAGTCTCTGGGTAAAATTAAGAAACTATAATGAGCCTATAGATCTTACCATTTGCCAATTTAGTCATTTTGTATTTTTGCCTGAATCTTCCTTTCTGCACGTGCAGTATACTACAGTACAGAATTACTGACTTAAAACAGGTTGGTGCTGAAGTAGTTTATATTGGCAGTGAAGGGTCACTCTTCCTGAGCTCTGCTCCACATCAGATAGCATCTGACAGCACCTATTTTCATTCATGAAATTTTGGAAATCTGATCTATGATAGAATTGATATTCAAGACACTGAAGAACACAAAGTGAGTGAAAAATTTAGCCAGCTTTCAGTGATCAGTGTGACTGCTGTTAATGCATGCCACAAGTAGCTATAAACTAGTGCCTTATATTATCAGAGAACATTGCTACAGAAGAAATAACTAATTGATCCAACAGAGCCACAAATATAAAACAATTTTTAATATGCCTCTTATGTGTGACTCTCATATACCAAATTAACTCATTAAAAGCTTTGTATAGATGAATATATTAATAATTTCTCCTTAGACTTTTTCTTTCTAATAACAAATTTGCATCCCTAGCCTAGAATTTAATTCACACTACTAGTATCCTAATTGTCCCTGAAAAAACACTGAAACTATAAAGTGCAATATTAACAGTGAAGTGGATCACACAGTAATAGAATATGATTACAGTGTGGTTCATCAAGAAGGGACCTGTAAAAACACTGTTCAATTACTGTATATTTGCAGGAGAGTTTATAACAAAAACGGTTTCCAGTCATAAGAAACCAGAAATACAGCCGCTTTTTTGGAACCACCAGGCCTGTAAACTCAGCCTGACTTTTGTGATTCTTTGCATCTCATGAATCACCAGTAATGAAACTCTGACAGGCCAAATGATGCCCACAGCAACATCTGTGCCATCTGACTGTTTACAGCAGCACTAAGTTTATCTGACTGGAACAAAGCAAACAATTCCGTCTCAAACATCATCAGCAGGAAAGAATTCACCTTCCTAAGCTACATCTGCTCTTCAGTATTAATAGGAAGAGGAAGAAGATCAGCAGGAATGCCAAAACCCGGAAAGGCAGATCAGTCAATGCTGTGCCATATTATTCCAGGAGTAGTTTGGTCTTTAACTAAAAGACAGTATTTTCCTCAATAATAAGGTTTTTTTTAGTAAGTTCTACTACTTTCACTGAATATAGAAAATAGTAAAATCTGCAGAAGTCAGAGATCAACCTTGTGAAAATACATACATAGCAAATTTTCATCAACTGCCATAACTTTGACCAAATGCAAGTACAGATTATCAGAAAGCAGACCTTCATTTCTCCGGCCTCGCTTTTGTTAAGCACACACATCCCACTGAAAACCCTTCTTTCAGTGTGCCCAGTGCTCTCCGTTAGAACAAGCAATAGATTAACTGCTTTTTCAGAAGTCCAGCTCAACAGACCACAAAGCAGTTTACCACAAAAACCATAAAACACTGACAGGTTTGAGAAATGAAAATTCCATATCCTTCTCCATTTCATTTCATTATCAGGCAAAGAGGAAGGTCACAAATTATCATACCCCTTCAACACTGAATTTAGAGGGTACTAAACACCTTTTAAAAAGCAGACAGTTGCCTTAGGCAATCCTCTGTGACTGTTTGCTGCAGACACAGGGGTGCCTGCCATTTATACAGACATTTCTGTTCCATCACTTGACAAATACAGGGAGCAAAATGGCAATCCCTGAGCTATTTTCAAGTAAATTGTGTCAAAGCAGCCTAACGTTCTCCAGCTTTCTCTAATACTTCACTAAATTTTTACTGCAAAAGTGGTTATTTTCTACATATCTATTTCTAAGCAAATTTCACATATTCTTGATGTTCACAAACATTTCTACTCTTTTACAACAGCCCTCCAACTCAATGGTGATAATGCAATGTGTACAAAAAAAGTTCTTTTAAGAAGCTCCTCTTCTATTCCTCTCATGACACCACACAGGATTTAAAATAGGGCAGGGAGGAACAGATCTGGTCAAATCAAAGTGTAGGAAACTTATTCAGAAGTTACTAATTTAAAAAATACTTGTGGAATATTTTGTTAAACACAGATCTAGTTTTATGGGTTGGTTATTTTGGGGGTTCTTTTTACATCATTTTTAAGCCTTTTATTGAAATTAAGATACTAAATACAAGTCTAAATAAAAATATTTGAAATTTTTTTCATTTGTAAAACATCTAACCAAACCCACTTGTCCTATTTCCAAATTCTGTCTTCTTTTAGATGAAAAATAATGAAATTAGACTTAATTTCTCAATTTAATAAAAGGGTTAAAATCAGAGTGTATAACAAAATCAATTTTGATTAACGGCTCTCTAGAAGAATCCATCAAAGCTAACCTAAACTCAGTACTGTCAGCCTCCCAAAATTCTGGTTAATTCATCATTTCTCCTCCCTCTTTTTACCTATAATCCTGCTCAAATCAGGAATCTCAAGATTCACCTTAGATGTATGAGAAGGCAAGTACATTCCATCCTTTCTTAAAGCCAGTAACATTTAGAACTGTAGTACAAACGTTCCCAGAGGTGAAGGCAGACTTTCACAAACCACTGTCTCCATGAAGTGCTTCCAGGCTCAGTCAGATGCCCAACATCAGATCTGTGGGTAATCTGAATTACGAGTTTGCTAAACCAGGGGATCACCCCAGTCTGAGCGCAACACTTCCATGTTTAGACACTGTGCTGGAAAGAAAAGCTGTCTAGTTTAAGGTATTTTGGATCAGAAGCAAGACAATAGTTAAGACCAGAAAACAAATGAGAACATAAAAAGGAAGAAGGTTGTTTGCAAGGAGAGGCCTTCCCACACTACTCCAAAATACACTTACTTGGTATGCTCTTATCAACGACTGCACAGCAAGGTGGTCTTCAACAACCTTCTCAGCCTTCCCTGGTGTCGGGGCCAGGCCGTGGCTCTGCAGGAATGATGCCTTTCCTTCCAGCTGAGCTGGTAGATGGGTTGCTTGGCCAGCGTTAGCACTTCGGAAAAACACATCCCAGGACTGCACACGTGTACAGAGAAGAAAGGGAAATATTTATAACCTCCAACAAAAGCCTAAACCAAAGCAGCTCTTTCAAGATGCAAAGGAAACCTCACTGCACTACAGTGCTAAACACCACTAATAGACAGCAAAAAGAGCACTGTTATGTCCCAACCTCAGAGGCAACTGTGTGTTTTATTCACACAGAACACTTTTCCTCTCATTTCTTACACCAAGCTTGCTCAGCAGAAAACTCTCCAGCACACAGGACTGTAAAGCATCTTCATACATTATCCATTCACACAGCTTTTTTTAATTGTGCTGTTTATTCAGGCAGCCAAGAATGGGTACGATACCATAGTCCTGGTAAAGAGCTATCAAGCTTATAAAACAAACAACCTTAATAAATTAAATGAACACATTCCTTTAATGATACTTATAGAATTTAGGGTACTTCAAGACACTCACTGATTACGCTAAATCAGAGTCAGTCCTTAAGAGCTTTTCTTGAAGAAACTTCAAAAGCAATTAAAGCTTTTTTGAGTGAGACTTTTGTTCCAAGATCCCTTCCTCACCAACTTAGGTTACCTTACTATGAAAGCAATTATGGGCCTGGTTTCATAATTTTAGAAAACTACTTATCTCAGAAACTGAATCACAACAAACAAAAGCTCCTTTTATTTCCTTCTGTGCTTTTACACAAGCTATTTCACTCAAACATGCCCAAATCTTGTTTTCCTGAACTGTTTCCATTCCAATGAGGTGGTCACTGTGCCAGGTTAGAATGGTATCAGATACATGAGTGCTAACAGAGAGCAGCAGAATGGGATAAAACATCTGAGAAATGCAGACTCAACAAAGAAGGAAATCTGTGTAAAACACTTCTCTCAGTTGGCTAGCTTCAGAAAACAAGAAGGAAGCTATTTAAAAACTTACATATCTTTGTGACTGAAGTATTGCATATTTCAACTACATTTCAAAGAACCAAGTGCCAGAAAAAAGTAGTCCAAAGCAATTATTTTAAAAAGATGACTTAATATATGTATTACAGAACCCACAAAAGAACCAAAATAACGTAATACAAACATGGCATGACAGAAAAATATTTACAAAATCCTGTTTTCATTAACAAAATGTCTTCATACTGAAATTTCTAAAAACTTTAAGGTGTTCAGAAACACCATGAGAGGGGCAGCATAAAGGAGCTAAACATCACCCAACCTTCCAAGTTCAAGTTGTGGAAGTGCGGGGATTCACTGAACCTGTGGGAACCTCCTTATTAGCATGAGGCCACTGCCCAAGAAACATTGCTTTAATGCACCCCTCTTACTTCTTTATTCATACAAAGCTGCATCAATACAAATACAGCAAACTGCATTTATCACCCTGCTCTTACACAGGCTTATCTAAACATAGCCTGACTTTTATATGCCCTGACAAATCTTAATTGACAGATCATGTGTGGTGGCCAGTTCCAGACACACTGATGAAGAATTCATTCCTCCTCCCTTTTCTTATTTATGCCCATTTCCTATATTCTTCTTACCTTGACATCTTGGCAGCCACACTGAGATTAGAAGTCTGAATTTACATCCTATAAGTGGTCTATAAGAGCCTACTAGTGTGACCATCCTATAAGTGGTCTACAAGAGCCTACTAGTGTGACTGTATTTCAGCTGGGATTCTCTCTATACACCTCCTTGCTCTGTGTTAAGAACAATATTGTTATTCCATGCCTACACAGCACCCAGTCTGAGAGTCTGCAGACCCCAGACAGTGAAAAACAATCATAATCCCCTTTTTAACTACTAAACTTACTTAGACTGGAGAAATGATTTGGGCAATACACAGTTATAAATATTCATTAAAAATTAAATTAGGAAATTCCAAACACACATTTGGATCCATGACACCTCTCACATTTGAAGTTCTAATAAAGAATTTGCTTTGCTTATGTTAAGGTTTCTTCCTTACTTTTTCCAACGCCATGATGCACATACAATGATGATAATATAATCATTCCTTTGTTAAGTAAAACCTTGTCATTTAGATGTAGAAGTTACCACAGCACAGTCCCACAAACAACTGAATGTGTTTTTAGAAAAGTGCTCTGCTGAGAGAATTGTTAACAAAATCCAAATAGACTTGCCCAACAAGTGATCTGTTTAAGGAGAATCAGTATAGGGCTCTTTCTTCATGCCAACTCACAAATATAAAGAAAATGTTTCCATCTGAAGTTGCAGCCAGCTGAGACAGAATGGACCCAGACTATTTTTTCCTATCACATTTTTGAACTTATTGATTTGTTGGACAGGCTTGACATTTAATCAGAGGGGAGGGAAAATACATCATTTGGCTACAGAAAATTAGTTTTTACTAGATACACATCCATCAAAGCCTTTACAAATTTCTATAGTGTCTTTCAAGATTGATACCAGATTACAGTCTTCAAGTTCTGTGTATCAATGTCAGTCTTTGGTAACAGCATTTGCCATGTGACTGAACAGATAGAAGACCAGCTTGGTCTCACAGCAAACCTGCAGCTTCTCAACTAAATTAGTAAAGTTCTTCAAGAAAATGGTAGAGGAGATTTATAATACAAAAACACATTCACAAGAAAAAAAAGCTACTTTAGTGATAGATGATACTTTTTTTATCCTTCTGCCAGCAATTATACAGTGCAGTTAACCATTGTTTTCTCAAGTAATATAACACAATTCAAGTGATTCAGTGGCAACATTTTACTGTCATATAATAAACAGTGTTGCAATTAGAATAACAAGTAACACATGCTTTATCTTGACGGTTTGGGGTTTTTTTTCCTAGTGCCATCACAGTATTCATCAACTGCAGCGAGGACAGTAAAGCCTTAGAAGCCACACATTGAGCACCACTATATCATTTAAAAAAGAAAATGAACAAAACGAAGTCAAAGCAAAACAAACCCCCACACTTTTTCCTAGGCCATAAACCAAGGAGGTGATTACACACTCACGGCAGAGTGGCTGCACACAGGATAACGTGGCAGGCATTATGTACTCCATAGCCAACCATGCAGTTTTGTAATTAATCTTGTGATAGTAATAACTGAGCCTTGTCAAGCTTCTCTCTTATGATCTATGGCCCTGACACCCAGCTTCAAGGAGAAATAATGATGCCTTTTCCAGAGCACAAGTCATTTTATTCTGATTGTTGTTTTGGCTACTCTGACGATAGCAAATTCAAAAGGCAAGGAAAAGCAGGAAATCATTAGAAATGGATCTGTACAAAGAATCAAAGCTCTTTATATAAAGCATATTCCTTGATGCACAACCATGATATACATATAAAGGAGAAATTCTTGGAAACACTGGATATGCTCATTGGAATGTGACAGCCATATTTCAAACAGTTGTAAATAAACATAGATGCAAAAACATGTCCAGTCAAATCTTCTGAAAGGGAAATCAGTTCAGGAGCCCTGATTAATTTGAGTTTCTAAGTACAAGTAAAGAGAGTATGATTTTTAAAGCCCAGGAAAAATCAAGCTTTTGCATCTAATCAATGAGGAGGAACATGCCCTCTGAAAAAGGGCTATCTAAGAAGAAGAAACATGAGGAGAAATAGGGTATAAAAAGAGGAAAGAGAATGCAATGTCTAAATGTACATGCTGGTTCTCTAAACCATGCTGGACATACTGAATAAAACAATGAAATATGAGTGTCCTGCAGAGAGACAAATTATTAACAATACCATAATCAACACCACGTGGTGTCTCTTGATATTATTTTTCCAACAACCCCTCTCCTTTCCGCACCAGAATGACAAATGCAGAACTTTATAGTCAAAATCACAGCATGAATATTTCTGTATTTTTAAGAAAACAGGGTGATTTCAACCCTTAGCGTTTTTAACTTGTCTTATGAAAGCTCAAATTGAACAATTTCTGTCAAGAAAAATCATGGGAAGGTATTTGCAGCTTTTAGCCAATGAAATGAGATGGTTTTCAAGAAACGAAAAATTAATTTTGTTGATGAAACAAAGTGAAATTAATTGGCATTCTTTTCCCCTCCCCCACTTTTTGCTCATAGGCTGTGAAAAAACCAATAATTTAGCCAAGAATAGCTGTAATCCATTATTTCCATCCATCATCTTCTTTTAAGCCTCATAAATCAGGGACACAGTGAATTTACTTCAGTTTGTTACTGTCGCAAGTTTATTAAACACAGTTAACCTAGAAAATAATTCACACAATTTTATAATCGTGCTGGTTTGGGCTGGGGTAGTTAATTGCACAGTAACTGGTTTGGATTTGAAAATGGGGTTGGCTATATAGAGATGTTCCTGTTATTGCTGAGCAGAGCTTACACAGTGTCAAGGCCTTTCTGCTCCTCACCCCACCAGGGAGGAGGCTGGGGGTGCACAAGGGATTGGGAGGGACACAGCCAGGACAGCTGACCCCAGGCAACCTAAGGGATATTCCAGACCACATCATGCTCAGCACGGGGAAAGAAGGAGGAAGGGGGGACATTCGGAGCGACAGTGTTTGTCTTCCCAAGTCACCGTTACGTGTGTTGGAGCCCTGCTGTCCTGGGTATGGCTGAACACCTGCCTGCCCACGGGAACTGGTGAATGAATTCCTTGTTTTGTTTTCCTTCTGCATGCAGCTTTTGCTTTCCTTATTAAACATCTTTATCGCCATCCACAAGTTTTCTCACTTCCACCCGTCTGATTCTTTCCCCCATTCACGCATGTGTGTGAGAGGGACAGAGCACAAGTGGCTGCGTGGTTGACCGCTGTTAAACCACGACAAAAATGCATCTTGAATCACCTGGGATCCACTCCCTAGGCCACACCATCTTGAATCACCTGGGATGCACTGCCTAGGCCACACCCTACATTCCTCTGTCAGCTCACTTGTGCTGATTTATTGGTTGCTGCTCAACCCACAACCTGCACCACCTCAACAGGATCCAGGATCAGACTGCGCCTGAAGTGCCAGGTGAATTGGACGGCCTTTCGGCAGGATTTTTAGCATTTCCGCCCGCCCCGAGCACCAATCCATAACGGCCAGGAGTGCATTTCCCGGCCGCCGTGGTTCAGCACCCTGGCCAGCTCCGGGCAGCCGCGGGCCCCGCGCTCCAGCGCTGCCGCCCCGCTCCCGGCTGGGGCGGGCTCTGCGCTCCCCTGCCCGCACGGAGGGCAACTTCCCACCCCAGAAATGCCTGCAGGGCTTCCCGGCAGCAAAATGCACTCCACAGCAAAGAGGCTGAACCAGGAATTTCATTCATCTAAAAGGAAAGAAGTTCGCCAGAAGCCAACGTGATGTAAATAAAATAAAAGACGTCACCTTGATGCCACCACACACTCCTTACGCATGAGTTCATCCCTTCAGTGTCCCCAGTATAAAAGGGTTGATATCGATCTCCAGCCTTGACGCATCATGAGGGCTTTGCAGAAATTAATTCAGTGCACTCACAACCTGCTACCCCCACCCCACACTGGTGGAGCTCAGCTGGCAGCTACAGGACCAGGGCTCAAAGTCAGATGAGAAAGAGCCGCTCCTGGAGAAGGTTTCTCCATCCCAAGATCAGGTGTAACATAGAAGACCTAGGATCTATCTGCTATGTGAATAACAGTCACTCAGGATTTGGCACTGCATATGTCAACTTTCAACAAGACTAAGCTCATACACAACATCCAAAAAAAAAAAAAAAAAAACCAGCTACAAAACCACCCTTTTTGGTTTCCTTTTTTGTTTCTGCCCTCAGCATGTGTCACTTCCTCACACTCTAGACAGATTATCAGACTTAGAACAACAACTTCTAAGTGACATTTTGATATACGTGCCTCGGGAATAAGGGAACAGACAACCAATTTGGTAAACATTTCGGGCACAATTCACATTACTTCCTGGAAAATGACTCGTCTGTCTTAGAATTGATCAGACTTCTCATCAACTTCTTAAGTTACTACACATGTATCACCATAACCTTGTCAGCAGAAAGCTTGCTAAAAAATAAGCCTATGTATTTTGTCCACAAGAAAGGATTTGGGTAATAGAGTTTTTAGAAAAGCAAACAAATGTATATTGCCTGGAGAGAGAAGGAGAGACACAAAACAAAATATTTTTCAAGATACTTAAGAAGAATTTTCTGAAAATTCCAGATTCACTTTTAAGGTTACAACTTCCACAGTTCAATCTAAAGGGAACTGAACATTCATCTTCTTCAGAAAGTTTAGAACTACCAATATCAACACATATTATTTAAATACAACATATTCTCCAATACAGCCTTATTATACACCAAAAAATTAAATATATTTTATTCTTGGGTCTTCTTCTGGATGTAACTAATTACTTAACTGACTGCTTGACCACCCTTTTCATGAAGGAATGAAGTTTCAGAGCAGCTTTCTATTTCTGGTCTGGACTTCTCATTCTTTCCGCTCTGCTCACCATGCCTGTGCCTCCTCTGTACTTTTATAGTTGCAGTATCACATCTTACACCAATCAATAGGTGGAAAATTAATTTCACGTTTTTCATTTCACACAAGACCTTTTCCTGAACTTTTTATTAAAAAGGCAAGTGAAAAAGTAAAAGAAACCTATTCCACTCTTGACCCAGTATTACAGTCAAGTTTTAGACTCACCTTATGTACGCTTTTAGGGTTTTCAAGCCAGGCATAGTACATTTCCTCCACGTAATTGGAATTACTCCCACTCAGGAATGGCTCTGAGGTTCCTGATGAAACATACCATTGGCCATGTAAAAATGTCCTTCTGGCTATATCCTGCTTTTCCAGAAGTTTAAAGCCATGCCTCTTCAGCGTAGCTGCAAACAACTTCAGATGACTCATGTCTGTTTATTAGCCAGACGATCCAAGTCTATTAATAAAAATAAAACCAAACTTAATCAGAAAAAGAGCCAATGAATTGCAGACACATTTCAGCCTCCCAGCAAAAACTGAGGTTTCTGGCTACAGTGCTCTGGTACAAAGCTCACGAAGCTCCCTTCAGAGGGGCAGCCACAGCAGTGGAGTGGCCACTGATGGCCATCCCCACACCAGCCAGCTCCTCTCGAAGCTTCTGTAGCTGGTAACACCACCCTGCTCCCTGAAGCAACCACCCTTTGTACTGCCTGCCCCCGGGCCCAATTCCCTGGAACAAATGGGTCTGCTGATCATTGACCTCCCTGGAGCTCCTGGCAACCCCAACTGCTGTCTCTGTTTGGAAAGCTGAGGCCTTTTACCCAGCCAGACCGGGGTGAGGTCAGCAAACAGTGTTAGCCACAGGTGCTGTGGAAAACAAAAAGCCACTGCCTCACACTTCTGCCACGACTAATGGAGCTGAATAAATAATTAGAAGTGTTGGTTAAGTGTTCATATTGACATCAGCCTTCAACCAAACAGTGAAACCCTGAGAAAAGGCTTGCTTTAATTTTTTTTCCTAACTAGCAACACTTATCTTGTGCTTCCAATGATCTCTTATGAGCTTTGTAATAAGAACAGCAGATTCCACGCAATTTTGAATTGAGAAATTAAATTTTCCAATTCAATTTCCCACAATAAGGGTTGAATCTTTTGAATGCTGAACACCATAAGCTCCACTGCTAGCAAAGGGAAGGAGAGCTCATTTTCAAAATAAAAAATAAATGCATCTTACAATTAGTCCTGAAATAATACCATCTTAATGCCAAAGCCGCTAAAACTGCAAAGAAAGAGCAATAATGTGAAAAGAAATTAGTTTCATTTTCACTTTAAAAGTATTTAGAATGCTACCATAGCATGAAGGATGAGGTATTAATTTAGAAGAAGTAAAATTCAGATTTAACTCCCAGGTGTCTCTGATTTGCTTAGCTGTCCATCTAGTGAAATAATTTATTTGGTCCAAGGTAAAACCCAAGGTTTTTTGTTGCTTGGTGTGACTGAACAATTGCTAAAAACGTAAGTACTGAGCTGCCAAATGAACTTTAAAGTTTTTTAAAAAACAAAACTGTCATTTTGAGTCATAGAGCAAATTTTAATGTTACCTATTACATGTTAAGATTTCTTTATCTCTAATTCAAAAATAGATACCATAAAAAAATTTCATAAATATTTTCTGTATATAAGTCCCATTAAATTATTTTCTCACTGTTTTTCCTCTTACAGCCTCCTTTCAGAAAACAAAATACATGGTTATAAAATGCCTACTTTTCTAAGGGATAGGAATAGCTATATTTCTCGTCATCCAATTTAAAAGTTAATATTGATCCTTAAAAAAAAAAAGAAAATAAAAAAAAAGGGCTCCTACTAAATAAAACAGTATTACTGTTTGTTCCGCTCTGGCATCACATTTTTAGCTCAACATCTATTTTAAAAGCTGATGACAAGATCCTTTTCTTAGTCACTGCCTTTAACTGTGTCATCCCAGCAGCGAACTCCCCTTGATCATACCAGATTTCCTTGTCTCCTTTTTCAAGACTTCTGCAGCCTTTTCATTCTCATCCACCAGCAGACCTGAGCCATACCTAAGAGCAGCTGCCATCATCCACTTACTGGATGTTCTAAACAAGCACTTGTCCACATTCTCCATGTGCCCAGACACGTGGAACGTGTTCTTCCAAGGCAGCATCACTGAAACTAGCACACAGGCCCCATTTAAATCTATGAACTCCTCAAAATCACACATCTCTTCTCTCTCCACCTGGCATTTGCAGCAAATTGGCAACAGTTGGGCTACTGGTATGCTGAATCCCTACTCATCAATGTTCTTCCTACCTGCTTATATTCCCTTGCCATTTCCCACTTCACAGATTCAAAGCTTATCATAACACCTGTGTCAACACCCAACTCTGACCAGGGCTCCCAGGCTACTGGAGCAACACAAACACCATCAGCACCATTTGGGGAGCAGATTAGGTCCTGCAAGAGCACTGACAGAGCTCATGTATTGTCTGCATATGTAATTCTCTGTAAGATTTAACACCAAGTGTGCATGATGTCATTTTGCAAAACTGGGTGAGTTTTCAACATATTATAACAGTAAGAAGAGAGAGGTCACCATGGCACTTACAACCTTATGTCTGTGCCCATTCTGATAGAAATTATTATTGCACCTACCTTACTGCATGCAAATCTCACCCTCTGCCACGAAACCTTTGCACACATACACTCTTCCTAAGGGATTACCTACTCTCACTTAAAGTACTTTGTAAAGACTTGGGAAGGAAAGGAATGAGAGGAACGTTTTTCTCAATTTATCACACTGCAGTGGCAAGCCTCTTAAGTATATTTTACATTTTTTCTTCACAATATGTCTGCCTGAAGAATGTGTAGTTCTTTCTTCTAGAAGTAGTAAAGAACACATAACAGAATAACAAAAATTTGTCAGGGAGATGTGAAAATGGATGCAAATGACATAACATATAACAGAAACAAAGAGCTTGTAAGTGGTACCAGCCACTTTCCTCCAGTTCCATTTAAATTTCAAAATGGGGTCAGAGTCAAACTTCAAGCAGTAACTACTGAATATGTAATCTATAAATGCATATAGGAGATAGGTCATTCCAGTCAGATTCCAGTTACAGATTAACATGCCTCAAAAAACCTGACTTCTTCCTAGTTCTTCCTTCTGCACACATTGCTCTTCAGCACAGATGTCAGCTGTCAGCAGCTAAACAAACCAGAGACCACCAGCATGATCATATTCCATCCCAGCCCACTCAGCCTTGAGACTGTCAGTCAGAAATCGGCACCCAGGACAGCAGGCAGGAGGCAGGAAGAGCTAGAACTGTTCCACTTCACTATGTTTCCTAAACCAACCCTGAAATGAAAACAGTGATTGGAAAGGGATCAAGCTGAGCTAAGAGCAACCTAAAGGATGGTATTAATTAAATCTCTACCAGAGGTCAAAAATAAGAAAGAAGCAGTGAACCACAAGAACAACCTGATATTTAATGCACCACAGCACCCTCAAAATGGTGGAAGTAAACAAAAGCCCTAAGCAGCTGAAAATTTCTGCAGCTGTTCTGTCTCAAGTGACAACCTAGCTTTCACCTTGGCATTTCCACCTCTAGAAGTGCCCAAATGTTAAGGACAGTCTTGGGGATTATTCTACCCAGGTTTCTAGAGGGTCATAGAAGCATGTGGAAAACAGACAGCGAACACTCCTGATAACAAAGTTTTTCTACAGCTTCTTTTCAAAATCACTTTCAGTATAAACACACTGCACATATGAATCAATATCCTCCTGGTATTGCCAGTGCCCTTACTGAGTTTCTTGACACGCACGAAGCCCTGTTGCCCATGCTAACAAATGTTCTTTATGCTCTGCAGAAGTGGTCGTTTAAAAGCCTGGTCCATAATTCACAAAAATAGTCCTTCATCCACTGTCACGGTAATTTTCTCCTATATTCTGCAAACAGCTTACTCTTAAAAGTTCTTCTTAAGACCGAATAATTCAAATAAAACAAGGTTAACAGTGTAAAAAATGGACAAAGAGGATAACGTTTCTCTAAAAGACTGTCATAGATAATTTAAATTAGAGATGAAGGGAATATCTTTATTAAATAAGGCTACTGCAGGGATACCTCCACGCACTTTCCCCCAGCACAGATGTGCCACGCCGTACAGAGAATCCTAATTCTCCACCCAGAAAGCGGACCTGCAGGAGGTTTTCAAGCGGCGCATTCGCCTCAAGGCGCACAGCGGGAGCCTTGGGCAATGGAGGCGTCTCGGTGCAATAGAACTTAACGGATTTATTACCCTGCCCTGGAAAAAACGCCTTCAGCGGGTACCAGAGGGATGACACCACCGCAGTACCAAAGGGATGACACCACCACAGAGTCCAGGCTACCACCGCGTTATCACAGAGCAGAGGGGAGGACCGGGGAAGGTCGGGTTAGTTCTCCGGCCCTCCTCGTAACGCCAGGACGCGGTGTCCTGGTCACCCTGGCCACCGGGGCCGGAGCCTGCCAGGCTGTCCAGGCGCTCCCGGCCGCGACGGGGCTGAGGCATCACCGGAGCCCGGGCCAGGACGGGCCGTCCCCGCTCACCCCACGCTGGGGGCCCGGCCCGGCCTGCGGCGCGACCCCCCCTCAGCCGCACGGCGAGAGGCCCCGCCGCGCCGGGGGCCTGCGCGGGGGACGGGCCCTGCACC